>JARVJO010000024.1:9419359-9446793 GCA_031762555.1 Cynodonichthys magdalenae
GCGCCAAAGAACTTTCTCATATCATTAAAACTGTTTAACTGCTATATCTTCCTGTGTGTGAGTCTTTCCAGATTGAATTAGGAGAGGACAAGCTTCATTAAGTTAAGTAGTGACAGTGCTTTTTGCAAAACAAAACAAAAAAAAAACAGAAAACAAAGCAACAGTAAATAAATACAAAAAAAATCCCAAACTGAACTAGACCAATGTCTATCAAAAATGATTCTCTAACTCCTATATTGCTATATTTGTCAAATAACCTTAATGTGACAATAACATAATAAATCTCCTAAAATTCCATTCTGGCTTTTGATCTTGGTGCCACCCCTGGATTTTCAGTGGCCAGCCCCCAATGGCCCCCTCTTAAAAAATTCAGGAGGCATTACTGTTGGTGATGTGACCCACAGGTTCCAATCAGACAATAAATCACACACTCCTGATATCAACTGTTGTGTAAAAAGACTACCTGTCCACATAATCAGTTTCCTCTACTCACACCTTCACTATCATGCAAGACCAAAGATACCAGGGAAAAGACAGCAGAGCTACAAAGGCAAATACAAGAAATATAAAATGACCATCAGTCACCAACATTAAGAGCCTCATGGGGTGAGGATGATCATTAGGAAGGTGGGGGCTCAGCCACAAGCACACAGGAAGAACTTGTTTGAAGCCAGATGGGACCACAGTCAACAAAACCACCATTAAATGAGCCAAAGTTGAGGCCTTTGCCACAAACTCCACCAGCTGTGTTTAAAAGAAAATAAACCATTCCCACAGTTAAGCACACATGTGGAAACATTATATTATGAATTTTTTACAGAACTTCACTGCATTGAGGGGTCAAGGGGCCAGGACATATTCTATAAAATCTTAGACAAGCAGCTACATCCTTCAGCTCATGCATAAAATACTAAACAAAATGTCCCAACATTTTGTTATTGAACTGAAGTCATCAGGATCTAATTTATGGGAGCTGCCATGTTGTTTTTTTGGGATCAGAGTCTGTGTATTATTGACATGAGGCTATAAGTCCTGCTAACTCTCCTGCACACAATCATGCTGATATAAGCCCCCCCTAAAATAAGTAACTACAGCAGAACATGTTTGAAAAATAACAGGATGTATATGAATCAACAAATCAACACCTGAAAAAAAATGATTGGATATGTATTTCATTTTAATGAGGGCAAAGTCCCATTCATTTACACTGAGGGGGCAGGATCAGCCTATGCACACACTGCTGCTTTCCACCTTTAACTTCCTGTACACCACACAGGGTCCATATCGTGACTGTAAGAAGGTTCGGATCCAGTTTGTGACAGAGTCAAATGATAAAAAAAATAATTGAACTTAATTTAAAATAAAACAAAAAGCGGATGTGGCAGCAAAACGTACACAACTTAAAGAAGGGCTCTCACATACAGGAAGGCAAATCTGACTGTAGGATACAGACAAACATCGCACTGCTCAGATAAAAAGGGACTGAATATGAGTGGGAAAGTGGAGGCACCTGAGATGATTGCTGACTGGGAACAAGTGAGTGTGGCAGGCTGACTGGAAGACCACTGAGGAGAAGACAACTAACTAAGGAAGGTTTGGATACACCGGACTTAAAAACATATTATTCAGAATCCAACAACATAATGCAGGTCAATGTGATCACTGTGGACAAGAAGAAACAACAGAGCATGTCATGTTGGTCTGTCAGAAATATGAACAATACAGAAGAAGTACGATGAATGAATTAGGAAAAGATCAAAGAAACATTTAAAAAAATAAATGTATTACAGAAAACAGGCACAGCTGACCAAAAAGTTAGCTTTGCCAACTCATGATCCACTAATTAGCTTTGCTAATGCTAAAAATGTAAAACAATTAGCAGAAGCTAATCTGCATCACACATCTTTGTCTCCTTCGAGCTAAAGACTGGTGGGACTGACATAAACATGTTGTTAGTTTGTTAGTTAGCTGTTAGTGGACTATAAGTTGGCAAAACCTCATTTAACAGACGCTAATTGGTTCGCTGATTGCTTGTGAAAAAGCTACATCCGCTAAACAAAAATAATTATTTCCGCTATTTAATGAGTAGCGGAACAATACCACCACTAAAAGAAATAATCAAGTATTAAAATTATTTTACTGTTGTTTTTTTTTTTAAAACAAAGTTGGCAAATATAAGATAAGCATGATTAAATATATGATAAACAGATATTTTGAGCCACACTCCACATCAGACGGTGGCGCCGGTAATACACACCTTCTGTTTTTTGCCAAATGTCATATAACTGTATGTGTAGAAAAAACACTAACTGAGGACAAATGAAATGATGGCACAAATGCACAAGGAAACACAAGCAAGTAAAACTCAATATAAAAACCCCAAAAGCCTATAAACAAATCAACAAAAACACAGATCATGACTGTCCAGTGTTTCAACAAGTTGATACGTCAGTCAGAAGGATGCAATGACTTAAAGCTTATTGTCAAGGCAATAAAAATGTTTTAAAAAACATATTAAAGTCATGGTGTGAGTTAATCAGTCTGAACAGCAGCCAAACCTAAAAGATTCTGAATTTTTAGTTGATGTCCTCTCTCTATTATAATAAAACTACCATAAAAATCGAGACTGTTACCTTATTATAAGCAGGCCAATGTATAAAACCAGCAGGGGATCAAATAATTGCTTCACTGCATACATAAACTACTCAATAAGCCCCGAGAGGAGTCTTAGTTTATGTGATCTCACCTTTGAAGGAGAGGTGAACCCGGGGCGCAAACTGCTGCAAGCCCAAGCCTCTGTAAACACAGAGGGCCAACAGGAGGAGTCGGGCTCCCGGTGCTGTCATGGTAACAGTCATGCAGGTAGCCCACAGAGATCTAAATCTGGACAAAAGAAGAAAGAGGAACGAGCATTATTATAGCGTGCCCCATGAGAAAAAGGGAGACAGAAGAAGAAGGAAGGACGGGCAAATAAAAAGTCTCTCTGATCTCCATGATCAGACGTTTGGCCTGAAGCCTTCCCAGACGAGATGTATAGTTTGGCAGGAGAGGAAAAACAAAACAACAACAAAAACCTCTCCAAATCTTCACACCTGCTCTGAAAAAAAGAAAAAAATATGACAGCCCTATTATTTATTTAAAGTCTAAACGTAGTGAGGAATGTGTTAGGACTGTAAATTGGTGCTTCTTGAAAGGAGTCTGACAATTAGAAAAGATTAAAATCTTCTATCCTTCATCTTGAACAAATTCTTAAACACACAACCCTTTACTGGTGCGTATATATTTCACCCACGTTTTTTCCAAAAGAAACCTGTTAATGAGCGTGCCAATCAATGATTCCCCTCGGCTCTCCTGCTCTCCTCCAACAAAGCCCGTCGAAGCACCCTCGGAAGGCTGACGAGCGAGAGACTTGACAGTTCAAAGAAACAGGTAGCCCTGGCTGAAACCCATCCTGACAGTTTCAGGGGGGCGGGGGGGCGGAGGGTGTTTTTGAAACTTAGCTCAACTGTTAAGACCCTTAACTCAAGCATTCATTATGCATCTGCACTTTGCTGGAGAGGATCCCATATAAATTATGAATACTAAAAGCTGAGTCCATAACATCCATTAAATTGTCTCCCTGAAGGTGTGCCTTGCTTTGGGCTATAAGCTGCCCCCCACCACCCCTCCTCCTGTTTTTTTTTTATTTTCCTCATGAAGCCACAGCCTTCAGAGCAACACGCCTGGAAAGGAGAGGGGGGCTTTCAGGGAGAGTTATTCATGGTGAAAAAAAAGAAGAAGAAGGAAAAGAAAAAAAAAAGTGCGATTTCACAAAATTTGGGTGTAACACATAATCTGAAAAGCCTGTTCCCGAGAAAAATCTGAACATTCCGATGAGACTGAAGCGACTGCCATCATGAGGGGAAGATTTAGGGGAACAGAGGATGCAGTGGCAGCACCTTGGACAGGCATCATCACACCCATCTGCTCCCCCAGGACCACACCGCCCTCTGATATTCTACACTCACTGATTCACATCTAGGATGAGAAATGCTCTAATCAGCTAATAACCATTTTGACTGCATGTCCATCCACTTTCAACACTAGGATTTTATACATCAATACAAAATTATATATTTTTTTATTATAACCACAAGTGTACAAAAACAACATTGAAGTCAAAATGGAAAAGCTGTGATTGGACAGTCCATCCCTACCTCTTCTATTGGATCACAGAGGTTCAATATCAGTCAGGTGCTGCTGATCAAATTTACCTGCTGATTACCTGATTATTATTATTGTTAACATTATTATTATTGATCTATATCAGTTTGAGCACCTAGATGCAGGAGTTGTATGCAGTTTGGTGCTCTGGAGAATGCAGGTGTGTATTAGCACAATGCCAAGATGGAAAGACATCAGCAATGACCTCAGAGAAGCAGCTGTTGCTGCTTGTCAACCTGGGAAGGGTTAAAGGTCACTTCCTAACAATCTGAAGTTTATCCTTATAGTGACACTAGATAATTCATAAGAGGAAAACATTTCAAATTGATGCCAATCTTCCCAGGAGGGAAGGCCCCAGTAAATTCACCCCAGTGTCAAACAGTGCAATGATCAGAGAAAACGCAAGAAACCCAGGAGCTCCCTAACTCAGACCCTACAGGCCTCAGTTAGCAGGTTAAAGGTCATGACAGGGAGGGGCGGGGCCAGGGTGTGGCCATGGCTTCCATAGAAAAATCTTTGGCCACCCCAAACGCCAACAAAATTTATGTGAAGCTATTTCTACATGCTGTTCATTTCAACTGCACTGCTCAAATTGATAATTCTCATGATGTCATTACACGGTAGTTACTTCCTGTGTAAATAAATGAGAGATCGATGATAATTACTATTAGATAATAATTTATTGAATTTGTATTGCACTTTACATTTTTCAAAAAAAATATACTATATAAAAATTTCTAAAAAAAATAAGCATGAACTAATAGCAACAAAATAAAAATTCTCAAAATAAAAATTCTTCTAAACACTATCAAATCTTTTACATATGAAGGTCTTCAGTGTTTTCTCTCTGTTGTGTGGAGTTTCATAGACATCAGCAAATTGCCAATATTTTTTTTTTTCTGGGCCACCCCTATGTGATCAGAAGTCTCAGTCTGGCTATACTCCAAAAGATATTCTCTGGCTCCGCCATGACAGGACAATTTAAAAAACCTGGAACAAGTACTGTGTGTTTGGAAGAGTTGAAGCAGAAAGCCTTTCTTGAGAAGAACATTTCGATTTAGGTTTGCAAAGCAGCATCTGAATGAACCTCAAGACTTCTGAAATAAGGTCATTTGGACAGATATAACCAAAGTACAGATATTTACCCATAATGCACAGCAGCATCTTTTACTAAAACCAAACAGAGCACATCTGCACAAACACCTCACTGTCAGCACGGAGGTGGAGGGTTGATGGTGTGGGACCCAGGAGTCATTGAGTCGACCAAGAACTCTTCTGTAGACCAAAGGATTTAAGAGTCAAATGTGAGGCCATCAGAATATTGGTCCAGAACGGAGCAGCAAATTTACAACAGAATGGCTTAAAAAGATACAGTTCTTTTTAAGCCATTCTGTTGTAAATTTGCTGCTAAAGAATGATCCTGTCAAAGTCCAAACCTCAACATGATTGAAACGCTTAAGAGAGCTGAATGTCTGCAAACCTCAATGACCTGAAACAGTGTATAAAAAACACAAAACAGAAAACAAGTTATTGCTGCTAAATGAGGTCTTAGTTCTTAACACAGAATTTATATGTGAGCTTCACTGTTGTTTCATAATCAGAGGTGGAATCTGTGATTCTGAGGACAGCTGAGGTCAAAACGGATTTATTTAAGGAGCAAATCATTTATTGTCCTGATAGAAATGAAGGAGGGTGAACTTGCTTTTTTCCACCAAAATCAAAACATCTAAAGCCTTGGGTGCAGAGTGTAATTGTAAAGTTTAATACTGTAATTAAAAGCAAGACCAGGTCAAACCTTCCCCCTGGTGCTGATAATAAAAGACTGGCTCAGACATCTGATGGTCGGACTTATTTGTACAGCAGTGCTCTTTGGGTTTGTGAGCTGGGCGGGAGCTCCAGAGCAGACTAAAGTTCTGCTGTGGTAATAAACGGGTTCCCTTTAAATAATTACAGGATTTTCTTTTTTGCTTTTTGAAGCGGAGGAGTGCGCACTTACCTGTGAACTCAACATCCAGAAATAGGAGCTGAACAAATGTGCGCCCTCTCTCTCTCCGTGTCTCAGTCTCTCTCTCTCACTCTCTCTCGGTCACATTAAACGTCACAGAGTAACTAAAGTTAAAAGTTAAACCCGGGGGGTGTGGGGGAGTTGAATATCCTACCTTTGAGTTCTTGGTTTTTTCGGCTGCTGCTGTGTCTTGGAAAAACAGCCCCAAACTTGCGGGGATGTTACCGCCTCATTCTCCCCGCGAGTTTTGCGCTTCGGAGCCGGATCCTCTCTGCGTGTTTTCACGTAGAAAATAAAAATAAAAAAAGAACCAATCAATCCAAAAGAGCTGAAAATTCCTCTGAGATTAGAAAAAACAGACTAATCAGAACACATTCCTTGGTGGTAACATGGAAAAAATCAGATTCCTGATTTCTTGTCTCCAAAAGTTATAAATCGGGTGTCCATCCCCGGGATGCGGTCTGGGTTTTGGTCCTCTGAAGCGTTAAAGGGACTTTGGTTTGGGACTGAATGAGGACCAAGAGACCAGGTGCAGGTGTTGGGAGACTGAGCTGTCCTGCTGTCCTCTCCCTTCTGTTCTGCCCCCACACTGCCTTCCCTCTCCTGTTGGCCCACAGCAGCTTTGGACCAAACCTCTCCTACACCATATGGGTGTGATTAACCCTGTCAGCGCCGGTGGACTTTAACACACTGACAGAAAGAGAGAGGACTTTCTTCTCCTCACTGTCAGCTGTCAGGTCCTGTCTGTGGAGATTTTCTCTTTGTTTTCCCCTTGGAATCATTAACAGGTGATGGGAACCAAAAAGGTGAAAATCAGTGATATTAGTTTGATCATGAACACTACAGTGTCTGTTTGTGTGTCTTTTAGTGTGTCTGTTAGCTAAATATCTCACGAACCGCTGCGCAGATTTTGCTCAAATTTTCTAAAACAAACCAAATGATGTCCATCGACAACTGATTAACCCATGGAGTTAACCCGATTCAAGATGACCGCCACAGTCAATCCAACTTTGCAAACACAAAAACACCCATAACTCAGTTAGTTTGTCAGATACAGGGCTAAACTTTGGTGTGGTAGTAGCTGACAATCAGCCCTAACACATTCTCCAATCCCTGCTTTTTTCATGTAAGATTTTCTTTCAATCTTTCATATTAACTATACAGTCAACTATGTTTGTCTGTTAGCAAAATATCTCATGAACCACTGGATAGATTTTGTTGAAAACTTCAGAAATTAATCACTGGATGCAAATCTACAACTAATTAACTTTTGGGGTCAACTCGATACAAAATGGCTGTCACAGCTAATCAATATTAGCAAACACAAAAATAGCTACAACTCAGTCAACTTTAAAGATACAGAGTTAAAGTTTGGTGTGGCAACAGTTGAGAATCATTTTTTTTTGCCACTTCAGCAGAAAACATAAGTAAATATTAATTTCTTCATAAATTGTGCCCCCCCCCCCCCCCCCCCCCCGAGAAGAAAAAAAGAGAAAAGTGAAAGAAAAGATTGAAAGAGAGACAAGAAGATATGTGAGATTTCCATCAAGAAAACACAAAACAACACAACGGATATCTGCCTCCTCACCTGCAAAAGGGGACAAAACAAAAAAAACACGCAACAAAATACAGGTGCTTATAATAACAATAATCATAACCTCGCTGAAGAATATACATACACACACACACACATATATATATATATATATATATATATATATATATATACACATACACATTTAGTGACCAACGCAGTCCAGAACAGAATGGATGTCAGAAAACCCTGGATCTGAACCCCTAATTGAGTGCAGTTGTAAGCATGCATGTTTATACAAGGTTTCTCCAGTGGAATATTTAATAGTGACAGTGGAGGACCACAGACCCGACCCCCAAGGCCCGAGGCAGACAATCATCCGTAACACATACTTCAAGTGCTAATTGATTGAGCAGAATTGTGTTTAAAACTTTTCCATTAACTATTGTGGGCAACACTGTCTGTCTGTTGGTCAAATATCTCAGGAACCACTGGGTGGATTTTGGTTAAATGTGCACAAAGGGGATGAACATCTACAACTGAATAACTTTGGGAGTCAATTTAATTCAAGATGGCCACCGCAGCTAATCACCAGGGGCCAACACAAAAATATAGTAACGGCTATAACCCGGTTTCACTGATGTTGAGCTAAAATCTGGTGTGGTAGCAGCTGAGAGTCATTCACAACACGTAATCTGAGCAGAAGAGCTGGCATTGGTGTTATTTGCAATGACTCCATAATCTCACAACAAAGAATGACTTTAGCTTAAAACCGTGCCATGAAAGGCAGTGTGGGATATGCAGTCCTTCACTGAATTCAAGGCCTTTAATTTTATATAAACATTTTTCTTTGACTCTATCAGGGAAATTTACTCATAAAAGATAAAGAAGTGGGGCGCCTGTTGGGACTGTGTCACCAGCCAGGTCAGCCGAAAAAAAGATTCCAGGGATTCCTCCCAGGCTGGCACCAGCGCTCATGACAACAGTGACAAAGCAGCCTAAAGAAGTGGGGGGTGGGCAACTGGATGTAAAAGACACCCAACCTGTTAGCAGAGCCTCTGGGCTGAAATTAAAGCCGCCTTCTGAGCACCTCTCGTGGCTCTGTGGAGAGCTGCGATATCATGGGGCCTCTGAAGACACAAAGGCAGAGGGCGAGGCGTGTTCTGAGCAGCAGCCTCACAGGACACTAAAACAGGAAAATAAACACAGGAGGTGTGTGAGAGAGTGTGTAAAGTTCAAACCAGCTCCTGTTATCACTCTTTGGACTTATCTTTTAATGGATGTGCTTGGGTTTGAATTATTTTCACACCAGCAGAGAGTGTAGGCCATATCTGAAGCTGGCGTCAGCCAGATATGATGCAGTGTGTGTGTGTGTGTGTGTGTGTGTCGACCAGGAGGGAGTGTTTGCTTCCCGCTCTATAGGCAGCATCCCTCTCTTCCCAGTTTAGGAAGTGAGTCATGAACTCAAGTTTCCGTTTGCTCTAAACTTTGGCCATGGACACCAGAACACTGACCAGCTCCTGCTGCTTTATAACCCTCCCGTTAACGTCATCCGTATCTTTCTCTGCATCCTCATCCTCAGCTAATCTTATCTCACCTGCCTGCAAACAATACTGCCTGTAAAAGTGTTCAAACTGAAAGCCTGAATTAAAAGCAGGAGACCAACCCAGTTCTCATTCTTCAATATTTATTTGCCAACATGTAAAATACACAATACTGTGTGGGCTCATTTGCTCTGCCTCCGTTTATTTAGTTTATTTTATATCAAACATGGCAACAAACAAACAAAAAATAAAGAACAGTATTAAAATTGAACTATAAATGGACTGTTGTGCAAAAATGTAGTGTGAAATCTGGCTGTTGAATTATTACTGCAAAAAAAAAAACATCTGAAGAAACTGAAACAGAGTTGTTGAAAGGGTGTATTAAGTATTTTCCAGGCACATAGTTCAATTCTATACCACAATCAAGTAACTGTCACCTTCAGTTGTTATACAAATGCTGTATATATCAAAAATAAAATCAGGCTTTGCATCATCTAAACACCTTGAAATTGGTTTCTGTCTCTTTAAGAACCTCCTTCTGTTTCTGGCATTCCCACTTCAGCACGTCTTCACAACAATGCTTTTAGGGAGGGGTGCTCTGTGGGGCGGGAGCTCGGCTGCAGACTGAGCTCCAGGGAGGAGCTTTGTGTAAATAGGCGGAGCTTTGTACCAGCAAGTGTTTAGGCAGCTCCACATTCACAGGAGATAAAAAGGACTTCTCAAACGTGCATGAATGAGTCAAAGCAACATTATGAGTATGTTTTCCATGAGGAAATATCATTATAACATGATATGAAGCTCAGTTTTGCCACCTCCCCCCATAAAGCTAAAAGATGTAAAACAAATTAGCTAAAAGAACAAATGGCTAAAGACCAAAGAACCAAAACACAAGTTAAAAACAAAAAATAGTAAATGTTATCTAAAAGTAGTGAAAAAGTGGAGACAAAAGTGGAGCGTTTTTGCTGAGGTAGATTAAAAAGTCACTGTTTTTAAAGGAATAAAATTGCAGTTATTCAAAGAATGGCAGAAATCTTTGCAGTTTAGTGGTAGCCATGCGTGTCAATAATGTTCAATAATTTAAAATGTATAAAATTCACAAAAAACAAAAGTCACACACCTCCTTACTGAGCTGAATGTTTTGATGTATAAAAAGCTTAAATAGTACCAAATATGAGAAAGTGGTGAGGTTAACTGCAAAAAATGTAAGACTGAAAAAAACAAAAAAAAAAAAAAACAGGTAAACAACTGTGTGAGTGCAATAATGTAAACGGGAGCGGAACTCAATGTATTGTTCAAAATGGAGAGTAAATCCTAGATCAGTGCTTTACAAAAGCACAGTTCTTATTTATCCTTGATTAAATTTTATTTATTTTATAAATATTTAATATTTCTAACTTCTGTCACATTCTTAAAATAAATTTTCCATTAGTGTAACACACATTTACACACACAAACACACACATATACAAACAACAGTTGGCCAATCCGTTAATCTGCCCGCATCAGTAAAAAAAAACTGTTTAAATAATTAATTATCTTTAAATCTTTTTTTAACATTCTTGTATTTTCAGACTCGGACCGTTCCACAGTATTTTCCTTCTAAGCTTCCACATGTAAACATATTTATGTGTGTATTTACAGACAAAGAGTTGAGTTTTACTTTATACATTTTTCTATTTCAACATGTTTAACAAAGCCAGCATTAATAAATTAACTTCATGGCTCTTCTGAAGTTGTCAGCTCCGGTGCTGTTTTGTATGTGTTGTAATCCAAAAGGTACTGGGGGGGTGGGGGTCTCCTCTCACTGCAGGTGTCTCTGCTTGGAGAATGTACGGCCGAGCTGATGGGAGCCGGAGAGGCCTGTTATCTCCTACATGATGGATGGATTTTGTATCGTGGAGACAAGACAGTGTGATTTAGAGAACAACGCTGCCTGTTTGTCTGTCAGGAAGCTCCTCGCTCCTGATGGAAAAGGTAATATATGAAATGTTTCAGCAGACATTTATCCCTGTAGCCCAAACCAAAAGCTCGAGGTAAATCACGTTCCTACGCACACATCAATCATGACGGATCCAGGAGCAAAGTGTTTATACCCTTGAGGAAAAGCAACCTATTATTTCCCCCCACTGCTGATTCCTTCTGCAGTTTATTGATGCATTAAAAGCTAAAAAGGTCTGCCCTGGATTTTATCAACGTGTCAGTGTTATCAATGTGTCCTGTGGCCCTGAGAGTCAATCATATTGAAGGCCTATCAAAAATCAAAACTCTTGAGAAATGAGATGTGTTGTAAATGAGTCTCAGCTAAAGCCACACAATTTAGCTCAATTTCTGTAAATTTGACTAAATTATAGCCGATTTTATGCTTTCTAAAGTCAGTTGGCTGTGGTGGCTTTTTTGATTTAGGTTGACTCTAAAACTTAATCAGTGATAGATACATATCCAGAGAATATTTCCTGTGAGTTTTATAAAAATCCTTTCAGTGGTTCTTGAGATTTTCTGCTAACAGACATAGACTAAACATTGTCTGCCTTCTCCTTTCAGCAGCAGGGAATAATAACCATAACCACAGCTTTTACTGTGTTTTAATTATCAGCTTACAGGTAAGAGAAAAAAAAAAAACCACGCAAACAGAAAATGTAAGAAAGATAACAGGTGCTGCGTGTCGTCCACGAACTTCACACATCGCTGATTATCAAAGGAGACAACTGTGGAAAACATTTTTGACACGAAGGGCGCCGACGTGGCAGGCTTTCCAGTCCCAGCCTGCTCACCTCGCACTGAATCTGTAAGTGAGGTGACTGCAGGTTTTAACACACGACTCTGTGCCGGAGCTGCAACCGTTTCAGGAGACTGACTGCAGCCGTCCAACGACGCCACGTGTCCAAGAGGCCAGCCAGCAACCATCTGCCTCCAGCAGAAGACTGCCACTCTCCCTCTGCAGTAAAACTCAGCTGGGAGAAGGAACAGCTGTTCAAGACATTCTTTTGCAAAATAATAAGGGTGTGTGTGTGTTTGAGGAGGACAGGATACGGTACATAAAAAGATGATGAAAGAGAGAACGACTCATGTGTCCTAACAGGTAAATCTGTCAGCAGTCCTGGTAATAGGTGGTTAATGGTTAAGTGTTGTGGTGCAATAATGGTCCAAAGTGGTATTTGTTTTCAGCTCCATCTTAACCTCCTGCGACACTCAGAATCAAAAAAAAATTTTTTTTTTTAAATCTGCCATGCTGGAAAAGGTGAAAATGGAGTTTCTCTTTGCCTCTCTTGCTTTGTACACCAACATACATGTAAACAGTGTGTGTATTCATTCAGCACAAACACACACATGCCGCTTGAATTTAAATTGAATTCTCTTATCTCTGCCCACGCCTTGCACACACCCTTGAGACACCAGACTCCAGGTGAATTTCAATGTCGAAGATGCTAAAGTAACGCCAGCACCCCAATCTGTTCATTCTGTCAAATGTGTATGTGTGTGTGTACATGTCTTTGTATGGTTTGTGTGGACATATGCCTGGTTCACACAATGAAAAATCCCATTTGTGGGTCAGGTTAGGTTTAGGGTAAGAGGTCAAGGTTAGGCTGTAGAAATGAATGGAAATCAATGCAAAGCCCACAGAAGTAATGAGAGACAAGTGTGCGTGTGCCTTTTGGTACCTTTTTAGGACTGGCTCTGGTATAAACACCTACCTTGTCAAGACCAGGTGTCCTTACGGGGTCTAAATGTGGTGGAACTCCATTTTTGAGTTCGAGGTCAAGCTAATGTCTTCAGAAATGACTGGAAATGAATGAAAGTCAATACACGGTCCAAATGAGACTAGAAATACAAATGTGTGTACGTGTACTTGTTTTTGTTACCTTTTTAGGATAGTTTCTGGTATATACACCTACCTTGTCAGGACCAGCAGTCCTATGGAAACCAAAGACTGGTCCTAATATGGTGAAACGCCATTGGTGGGTTAGGGGTTAAATTTAGGACTAAGGTGTGAATTGAGGGGGGCTTAGTGTTAGGGTAAGGGTCAGGGCTAGGCTACAGAAATGACTAGAAATGAATGGAAGTCAATACACGGTCCCAATAAGGCTAGAAATACAAATGTGTGTGTGTACTTTTATTTGTTACCTTTTTAGGATCGTTTCTGGTATATACACCTACCTTGTCAAGACCAGTAGTCCTTATGAGGACCAAAGACTCGTCTGGTCCTAATATGTTGGAACTCCATTTTGGGTTGGGGGGTTGGGTTTAGGACTAAGGTGTGAACTGAGAAGGGAGTAAGGGGTTTAGAGTAAGGGGTCAGGGTTAGGCTGCCAAAATGACTGGAAATGAATGGAAGTCAATACACGGTCCTGATAAGGATAAAAGTACAAACGTGTGTGTGTGTGTGTGCAGTGATTGCTGGGGGTGGTGGAGGTGTTGGGGTGGGTGGGTAGGCCTATTCATCTGTCTGGTGTGATCATGGCTCTCTGTTACTGGGCGCAGGCGTGAGCGTGCTCTCTGTGATCTCCCAGATAAGAGTCATCCATCTGCTGTGTGGATCTGTCAGGGCCCGGGCAGCTCCTCTTATCGCTGCACTCATCCATTTTTTCCCCCCTCAGTCCCGCTCATTTTGTCCTCTTTCTTTCTCATTCCTTCACCGTTCCACGCAGTCCAGGCGCTGCGCTTCATCCCGATTCACTTGACGGGCAGGTCGATCGTTTTGTGTATAGGTGGTGTTCGACCCCTGTGAATGCTCCTGACAGAATGCAAGCCTTTACAAGCAAGACAAAAGCATGTACACATGTGCAAACACACATGCACTAACACACACACGCTGGGGTAGTTGGTATTCAGGGCCCCACCTCAGCCTCTCAGATTATCTACAAAAGATGAGCCTCAGAGAGCAACACAAGCCTTTTTCAGGAGAGAATACCCCCTCCTCATCATCAATCTTACAGATGAAGAATTAGCCATCATGTTGTCTTTTCATTTTTCAGCTCTGAGAGTAAAAAACACAAGAAAAAAATGATAACATGAAGCAGCATGACATGAAGGTTTGTGTACAGTAACAACACCAGCTTAGTGTAGTGACTGGAGAATCCATTTAGGGTTTACAGACTTTACAGATAAGCCCCCCCTCCCCACACACACACATACACAACTCCCACCCCAAAACCACAAAACAGCCTAAAGATGGTTTTTACAGTCCTGGCAATCTGTACTTAGTTTGTCACAATTAATATTGTAGGAAGCCACCCTATTATTAATTCATGGCTAAGGAAACACGTTGAGCTCTGAAGCGGCCTGAATGAAGCTGCTTACAGGAGACAAATGTTGTGTTTAACATGGGATCACTCTGTGGGGGACAAAACGGCCTTCGTCATCAGTATTAATAGTAAAGGGCCCATCCTGGACTGCATACCCTGGCTGCTGGCTGGGCCTACAACAGGACAGGTTTTAGTGAGTGGAATATTTATAGCTGTGCATTAAAAGCAGAATCATGGGTTTAGGTGTACCATTGCAACAGAGCTCCTGTTCTTTTGTCTGGGCCTGTCCAAAAATGTCTTTCCTGGGGCGACTTGCATTCAAACTGAAAGTGAGGTCACACTCCTGCCTTTATATCAAATATGAAAACCATTACAGGAGCAGCTGGATCTCTTGGTCTTTTCTTTTTAAGAATATGCTTTTATATCGGCATGGACACCTATTATATTTTAAACTCTACTTAAGTATGTCTTATTTGTTCACACCTGAAGTTTAAACACTGGTTTCTATCTTTAATGACAAGCTATATTTATTATTACCAAGCTTCCAGTTGAAGTGAGTCAATAGATTTGAAGAATGAACTCAACAACACTGCCATCTTGTGGCGACATTATGCAAAGACTTATAGTTTGGTGGCCTTCATGGTTCCTACTGTACATATACAGTATTTTGTATTTAAAAACTGCATACTTTACAAGACTGAAATTTACAGACATTTCAGCAAATATATGAGTTATTTTTTATGTTAATATGTATATACATTAACTATAAGTTTGTTCAGTAGTCCATGTATGTTGAGTTAAAAAACTCAGGCATCAAATATAAACAGGAAATTTCACAATAAAAGATCTCTGTCCTTTTGCTGCAGTTTTCAGAAGCTGACAGTCTTACTGGTAACAGCTGAACCACTACTTCCACATTTGATCCTGAAGATGAAAAATACTGTGAACAACCTATAAAGCTTTAGAATTTTATTTTCTAGTAATCAGGTCTTGAAACACTTACAAAACTGTTTTCCCTTTTCTTGACATATCCAGATCTGGATCAAAATTCAGTAATTTTCCAAACTTTTTAAAACTGTGTAGAAACCCTTGATTTTATTAAAAATGTTCACTAAATAAGCAAAAGTATTTAGCTCCGCCTGACCCTCATACATACAGGGGAGGTATTGAATTAGCCAGCTTCCACTCTTCATTGGAGCCTTTCTACAAGATGGTTTAGGGCTGCGCCAACAAGTCGGCCGACAGATTTATCTGCACCGACTTCCTTAATTTTGGGAGATCGGTCGATACTTAAATAAGATTGGTGGAAAAGATCGGCTTCTCGTCTACCTCAGTCACTGTCCTCCTCTCGCTCTGCTGTGAGCACTACCTAATGTCCAGTTAACACACATTGTTTCAAGGGTTTTGCTCAGTGTTTTTCAGTCAAATAAGATTGGAACATTGAAGGTGTGACAGTACACCTGAGAGTGTCAGTTATTTAAAAAGAATCAGAATCTGCAGACTTTAAGATTGGTGATCGGTCAAAGAAATGCAATCGGTGCACTCTTAGTTAAGGTGCTTCTCTAGGAATTTGCACCCATTCCTTTTGTAGAGCAATAATGAGGTCATGCTTTCCTGCTCTCTTCATGCATGGGTTTTCTCTGGGTACTCCGGTTTCTTCCCAGACTAAAAACATGCATTTTAGGTGAATTAGTAATTCATGAGAGTGTGAGTACTTGTTTTGTTTCTATGTGGCCCGGGGTGGGCCTCTGACCAGGCCCCCACCCCCCCCCCCCCCCCCCCCCCCATCTCTTACACAGGAGACAGGCACCAGCTCCCTGCAACTATGAAATAAGTGGTTAAACAATGGATGGATTTATGAGATCAGACACTGATGATTCCAGTTTAATCTCAGCCAGAATGTGATTAAATCCTAAAACAGCTTCAACACTATCCATTAAACAGATCTGTTTTTTCAGTTGCCTTAGTTGTGTTTAGAAATGTGCTCCAGTGTCTGAAAATGTGAATTTTTTCCTAATTTTAGATGGCAAACCTAAAATATTTCATAATTTTAAACTTCAGATGTTGCATGAAAGCTCTGTGTAGCATGCACCTCTGCTTCTGTGTCTTATGTGCACATAATCCTTATTTTGATTTGTATTGTGTTAAAAAATATACATGTTCAGGGGTGCCCCAAAAGCAGCTCCAGCCCAGAGTCTCTCACCCACCTAAATCCTGCCCTGTGAAGCGAGCTAAACCCAAACCCTGAATTAAACATTTAACAGGTCTGGTTAAATACTTTTGACCATAGAGTATTTTTGTTGTGCTGCACAGCTAGAAAACCACACAAGCAGCAAGACCAACCACTTTTCTATTTTATTAATTTTGATCCAAAAGATGAACATTTATCTTTTAAGCAAATCAACCAAAAACATACAAATTAAAAAAAAAGGAACCTTAACTACAAAAAAAAATCCAGATATGATAAATTTAACAAAGATTTAAACAGGCGCTGTTTAATTAAAAAGACAATGAAGAAATATTTACAGTTTCGGTGCCAAGAAAAGCAAATGTGAAGTTCGTTACAGCGCTCCTCTTTCCTTTTGCTGTGAACTGAACTTTTATTCTCCTGTCCTACAATTTGTGCTAACAGGCATGCCCTAATAAGAGATGTATAGAAAAAACAAAGTAAAATAAATATCAACGTTTTCATGAATCCGATCTTAACCTCCTAAGACCCGAACTCTTGCATTGCAATGCATTTTTGCCCACATACGGGGCGCCAGGTCCTAGGAGGCTAAAGACAAAACGTGAAATTAAACTTTAGGTGTTTGTGTACGCAGAGCCAAGTTAAGTTAAAACCGAGAGAAATGTTTAAACTCTACTTACTGTCAAGGCATGTTACACAAATCCAGGCTTCCACAGAAACGTTAAACTACATCAATATGGTTTAAAGGGCGGGGGGATGGCGTGTAACGTGACGGCAGGGAAATAAAACACGGGTCTGTTAAAATAACTGGTTCCATTTACTACAGTAGAGTACACATTTCTTTATACACAACCGACAGTAAAGTGTGTGTAAATGTTTTAAAATGAGCATTTCGTTAATTTATACACCAACCACCACCTTGATCATCCCTGAGAACAAGATTTGGTTCAGTACTCAGTGCATCTGAAATGTACGGTCACATCAGAATTAACTCGTGACATATTTGCTTTGTCACGCGTCAGCTCTAAAAAAACAAACAAACAAAAAAGACCAACTTATAATGCCGCTAAGGATTTCAGTGTTTATTCGAAGAATTTCTATTCAAAAATTGTACTGCCATCAATGGCATTCAAACATGTGTAGAGCATGCTTCGTTGCTGCCTAAAGGAACACTACCTGTACCCCGAAAACACTTTAAAGACAAAACAAGAGCAGGAAATGAAGGAGTACACCAGAATACACAGTACTGACTGTAGAAAATAAGATAGGGGGCGGGGACACGCTGCCTTGGCTTTAATTATTACAGTTAACCCTGAATTTAAAAAGCTCCTCTCTGATTTGTTTTTTTTCTGTATAAAAACAAAGACTGATATTCTGTGCATAAAAATATCCAACATCAGGAAGAACGAGTCAACGTTTGCACTATTTGTCTTTATCAACTGAGCCGCCTCTTCCTCTTCGCAGTCGCTGGTCCCTAAGGTGGCCCCACCCACTTTCATTCAACACTATTCAGCCACAATATTAAAAACCACTGAGAGCTGAGGTGAGTCTCATGTCTACGCAAAGGTTCTGGTGGGAAAACTTTGTTCCTGATATTCAAACAGGTTGTGTACATTTCTTTTTTTTTTTTTTTTACATCACTTGTGGAAAAGCAGATCGGACGTCATAAAAACTGAATCAATGATGACTTGAAGGACACGACGGATCGTTTCTGGTGCTGACCCGGTCTCTAATCTAACTGAGCGGCACCGTCTATCTACTGAGGCGACAACCTGCAGGACTCGAGACGTTCCCTGAGGTCCTGTGTTCCTGGTGGGTCAGATCTGGTTTTGTGGCACAAGAAGGACACACCCCACCCCCACCCAAAAAAAAAAACCAAAAAAAAAAAAAAAAACACACAAGTGAGTGGGTTTAATGTTGTAGCTGACTGGTGTGCAACGTCTCTTCACCTTCACATTCTTCTTAGGCCCCCTCCTCCTCCTCCTCCTCCTCCTCTTCCTCCTCCTGGTCACTGTCGTCAGAGCCTGGAGGACAAACATAATCACGTGATTAAAACAAAAAGCCTCCCCAACCTGCCACTGCTCTTCTATAACAGACATGTTTTACCGTCAATAACTATTTCTCCACCACCACCACCGTCATCTTCTTCGTCCTCCTCCTCTTCGTCCTCCTGGCTGTCGTCTGAAACAGTCATTTATCTGTTCAGTGATCTCATATTCGCCTCATGAATAATCAAACAACTGTTTTTTTTAAAACCAACCAAAAGTCTGCATGATATGAACAATTTTCAACAGTTCTGATTTTGCTCTGACCTGCACCTGCCCCTCTATCCTCCTCTTCCTCCTCCTCCTCACCCTCCCCACCCCCTTCTTCTTCATCGTCGTCCTCGTCCTCCTCTTCCTCCTCCCTGCTGTGGCCTTGCTCGGCCTCACCCATCTCCTCACTGGGCTCATCATCAGAGTCAGAAATCACCACACAGTCATCTCCGTTCCCGTTGCCAGAGGCTCTGGCCTCGGCGCCACTGTTGCAGAAAAAAAAAGCATAATATCCAGTTGTGCAAACAGCGAACGCTTGTTATTTCTTTTGTTACAATAACAAGAAAAGCTAAAGCAGCAGACTAGTTTTTTTTTTTTTTAGAACTTACTGCCTAACTAGAGAATTTTACATGCTGTATGTGTGACAACTGGACTCTGTTTGCTTTACCTGCCATTTTCTCTTGGTTCCCAGAGAGGAGTAAGGTAGTATCTGAGTGGGTCTCTGTAGAGGTCATCTTTAAGTATCTAATCAACAGCACAAAGCATCATCAGTACTCGTTACATTAAAACATTTGTTGCAATATTACGGTTTAGTTTTTCCCAGTGTTTAAAATAATACACTGTATACATTCCTGTTAACCAACAGGATGTTTAAAAGCCACGTAGCACAGGTGCAAAACCTATTTATGACATCTGGATCATGTTTGCTTGACTGAGGCCAATACAAAAATCCAAGAAGAGCAGACAAATACTATTTTTATTTCCTCCTAATTGTCAGTTCATTGTGTTGAACTCATCAATACATATAACATATATATAGTTTTAGTACATCTAAATAAAAGGTAGGTAATAATTTTAAAGTGAAGCCGTCACCTGGCCATCCTGAATATTCCATAACCACAACGCTGCCACTTGCATCACATTTAGTTTGACCTACACCTCACCTTTACATTTCATTCAGAAGTGCATATTGTTGACAATCTGCTGGTTTAGAATGTGTGGAGAGAAAGAAAACATGTGAACATGTCGACACGATTCTTTAGAAACTGTCCAGAGAATATGCACAAAAGAAAACCATTGTGGATTCAATGTTGTCTAATAATTAAATGACACAAGTGCACCAAAGAATAGGTGTAAGTTGTCAGTTTTTCTTCTGTTTGATCAGATTAAATTTCTCTAATAAATGGTAAATTTAAGGTAATGCATTGACCACCACACGATTAATGGCAGGTGTTTAAATGGGTGACCTGATCACAAATAGAAAACTCTGATTGTGGACAAAAATGCCTCCAACAGACCCATTCAGAGCTGATGGTTCAGACTGTAATCTGGTTCATTAAAAGCCACGCTGTTTAGGCATTAGTTATGAAATTCGAGAGTTTATTCTGGGCGGCACACTTTCCAAATCTGACCACTACCACGAACTACCACACAAAGCATTGAAGCTCATTCTGATGATAAACGGTGACGTGGAGGTGAAGGCTTCTGTACCTGCGCTACGTCGTCCTGCCCTGGGTTACTGTGGTCACTGAACCAGCTGAAGAAGGTCTCGTAAACGCCACGGGACGACTTCCTGGGCTCACTGTTAGCTGTCAGGTTGTGTCCACGATGCCAGAGTATGGGGTTGGAGAAGGACAAGGGCGAGCCTGAGAGCACGAACAGCAATGATCAGAGGGTGGTTCAAAATATAACATAAGTGCATTTTAGGGTTTGGACTCGCTGCAGTCAAATTTCATCACCAGTCAGAAATAATTTAACCCCAAACAAATGAGTGTGGCATCTAAATAATACACATTGTATTGATTTAAACTTGTTACATCATTCTCTTTCATTGTTTACCTAAACAATTAAGGCAATAACTAGTAACCTGTTGACAGAAAAAAGAAAAAAAAAGTCTGTTAACAAGGAAAAGGCCATTTACCTCCCATTCCAAGGTGCAGCTCCTTCATTATGATATTATTCTGGAAATATGGGTTTCGTCTAAAGTGGAAACGAATCCTGTAGCCCAGTTTGCTGTTCTTAAAAGATTCAACCTGAGAAAGAACACAAAAAAAAATCCTAAAATCTGCCACTTTCCCACAGATACAAGCCATACAGGAAAAGTAGACAAAACACATCATACCTCGAGATCAGTCATGTAACTAAGAGCATCTTCATCTGTCTCATCAATGTGGGCTGAGAGGTGAGGGTGGTTTAACAGCTAAGACACTGAAGTTAAGATAAAAACAAAATGAATGTGCATTTTAAGACACCCGAAAACAAAGTACACAGGCTGTGGGACTGTTCTCATTTTAAGGATACAGCGGTCACCCAAAAGCCAGGAATAGTTTTTGTAATGGAGCTTCTCTGATCCAGATGTGGACGTCTCTGACGGTTGATCTTCTGCTCCAGCCGTTGATGAAGTCGGGCACTTCTCTTCTCAAGAGCTTCCAGTCTCATTTGTACTTGTGCCAGCAGAGCCACAGACTGCCTCATCTCTGGGGCCATCTTCACTGACACAATGGCACACTCCCCATCATCGTTGTCCTCATTGTCAGATGGGAAAGAGGAGCTTGGTGTAGACGAAGATCCAGATCCAGATTCATCCCCTTCATCTGCCTCAGGAACATCCTCTCCAGCCTCTTTGTCTGTGCTCTGCACCGATGTGGAGCTGTCAGCTGCTGCCGCCTGTGTTTTTGAGCCAACTTTTGATGACTGGTGGCCTCCCCGTTGTTTGTATTTGCTTCCATGTTTTACCTGTTTTGCCTTTTCAGAAGAGCATGGTGTCTCCTGACTATCTTCTCCATCACCTCCGGTAAGACTGGCAAGAGCTTCAGCAGCTGCTATGGCTGCTGAGTCAGACTGAGGAGGTAAAAAACGCTGATCTGACCCAGCTGTTTTCTCGGTTTCTCTTTTTGTATCAGAAGATGCTTGTGTGTCTGAGTTCTGGGGTTTGCTGGCATTTTTACTGTCAGCTCTGGAGCGGTTGGCAGGAAGCGCACTGCTGCTGTCTGAACCCTGCTCTTTCTTCGAAGCATCACCTTCGTTCCCAACTTCTTTAGGCTCCACTTGCGAAGCTACTTTGTTTTCACTTTCACTGCTTTTGCAACTTTCCGACGTAGCCTCTATTGCACTGACATCGTCACTTACTTTAGAGGACTTCTGGGGAACCGTACTGTCTTCATCCTGGCCGGGTGATGGACGCCGTTTCCTCGATGCAGAGTCAGCGGACAGTTTGCAGTCCGTTACTTCACTCATGCTAGCAAGCCAGGTAGCTCCAATGCTTTTTAAAAACAAGTGCAATTGATTACACCGAAAATCAAGCTGCTCTGATTATCGTTGAGAGTTTAGTACTTGCTGTAAAACTACATTCTCAGCAAAGCAAGAACGGGAAGCAGCTCTCCTGTTCTCCGCGGCCTTGTGGAACCTTAAAAAACTAGCAAGGTGCTACAGCTAATTTAGCTAGCTTGCCTTACCCGATTTTTCTATCCTAGCACTGACGACAGTACCATATTTCCACGAACATAATCCCTATAAAAAAGACTTGGTTCAATCGTTTAAAGCCGTCACCGCATTATGGCTACAGGCAACAAACCGCATTCTTTTTCTGAGTTTATTTTTGCTTTATCCGTTAGCTTACTATCCGTACAACGACGTGAAAGAAAAACAATCCTATGATTGGCTGCGTCTCGCCGCGCTAAAACGTCTCCACCAATCGCATACAAGGGTGTGTTTACGTTTTAATCCATCGGAACAGCATTTACCAGCGCATAAGAAAGTATGGCAGGCCAAAGTATCAAATAATCAAATCACACTTTTCTCTCGTAACTAGAAAAAAAAATGTTCTTACGCAAAATAAAATGTTAATATAATGCAGTAAATTTCTGCTTGAAGCCTGATATCTAATTATTAAACAATTGTCCTGTTGAATAAAATCTAATTTATTTGAATAGTGTGTTCCACTGCCCGTAAACAGGTTAAAAACAACTGTAAAAAAATAATAATACCTATTCTCACCCAAAACCGTTCCCCTGCTGGGGGTTGTGGGTGGCTCTTCATTTCAAGCTCAGGTTCTCTAAGCCTGGGAGCTTGAGGGTCTTATCTTAAGGTCCTGTGTGATGTTAGACAACTTATGAAAAATTTGGAAACCACTATGTTGAAGATTGAATTTTAAAAAATCAACGGAAACCTCTTTTAGGGATGTACATACTGTAATGCTAACGAATTCATCAAATATCTAACTTTAACTAGTATTTAGTGGAATTGTTTGTTTCATAAATTGGCATAAGTTGTCTAAAACATTACATTTCTGAGGATAAGTGTTTAGGTTTTAAGTTTTGTTTTAGTTGTTGTTTTTGATTTTTTGGTGTGTTTGCTTAATAAAGTGGGCTTTGAAGAAAATTCAATTCAATTAAATTCAAAAATTCTTTATTTATCCCAGAGGGAAATTAGATAAATTAAATATTAGATTAAATTAGATAAAAATAGTTTGATATTTGATGAATTTGTTATTAAACAAACAAGCAACAAATGCAAGAGGTAAATAGCTGATATGAATATACTCACATTTAAAGTGATCATTAATTTATTGTTATATCATGAATTACATAAAACACAAACAGATATGTTCAATTTGTTGTGGGTGCAGTTATGTTGAAGTTGGCTGCTTTTAGAGCTGAAATGCCGGTGGCAGATGGAGGAAAAAGGACATATATATTCAGTCACATTTGGCCTGCATGAACTCAGCTCCTCAGAGCAAAGTGTGGTCATTTATTCATAATTGGCAAATGCACACCTGTGTGACTACAACCAACAACAGGAAACAGGAAGTCACAATGATCACCCACAACAATAACATTCAACAAGTCATGACAACAGGAATGGTGTCATCAACAGCTCTGCAAAAAAGATCCCTAATGCTACTGAGAACAAAATTCTGCTGGATGCTGATTGGCTGTCTTAGTATGACATCATCCCTACAAGCTAGGACAGAGACTGCTTTGGGTAATTTGTAATTGCAACAAAGAAGACAAATAAAAATTTTGGGAAAAAATAAGGCTTTGTATGTGTTTGTGTGTGTATGTGTTTAGGTTTTAAGTTTTTTTGTTGCATTTTTTTTTTTTTTGTGTGTTTTGAGGTTAGGTTTTGGGTATTTTGATGGGACTTGTTCACCAAACACACATTTCTTTACCATCTGAATCATTAAAAGCCTAAAGAAGCAAGCTAAACGTAGCTAATATGAATATATTAAAATTTCAAGTAGTCAGTAATTAATTTATTCTTAAATCATGAATTAACCAGAGTTGTTTTTAAGTCACACCAGATATGTTCAATATGTTGTGGATGTCGTGTGGATGTCGTGTTGTATGTGCAGTCATGGCAACAGAAATAATGTCATCAACAGCCCAACAACAAGGATCCGATTGTGGGTGCAGTCATGGAAACAGAAATTATGTCATCAACAGCCCAGCAACAAGGATCATGTTGTGTTTGTAGTCATGGAAACAGGAATGATGTCATCAACAGCCCAACAACAAGGATCCTGTTGTGTTTGCAGTCATGGAAACAGGAATGATGTCATCAACAGCCTGACAACAGGGATCCGATTGTTGGTGCAGTAATGGAAACAGAAATGATGTCATCAACAGCACAGCAACAAAAATCCTGTTCTGTGTGCAGTCACAAAAACAGAAGGGATGTCATCAACAGCCCAGCAACAAGGATCTTGTTGTGTTTGCAGTCATGGAAACAGGAATGATATCAACAAACACTCAGCAACAAGGATCTTGTTGTCGGTGCAGTCATGGAAACAGGAATGATGTCATTGACAGCTAAATCTTGTTGTGGATGTAGTCATGGCAACATGAATGATGTCATCAACCGCCTAGCAACAAAATCCTGTTGTGTGTGTGCAGTCATGAAACAGGAATGATATCTTCAATTGCCTGGCAACAAGGATCCCATTGTCATTGCAGTCATGGAAACAGGAATGGTGTCATCAACAACTCAGCAACAAGGACCACTAATACTGCTGAGCTGTCATTGGTGGAGCTAACGTCTGCTGGACTCTGATTGGTGGTCATATTCTGACATCATTACTAAAAAGCTAGAGCATAAAATTACTGCTTAGTGTATTTTCAGGTAAGTCTTTACATCAAAAATTTTTATAGCTTTTTTCAGGTTTTTTGGTTTGTTTCAAATTTGGTTTTTGGGTAATTTGGCGGGATTTGTTAACCAAACATATTTTCTGTCTGGATCTTTACAAGTCTACAGATGCAACCAGTAGTCAGTGTAGCAAAAGTTCTGCTGGATGCTGATTGGCTTTCAAAGTATGACATCATTAGTAAAAATCTAGGACAGAAAAGGACTGTTTTGTGTGAGTGTGTGGGAAAGCGTTTATGATTTAGGTTTTTTTGGGTATATTTTGAGATTGGGCTTTGGGTAATTTGATGTGATTTGTGAAGCAAACATACATTTCTTTACAATCTGAATCATTAAAAAACTAAAGAAGCACCTATAGGAGTAGTAATTGTAGCTAATATGAATATCATGTGATCATTTATTTGTTATATCATGAATTAGATGGAGTTATTTAAAATCACAACCAGATATTTCAGTTTGTTATAGTTGCAGTCATAACAACAGGGAAAAAATTAATCATAGAATAACATATGTAGTCCTGGTTTGAAGTCTCTATGTGTTTTAGTTTTTAAACTAGAGTAGGTTAAAAATGACTAATGTATTGAAAACATAATTGGAATCGCTCTTTAGACATTTGTGAAAACATGTTTTTCTTGCAAATTTATGATTTCTACATAAGAAAATTTTCCTTTTTTTCGTGAAAATATCTGAAATTTATCCATCCATCCTTCCATAATCTAACCCGCTTTTTCTATTCAGGATCACCGAGATCACTGGTGCCCACCCTGGACAGATCGCAAGTCCATCACAGGGACACATAGAGACAGACATACGACCATTCACTCCCTCACTCACACCTAGGGACAATTTAGAGTTACCAATTAACCCAACAGTCATATTTTTAGTTTGTGGCAGAAAGTCGGAGTAACCAGAGATAACCCACACATGAACAAAGAGAACAAGCCCAGAAAGGTCCCCGAGCCAGAAGTTGATTCAGCGACCTTCTTGCTGAGAGGCATCAGCTCTACCACCTGAGCCACCGTGCAGATTTCTAAAATTAATCTCAGAAAGAGTTTTTTTCTTGCAAATTTACAACTTTTGGAGCTCTGAGAATTTCCTGGAAATTTGTAAAATTAATCTAAATTTTATTTTTTTTGGCGGAGATTTGCTCATCCTTTTTTTCATCTGTAAAATGGCCCTAATACGCTGTTGTAAGTATGAAATGACCAGCCACAATAGTTTGAATAGGCATATATTTATTCACATTGAATCAGCAGCTGTATAAATGTTAGAGGGATGGTCCAGTTGTTTAGGTTAATTTAGGGTTCTGATATTTACAAAAATGAAGACACTTATTCTTACTAAATCAAACTGCTGTGTCTTAAGATAAAAGAGAAAAAGTTGGTCTGAGAGTGTTTTCAAGTTTTACAGTCGATTTTTATATTTCTTATGTTGAAATAAACAAACAAGTTTGGGTCCAATAGAATCATTTTACTTGAAACTGGAATCATTAGGTTATGTTTATTATATTTAATGATAAATAAAATATATGCCCCTAAACAAACTTTGTAATATATTAAATTTGAAAATTGAAAACATCAACCCTTAGATGTAAAGCAACAGTGCTCTACATGATTTTTAGGACGATGGTAGAGTTTTAGTTTAGTTTCATTTGACAATCTGTAAGTTTAACATCTTACAGCAGGTGGAACTATTTACTGTTTTAATCACATTGTAATATTTTCAATCTTACTAGGAAAAGAAAAAGCTTCTTACAGCTGAGTTCAGTCTGTTATGGTGATCTAACCAGGCTCAACGAAATCTTTCTTTGTGATTCTGAAAACTTTAAGTTCAACACTGTTGGCTGATCTTTTATGGGAGGCAGTTTTAACATAAAATCAGATTCACAACTTTTACATTACAAATATCTGAAATTAATTAAGATACCATATTTTGACTAGGCAAGATACCTATTTGAGATATCTTTGATAAATTCTGACTAGCATAAATGATGTCAGATTTACCATGTATGGAGGCTCCAATTCAAGAAATCTTAACATTTTTGACTGGTCATTATTTGCTTTTCAGATATCTCTCTTTTTGTTCTGACTAATCATAATTCCTATTAAAGATATAAAATGTAAAGGACATCATTATTCAAGATATTGCAAATCTATTTATATATATCAGAAAAATAAAATTTAACTAGTGCAAAATAAATTAGGTATCTTGGATCAAATAATTTGGCAAAGCTAATTCAATTCAGTTCAATTCAATTCAGTTTATTTATATAGCACCAAGTCACAACATACGTTGTCTCAGGGCTCTGTACATGAAAAAAG
>JARVJO010000024.1:9488319-9499599 GCA_031762555.1 Cynodonichthys magdalenae
GTGTGTCCTCGTAATTGTAAACAACAGTCAAGCGGAAATAAAGAACCTCCTTCCGCTATGAATTATGGGTAGTGGCGTGAAATCAGGAATACTGTGGATATCAGGGTATGAAAATGATCAATACCACCCAACTCTACTGCATGACTTTAAAAACACTCACCACAGTAAGGTTATTATTCATTGGCTGGAAGGTGCAGCAGAGCAGCTCGCTGGATTCTGGGTCTCTGACTTCTCGAATGCACCGACCATCCTCTGTGTTCCAGATGCGCAGGGTCCCATCTAATGACGTTGACACAATGATGTCATTACTCAGAGACCAGGCAAAGTCTGTGACAGGACCCCCGTGCCCTTTCAGAGTGACTTTCACGGTGGGAGGAGGTGGGGACAGTGTCATGATGGACAGGGTTCCATCCAAGGAGCAACAAGCAAGGAGGTGCTTGTCATCATTAGCAAACTGTAACCGTGGAACTATAGAAAGAAAAGGAAGAAACATTAAGAATGTTAGGTTCATGTTAGGCATGCATGAACTGATTCAAATAAATAAAAATTATATTGTTTACACACCAGCAGAGTCAACATGTTGGTCAAATATGTGATGCATGCCAGCAAAAGCATAGTTTTCACTCAAGGTTGTGTCTCCTGCCATGGCACGACTGGCCTCTGCCACAGAGGTGGGCACCAAACTGCCCGGAGGCCTGTGGTCACAAATAAAAACCCCTTTATAAAAACATGATTGATAGCTCACAATCATCTTATAGAGTTGACAACAAATATATAAGATCATAAATTGAACATGCATGTGCCAAAGCTAAAAAAACAGTAAATCTAACAAACCACAGCTGCTTATCAGGTGTAATGAATCAAATGCTTTGAGACAAGACACTGGATGGAAAACAGGATCTTTGTTTAGCTGTTTTCAGGGTACCTCTCATCGTAGACGGCTCTGTTCATCTGGGCCTGTAGCTGGTAGGAGCCTCTGCTGACAGACCGGCGGTGACCACGAGCCCCTTGAGCACGAGGGTCCTCCTCAAAGTCCTGCCAGAGAGGGGAGCCATAAAAAATAATAACCTCAAAGGAGTGAGTTAAGGTACTGTTAAAACTATAAAACATGCATTCCTACATGAATGTACAGAAACTGCCATGCATTTTTTCATATAAAGACACTGCCATACAAGAGCAGTAACAGCCATTTCAACCAAGCTGCTCAGATTAATATGTCCTGCAACAAACATGCTGCTTGCCACCCATTTGTTTTTAAGTTTTAGAATAGTTTCAAAACCCCCCCATCTCCAAATCAATAGACACCTCCATTCATTAATTTTTTCTACTGTCCCTGTCCTTTCTGTTTCTCTGAGTCTGACCTCCATGCGGTCCAGTGTGGTGCGGGAGCTGCGCACACTGCTGGCCCTGAAGCTGCTCTGCTCAGACAGGGGACCGTAGCGTAGAGCCAACAGCTGACTGCGCAGCCTCAGGTACTGCCTGCGCAGTCCTGGCTCAAAGCCACACTTGGCGTTCTCTCTGAGCAGCTGGCTGCGTCGGCGGATGTACTGAGTTCGAAACTGTGGGAAGGTAGGCGTGCGGTAAGCATTGTACCTGAAAGAAGACAAAAAAATAAATAAAAGTGACACAGCACATTTTAATTTACAAGAATACGTGAACACATACAAACATACATGTTTTGGTAATTGCAAAGGGCCTCACCTTGCGTCCACTGCCAAAACCTGCTGCCAAACTGCAGCCATTCCACAATAATCTGAAGAGAAGAAGCCACTGCCAAAGTCCTGCCAAAATAAACATCAAAAGCACACAGTGGTACAAATAAACACTTCATTTAGACACTACATGAATATACAACTGAGCTCACGCTGATGCCACACAAATTATTAAACATAACCCCCACCCTGACCCCAGTTGATGATTCATGGTGGATAATTACATCACAGAAAAATGCAGTTGTTGGGCTTTGTCTAACAGTGAGAGCTAGTCATAAGAAAACAACAGAGGTAAACTCAAACTGTCAAACGTAAACAAAAAGTATGGCTTTTGTATCAATATATACAGACGATCCTCTGACACTGTCAGACGCTAGCTTTCCGACTGTCAGTGACAGTCGGAAAGCTAGCGTCAGTTAGCAATTAGCAAATGAGCTACGCCAACTTTAGCGGTTCTCCTTAAAAAAAAGATTTAACAAGAACATCTTTAATTTTTAAAAAGCTTTCAAATAACGTGGCTATTGTATGCAATGTATAATGTTTTTACTGCGGAATTAAATTGAAGAAGTTTGCTGAAACCCATTTGAAAACGGCTCACCTTCCTTAGCTGCTCTCCATTGCTGCAGTTCCTGTCGGGTCACGTGACCCGTATTGACTAATCCAGAGCCGTGTTTACTCTGCCGCTGGACCGACCCACTCAGAGCTGCAGAGTCTGAATAGCGTTCACGATACATTTAATGTTTATTTCACAATTATTAACCGAGCTTGGTTTGAATACAGTTATACAAAACACTGCAAATACTAATGTTTAGTCAACCTGTTGACCTTTAGGGACAGAGAAACCTTACGCCCTCAAAGGACGTTAAAGCAATTATTTCAAGTAGCCTATTGGTCAAATTATAATAAGAATTTGAAATACTATTTTTTAAAATCCAAAATAAGATATACAGATAAAAATATACATTATATATAAGAGAAAGTTGTATTGTTTCTGCATTTACAATATGTTGTAAGTCAGGATTGAGCATGTTTTACTTGTTTCTCTGCTCCAACATATGCCTGTTAATCACCCATTCATTCAAACCAGGTGTGTTGTGAGAAACATAAAACATGCAGAATAGTACGTGGGCCTCGAGGATCCGGATGTGACACTCCTATTATTGACTGGTTGTGTTAATGTAAAAATGGACACAACCACAGAATACAACAGTTTTTTCTTCTCTAAAAACATTTTAAATGCTTATTTGTACAAAAACAGCTTTACTGTTGTGATCTTTCTTTTGAGTAGGTTTGATTTTCATCAAAAATTTTAGTAACCCATGAGCACTTGTTACATTTATTTATTTAGTTAGATCTAATTTATGGATTGAAGACTTGATCAGAATATAAAACTTTTAAAACAAGTTTTTCATTATTAGAGTTTATAGATATAAGCAAATAATACTTCACATTAAACAATCATTTGCTAATTTTTAATGAATTTGAGCTACATTTTGTAATCTGGCACAGAATCTGCTGTGAAATCTCATTACATGTAATCCACTTTCACCTTTCAAAATAGTGCTGAGATGTCTTCATAAATACCAGTAAACAACTTGTCTTCATGAAATATTCTAAAACAAATAATTTTAGTTTTTGAATATTACAGACGAGTTAATTTGTGAAGTCAAATTTTTCATACAAGAAAAATAAATCAATAAATAAAAATATAATCATGTATTTATCTGCCTCACCAGTACCTTGATGAAAATGCTTTCTTGTCATGCACAAAAGGTGAACACACAGTTCCAGTAAGTTCACAATGGCAGTATTACAAGGTCAGCTCCGAGGTTTCGCCTGGCTCAGCAAAGGGCTGCAGGGCGTTCTGCTCAGCTGACGGGGCTCTTTGCTTGTTCACCGTCCTCTTTCTCGAAGGGGCCCCCGTGACTGAGCCATTCAGGAGCTCTGGCCATAAATGGCCGAGGTGAGTGGCACATTAAGCACTGCATTCTCAAAAAATATTAGCATCAACTTTGGAGAGCAGCCAAAATGCCAGGAACAAAAGGTGAGAAACATTTAGCAAAAAATAAAATAACATTGAATACATTTGTTGAATATTAGACTTACATAATAAAAACTAAAAATGATATCATAATTAAAAGACAAAGCCTTTAGATGTTTAATGAACCAGTTTATGTGAGTCTTATCATTCTACTATGTTCAGGTAATAAATCGGATAAGAAATCAGCTACCAAGGTAGGACAAAAAAATCTTTATTTTTTTATTTTACAATTTTTCCTAATTTGACCTTGAATAATATTATTTTCATCTCACAGCAACCTCAGAGTCCTAAAGAACAACCGAAGAAAGGCGATCAGAAAGGAGATGATAGCAAGAAGCAAGGAGGTAAGCATTTACAACCTCAATTCAGGAAGAACTTGGAACATTGTGTAAACGCAATAAAAAAAAACCCCAAAAAACAGAATGCAAATCTTTTAACCCCCCGATTTTATTCACAATAGAATTTAGCTAATAAAATAAAATTATGCCATTAAAAATATAATCAATGTAATCTAAAAATGATGGCAGCCACACATCAAAGAAAAGTTGGGACAGGAGTAACAAAAGGCTATAAAGGTCAGTAACTTTAATAAGAACCAGTTAGAGGAGCATTTATAAATAACTAGCTTCATTGGCAACAGGTCAGTAAAAGGACTGGATAAAAAAAATAGCATTTTAGAAAAGAAGAATCTGTAAGAAGTAAAGAAGGGAAAAGGGTCAACTGCATCTAAAAAGACTGGAGTAATTTCAGAATAAAAAAATTCAAATATCTGGAGAAATCCAGCTCAAATGACAAAACTGAAAGGCATTATTCAGTACTACATGGGCTCAGCAACACTTCCACAAAACATCTCTAAAAACAATTCATCGTGCCACACACAAATGCTGGTTAAAGCTCAATCATGCAAAACAGAAGCCATGTGTGAACACCATCTAAATGCAGCTGTGGGCCAAAGCTCATTTAAAATGAACTAAGGCAAAGAGGAAAACTGTTCTGTGATTCGGCAAATCTAAATTTTAAATTATTTTTAGAAACCACATTTTTCATACTAAAGCGGAGAGGAACCATCCTCCTTGTTACCAGTAGTCAGTTTAAAAGCCTGCCTCTCTGATGGTATGGGGGTGCATTAGTGTCTATGGCATGGGCAGCTTACAGTTATGGAAATGCACCATCACTGTGTATAAAGTAGTTATAGGTTTTAGAACATTATACTGCTATCAACACACCTTTATTTCAAGGAAAAGCCTTGCAGATTTCAGCAAGACAACGATAAGCTGTATTTTAGATCCATTACAACAACATGGATTTGTAGTAGAAAAGTCCAAATGTTGAACTGGACAGATCTCTTACTAATTGAAATAATTCAGTGCATCATGAAAACAAACAAACAAATAAATAAGTAAATCAGGCAAAGACCCAGGAATGCTGAACATCTAGAATCAGACAGAAATGAAACATTGTCCTCCAAGTTCCTAGAAGATTAAAATTACATATTTGTTCTTTAAAATGCTTCTTAGTTTAAACATTTGACACTTTCATAATATTCCACTCTGAATAATGTATGGATTTATTAGATTTGCAAATATTTGCATTGCTTTTATATTTTACACATCTTGGCTTTTTAATAATTATTTTTGGAGAAGTGTCCCTGCTTATCTGTCTGTGTTAAAAACAACAAGCGTGGACAAGACGTGTGACTGCTTTGTCCCCAGAGAAGATATCTGTCTGTTTTCTTCCCTCGCAGGACAGCCGAAGGGAGAGAAGCAGTAATTTCCAGGCATTCGTGAAGATGGCTTTGGAGACGCTGCTGGGGTCCTGCCGCCGTAAATACGGGGGTCCTCGGGGAAGACAGGGCTGAGCGTCCCTCCCCTCTGCACTTTACTGCCCCCCACCCCAGATGAGGGCTGCTGTGTGGCCCTGCGACACAACATCTGCTTGCCTCAGGAGCACAAACCTGATCTTCATTAATCAGCATCTGTTAACTCTGATCCTCTCAATCGTTTTTATCCATCCTTTCTGGAAATTAAGAAAATATTTATCTAAAGAAAAAAAAAATGCGTTTTTGCAACTTGCCCCTGAAACCCACCTTCACTGACTATAAAATGGTGTAAAATCTTTTTGTAAATAATGAATGAAATAAAAGCAATCTTTTAATTACAGCAGTCTGTATGTATGGTGCCTTGCTAAAGTATTCACACCCCGTAAACCTTTCAACATTTTGTTACGTTACAACCACAAAACATATTTTACTGGGATTTTATGTGATCAACCAACTCAAAGTAGTGCATAGATTGTCAAGTGAAAGCAAAATTATACATTATACATAAAATTATATCATGCAAATGAAAATCTGAAAAGCACTTCTATCAGATATCCCTAAAATCCACTGTAGCCTTCAAAAGTTACCTCAAAAGTAAAGAATCCACCCGTTTATAATTTAATCACAGTATAAATCCAGATGTTCTGTGAAGGCCTCAGAGGTTTGTTACATAACACTAATGATCAAACAGTATCATAAAAACCAAGGGAAGTCAACACACAGGTCATGGATTAAGACATTTACAGCCAAGTTAGGTTCTAAAACAATATCTCAACCTTAGAAAATCTCAAGGAGCTCTGTACAATTTATCATTCAATAACTAAAAGACGAACAGCAAACCTCACCAAGACATGGCCGTCCACCTAAACTGATATGTCGGGTTAGGAGAAAAATAGTTCAAGAAGCAGTCTAAATACCCCATGTTTGTAGGTAACTCTGGAGGAACTGCACTCTCACCCATGGGACAATCTGTAGACAGGACAAACATTAGTCGTGCACTCCACAAATCTGCTTTTTATGGAAACGTGGCAAGAAGATAGCTAAACCAGAAGTTTTGTTAACAGTTTTACAGGGACTTAGTGAACATGTGGAAGGAGCTGCTATGCTAGAGCTAAAATAAAATGGATTTGATTCATATGTTAGAACGGCTCAGGCAAAGAATCTGTGGCAAGACCTGAAACATTGTTGATCAGATGCTCTTTGTCCAAACTGACTGAGCAGCAGTTTCTTTGGAAAGGATGGACCAAAATTTCAGTTTCTAGATGTGCAAAATTGTTAGAAACACACACTGAAAGACTCACAGCTGTAATTTTACCAAAAAGTGGTTCTACAAAATTGACTCGGGGAGACATAGTACAAATTGTTGCCACGTTTTGCAGATTTGTTTTGGTAAAACAATTTCAAAACCATCGATGTTGGCCCCTCCAGTTCACAATAATGCACTATTTTGTGTTGCTCCATCACATAAAACCTCAGTAAAATACTGTAAAAGGGTATTACGCAAAATTTACTATTTTTAGCTTTATATCATGTTATAAAGTCATTCCCACATCAAAAACATACACAGAGTGTTGCTTTGACTCATTCATGCATGTTTGAGAAATCCTTAAATCTCCTGTGGTAGCCACGTGGAGCTGCCTAAACACTTGCTGGTACAAAGCTCCGCCTATTTATACAAAGCTCCTCCCTGGAACTAAGTCTGCAGCTGAGCTCTCGCCCCACAGAGCACCCCTCCCTCAAAGCATTGTTGTGAAAATGTGCTGAAGTGGGAGTGTCTGAAATGGTAGGAGTTTCTTAAAGTGACAGAGGCCAATTTCAAGGTGTTTAGATGAGGCTACGATGCAAAGTCAAACATATGTTTGATATATACAGCATTTTCATAACAACTGAAGGTGACATAGTTAGTTGATTGTGGTATAGAATTAAACTATGTGCCTGGAAAACACACAATACCCCCCCCCCCTTTAAAATTTATAATTGTAACTTTACAAAATGTGGAAAGTTTCCAAAGGTATGGATATTTCAAAGGTTTTTACCTCTGAAATCTCACACCATCTTTCATTAACAAATAACGACAACATTCCTGGTTTCATGTAAAATTTTATAAAAATATCACAGGTGTGCTTTCACATTTACAGGAACCAAACATCAAACCTTAAGTAAATATCAGAGGAAAATAATTTACAGTATTTGATGTGGACGTCTGCAGATACTTAGCTCTAACCAAACATCACCGCGCCTGCGTCAAGAAGCAGATTGTTTTAACATTTTGATTTTCACATTTTCTGATGCACTTACACAAAATCTTTCATTAGTTATAATCACACAAGTTAATCCTTAAAAACAGCTGTTAGGAGAAAGAGTCTAAATAGCATACTGTTCTTATTAAAATGTCTGTACAAAATTGAATTGGGTTTTATTATTTTTAACTTTGCAGTAATACATTTTAAATACCCTGACTTTAACTTTTATTTTAGGCTGAGGAGAGTTAAAATACAAATATGATTTTTTTTTGAGGAACTTAGTTGGTTTTATAGAAATATTAATGTAACACAACAAAATTCAAACACTATAAGGATACTTCAACTACAAAACCTAATTCATGGCCTTTATAACTAATTTGAAGTACATTGTATATAAAGTTCACAAAAAGAGAAACTACTACTGTTGACAGTAAAACCATAACCAGTGCTGTCGTCACACAGTTAAAAAAATTCACAAGTTTAAGAGTTTTAATGAGTCTCGTAATTTGTTATATACTGCATTTCTTATTGCCAGCAAATCTGAAGAGACCAAAACTATCAATAATCCTACAAAACAATCTTTATCATAAAGATTTCAAATTGAAAATGCACCAAGCACAAACAGAATGTGATCACAATCTAAGGATATGACTCACTGCTGGTTTTAAGAAATTTTCTGAAAATATTTTCAAAATTAAAGCTTGAGGCCAGTGTTCTATTTGAATATTATTCAGACCCCAACACAAACTTACAATAACATTTAATTCTTTTTTTCTCTTTATGTTTCACATATTTGTCATCCACTGCTGCAGTTTTTGATTGAGCTTTCTAACAGAACAACACCCAGGCAGCCGAGATTAAAAAAAAAGTTTGGGTTTCAAGGTCTAAGTACTGTTAACAGAAAGAAATCAAAGAGACCTGAGAAGTTACATAACTTCAGAAGAAATTTAGATGGGCACCAATCCATTTACTATCTGAAATTCTAACATGCATCATTTCTTCTATAAAGTCCAATTATTACCAACAAACCAAGAAAAATAATGGTGAAGTTGCCAGTGGCTCATTAGGGTCACCATGGTAACACACACTACCTGATAGGGTTTTTAATGAAACAAACGAGGAGCAGAAATTAGGCCTCAAATTGTCGCTGTGCAAAAACTACAAGTTGCATTTAAAAATATGTATGCCCTTTTATGTCTACAGAGTTTTAAGTAGGAGATATAAGCATATATAAAGTCATTTAAATGACTGCTGACTTCTAGTTTTGAAAATAACATTTTTAGCTCAAATAATGTGTTGCGTATCGTCATCAATGCATGTTCCCATATAATGATGAAATCTCTGCTCTGCATTTGACCCATAACACGAGATGCAACCAGGTGGAGCAGCTGGCAGCTAGGTGAGCACCCGAGGAGCAGCTACAGATTAGGTGTCTTGCTCAAGGATACAACAAAATGTGGAGATGATGGGGAGTCGAACCTGTGACTTTCTGGTCTCAAGTCAGCTACCCTACCACTGCACCACCGATATAGGAATCGATGAGATTTGCGCGTTCAGATGGATTTGAGAAAAAATATATCTTCTTACAATTGTAAAAAAGTTTGGTCAAAGACGACAGAAATGCCTACATTTTGATGTATAAACTTTAAGAAGTGTAAAGACCAAGCTAATAGGAAGATGTTGTCTATAAAGATTATGTAAAGTTTAGAAGTTGACCTTGTCCTGCTTGTTTTACCAAAGTCTCATTTTTTGTTTATGTAGGGTTATTTTCCTCAAATTTTCTCTACACTAAAAGATGTACTGCTACCAAAGTTCAAGCTGCACATTCTGATGCATTGTTTGTATGCATGTATCTAAGGCTGCATGAGGAACAGTGAAACAAACCTGTGACAAAAACTGAAAAATAACAGCAGAATAGTAATAAAAGTATTTTTAATGTTTAACCACTGGCACCACATAAATTTAATAAAATTGTATTTCTTCTTCCTTCCTCTTGTTCCACTTTTCTATCTGTCACGGTGGTTTTTGATTAAGCTCTCTGACAGAATGACAAACAGGCAGCCGAGGTGAAACACGGCGACTTTAAAGGCTGAATGTTGTGGACAGGCTGACAAAATGAGAGAGCGTTCAGACACATAATTACATCATTGATTTTGGTCATTTAACTGGATTTGCTGACTATAAGAAGACCACAAAAAGTCATCAGCTTTATCTTTCCAACAAAAGTGGGACTGCAAAGCAATTGAGCTGAGAGGATATCACATCTGGAGGACATCTGCCTCGAGTGTGCACAGAGGAGCAGCCGATCTGCGCTGTGCTGATAGCTATTGATTAGGAGCCTTGGTGAGACGGTAACTGCTGTCGCAGCGGGGGGTGTGGGGTTCAACGACTGTAGCTCAGATCAAGAAAAAGATGTGATATGGTGAAAGAAAAAGGCGCCACAGGGTTTTCTCTTAGTGGGTATAAAAAACTAGTCCCCAGCAGGTTAGCGTTCCAGATTACCATGCCAACATCCAGGGCGACCTGAGCTCTCAGTTGGTTTATTGTTATAATATGAAGGTGGATTTTGTTCTCTTCGGTTCAACGCAGGATAAAATCACAGTGCAGAAGAGGGATAATGAGCTTCTTGTTATTTCTCCCTTCGCTTCTTCTGTTTTTATTAGAGAATGAGGCGGTACAGAACCCAGCATCCAAACGTGACCCAGTGGCTAGTCCAGCTCAGCTCTGACCACTTCTGAATGGTGTGATGGGTGATGTCATCCTGCAGAGGAGACAATATAACTTACATACTGTATCTAGCAGAATGATTTGTTGCAAGAAAATATTTAATGTCATACATGTAAAACCACCTGGCACCAACATTTTAGATTTTCGGAACATATAACACTTCTGTTACAGAATGTTTGTGTCTCCATCTTCTATAGCTTATCAGTAGTCAGGCTGAGGAGGCAACAGGTCCAGGAGAGAAAGCCAGACATCTCTTTCCCCAGTGACACTTTCCAGTTTGCACTGGGGGACCCCCGAGGCAGTCCCAGACCAGAGAGGATACATAATCCCTCCAGTTTGTCCTAGGTCTTCCCCGAGGCCTTCTACCAGTGGGACGACTGGAACACCTCTAAAGGGAGGCGTCCAGCAGGCATCCTAATCAGATAAACTACCTCAACTGACTCCATTCGATGTGGAGGAGCAGCAGCTTTACTCCGAGCTCCCCCCAGATGATGGAGTTTCTCACCCTATCTCGAAGGCTGACCCCGGCCACCCTATGAAGGAAGCTCATTTCTGCCGCCTGTCTCAGGGATCTCGTTCTTTTGGTCATGATCTACACCTCATGACCACAGGTGAGGGTTGGAATGAAGACAGACCACTAAATCACGAGCTTTGCCTTTCAACTCAGCTCTTTCTTCACCACGACTGACCGAAGCAACGCCCTCATTACTGAGGACGAGGCCCCAATCCATCGATCCA
>JARVJO010000024.1:9505026-9518599 GCA_031762555.1 Cynodonichthys magdalenae
CCCGACAACTTAGCTCCTAGGATCATCGGGACACTCAAACCTCTCCACCACGATAAGGTGGCAGCCCAGGGAGAGGCAGTTCTACTGTTTATACCACAAATGTATGTTCCTTGCAAATGTGGCACCATTTAAGAGAAAAATAAACAGGCTTTCCAACATTACAAGATTCTTTGCCAAGAAGCATTGTTACAACAAAGGAAAAATCTACCAAACATAAATTTCCTAACTTTTTGTGCTACATTTATAATCAGTTTTCTCTATGATGCCTTTCAGCTTACCTCGTCCTCCTCCATGTAGTCTATGCTGGAGTTGAACACAGAGCCCAGGTACGTCAGGTGAAGTATTGCCAAAGCACTAAAGGCTATGTTAATCAAATACACCCATAGTTTCTGCAGATAAACATAAAATAGATAGATTACACAATCCACATGAGATTAATAATTTTAAAAACATGTCTGCTTATCAATAGAAAAATTGCCCCTTAAAATATTTGCAACATTATGAAGAAATACATAAATCAGCATCAGTTTATCAACTTCTAAATTGCAATCAGAACTATAATATTCCGTACTTCATCATGCAGGCGGCTTTTTCTTGACATAAATTATTTCCACTCCCTGCTGTTGAAATGTGTGCAACTTATCTAAAAGAAATAAAAACTGCCAGGCATTTTTCTCTGTAAATTCCCCAAATGTAAGACCCGGCAGTCCAGATGGATAAGGTTGACGTATTTTAACTGCAGCAGTGAAAACAGAATAAACTGAATTCCATGTTTCTTTAATAATAAAGTCAGAGTACAGTCTCTTATTTCCCAATGTGACACTCACCCATTCTGTTGCTAGTTTATTCTAAATAATAAAAAAAAAATGAATCCATCTCCTGCTGTGAAAGGAAATGCCAGCAATTAACTGTACAGATAAAATGGTTGAAAGAGAAAATAATACCTGTGAGAAACACAGCTTGTGGTCGGAAGGAACATTTTCTTTACATGCATAGTATTACATAACAGCAGAACTGACCGAGCTACTGCAGCACCCAATAATGTTAGACTTTGTGCTGAAAAAATAGGTTCAATACGTGTTGAAAAATAAAACACACCTTGTGAAAAAAAACAAAGTAGAATATACTGTACAGCAGTGGGGAAAAATAAAGTGGTGTTTAAAAAAAATCTACTGTAAGTAAGAACCCTGGCATAAAGTGATCTCAGTTTAAAACTCTGGCATGAAAGGTGGCAGGTGATATGATTTCCTTCAAGGAGTGCTAGGCCTTTAATTTCAATTTATTTTTTTGTTAAATAAACAAACAACATAATCAAAAGTACTATGTTTGCATTATCCATTAATTATCATTATCATTATTACCTTTTTGTTTTGGTGACTGCAGTTTGGTGGACATTTCCTTGACAGTATGCAGGCATTAAAAATGGCGGCAAGCCTCTTCCGCAAAACTGAAACAAAGAAAACAAGACCGAAGCATTCGAATGAAACGAGCGGAGGAGCTCCTTTCCGACCATAATAAGAAAATTAAAAGCACTGCAGTGAACAGAAACGGCGTGTCACGGAGGGTGCAATTAACCATTACTGCAGAGCTAAGCACTTCCTCTAAATGGAAAGATTCTAATGTGGAAAAAAGAAAAAAAAAACGTATACCGTGCTCAATGTATGTGATGAACGCCAGAGACATCAGCACTGCCCCCAGATGGAAACTTAAACCCTGAAATGGACAAAAGTTCAAATCAAAACAAACCACTTGTTGACATAAGGGCATTCAAATCGAGAGGAAACCACACAGAACGCTCACATGCAGGAGGGCGCTGGCTGCGTACGTCACCATGAGGGCAGTGAACGTCCCAAATTTACGCGCACTCTTAAACACATCTGTAGGATGAGAGCATCAGCTTTAGTAAACGGGTAACTGCTGCCTTTGATTATCACTTTTAGCAGTAAAACTCACAGGTGTGTAGAAAGCGAGACATGGGCAGATTCCACAATGTTACCACCTCCACCGTGGACCGAGGAAACTCTATACTGAGTGGCTTTGACACACTCATATCCCTACAAAACAAGAGGTGAAAAGCTGTTAAAAAATGCTTCATTATGTTCAAAGGTGCTCCTGCAGCTCTGACCATTTTAAGTTGTCTTTCTCCTCTGTGAATCCTGCCCCTGCGAGCGTAGTGGTAGTCTCACTCAAGTAACCAACGAAATAATTACTGAAGTGAAAAGACATCGTGCTCTCATACGCCAGCAGCCACCTAACGCGGGAGCATCAGAACAGGAAGAGACAAACGGTTGGTAGGGTTCCATTTCAACTCAAACCGAGCTACATTTACAGATTATAGCACTAGACTGTGAGACATACTTCGCCGGTGATCCTCTGAGAAGCGATGGGTTAAAGAGAGCGAGATTAGTGATCCACGGCATTGACACAAACCTTTCAGTGACTTGCCTTTTGACGATTTACGTCTCACCAAGTTTTCAAGGAGGTGAAATGGTAAATGAGAGGTTGAGAAACATGTCCTGGCACACATGTAGCTGCACAGAGAGGGGAACGATGCATGCAGGTAAAGCTTTTTGCTCACATGGTGGACAGAGAACAAGCGTGCAGCAACGGAACGAAAATGAAGTCGAAAAACACGTTGGGAGCATTCTGGACAATTATGAACAATTACTTACTTGATTTTCCTCCTCTTTTTGCTTTAAATGAAACAGACAGCAGAAGCATTATCTTAATAAGGACTCCAACAGGAACTAATTTGTATTTCTGTATTCCGCTCACCTTCGCAGCAGCTTGTCTCCATAAATGGGTATGAAATAAGGGAAGAGGTAGGGTGCCACGCAGTTGGAAATTACAAGGCAGACCTGGCTCTTCACCCAGCTAACAGACACTTTAAAAAGCCACGCTAAACTCTGAGGAACAGATAAATACATTTAAAGAAAACTCTCTGGGCCTATTCATTGATTTACCAATCCAAACTGTCGCAATACAAGAAACAAGAACAATCGGTAAGGTCCCTCCAAAGATCACCGCCATCTCAGGATGAAATGTTTAAACAACTGAAACCCTGTCTTTTCATACACTTACCAGCTTACGTCCTTCTAAAGCTTCTTTGTAGCTGTTGAAGCTGATCCAGGGCCCAAAGATGACCGTGCCCACAAAGTAAATGTAGCCCATGAACTCAATAGGTGAGGGGACATTCGCTACAACACCCCTGTCCAAATCAAATGCCAGCGAGATGGCTTTCATGGCAACCACCATTTGTGAACCTGGATGACAGAGATTATACGTTAAGATATTTTGAGAGGAAGTTTCGTGTATGTATAATATGGTAAGTTATATTCCACCTCTCATCTTGTGCCAATTGGTGGTATCCATCATATGCAGCTCCCTGATAATAACAGAGAAGAATGATTACATTTTTATTGCATATCTCATAGTTTAAAGGCATTACAAGACAGACTCAGAGACTCTTTATCAAACCCCTGCTAGGTATTCAGTGCTGGATATTACAGGTATCAAGAAATAACTCTCTTACCCCAGGAGCAGGTAGATGAGCACAGTTATAGAGAGAAAGGTGCCTCGGATGGTAGAGTGACGGCACAGAAAGAGGAAGAGGTAGCACAGAAGGCTGAGAAGAACCACCCAGATCATGTGGAGCTCAAAGAATAGGTAGAGAGTGTAGAAACCTCCAGCCACCGTGCTCATGTGTTTCACAAATGATGGAAGGCCTTATGAGGCAAGATTCAAGAGACAAAGCACAGTGATGGTTTATTTAGGACGCAGGCAGGACAGGCGAAAAGCACCTTAAAAAAACCTGAACTCCTACCTAGCATCCAGAGCAGTCGACACAGCAGACATATAACCAGCAGCTGCCAGAACTGCTCCAGGCCCTGCTGGGCTGTGGGCAGCAGGCAACCATGAGCAAGCTCCTGGAAAAACTTCTGTCGGCTAAACACCCCCATCCCTGGACTGAGAGAGAACAAATAAGCTAAACACCTTCTAATGACAGTACATAGCTATACATACATATATGCAAATAAATGTGCAATAACAACATTCAGTATCAACACAATTCACACTCCAAGTCCCAGCATGCAAAGCAACTCACTGCAAAAATATTTATACCACAGGAGACAGTTTACTCTCTGAAATTTAACAATAATCTTTGCACTAATTTAAAAGTAGGTCCATACAATAATTAATGAATGAGTCAAAACAATGCAGCCTAAGACAAGATATGACAGCTACAACTCAATAAGATTAAAAATTAGGTTTTCACATAAATGTATTCATTGATTTGAATAAGGACGCTTTTCACTTAAGCATGTTGTCCGCAATGCAGTGGACCAAGCATGGAGGTGAGTTGACTCACAGCTGAATTAAACAGCTGCATCACCAGCATCTTAAATATATTTACTGTGCACAGTACCCTGCTGACTTGTTAGAAAAGAAACGCACCATAAATACACGAAAGCTGGAGGTTTGCTACCCTCGCTTTCACTGAACCCAGTGGTATTTACAGCCGTAGTTGCTTTGAACGTAACTGAGGGTAGCCCCCTAGCCCCACTTCCTTCCCCGCGCGTCACCTGGCTGGACACCGGGACCTGTCAGTTTATTTTCTGAAGACAAACCTACCCTTTCCACGCAGCAGCAGAAAGTCTTGTCTTGTCTCTTTATTAGGTTTCTTTTACACTCGGTCTAGGAGATACTTATCTAGAAGAGTCCCATTGTCACAGCATCAGCACCACTAGCTTATCATCATCTAACGAAGGCACGCGAGAGTAGTCAACCAATCTAGTAGCTCCGTGAACGCTCGCCAATCACAGTGGGGAGTGTATAAAAGTGACAGCTGAAACGTCCAATCAAATTTGTTGCCTGCCTCTGTGGACGCATCTTACCCAATCAGACGCGTACAACGTGCAAATGGTGTGTAGACGTGCTTCTTCTGGCAGAGGGCATTTTAATAATAATAATAATAATAATGTCTTAAACTGCTTTTTGAGAGCAGTGGTTATTTATTAAAGACAAAGTAACACTTGACAATAAATCCATCCATTAGCAGCATGAGGAGGGGAGGCCCTGGCAACCCATCTACAGCCACTTTTTCCTGGACAAAGAAGGCATTTCTAGGACAGCAAAGACACAGTCTCTCCAGTATGTTCTGAGTTTTCCCTTGGACATACCATAAACATTTGTCTAGGGAGGCATCCAGAAAACATTCTTAGATGCTCAAACCACCTCAACTGCCACTGGAGGAGTACTAGCTTTAATACCAATTTCTTCTGAATACAATTTTTCACTCTATCCCAACTACTGTGAAGAGAAAACTCTTTTTGACTGCCTGTATCTAAGATCTCAATTGTTTGTGACCATAGGTGATGGTAGGAACACACTGGTAAGAGTGAAGAATTGCTCAACACACAAATATTGCCCCAAACACCTCAGAATTCATCCTGCTGCTTATGTCAGCATCACATCATATCATCAACAAATACAAGCGAACCAGTTCCTGTGGCAGCCATACATGCCCACATAATGACACTACCATCACTGATGAGGTGTATGTATTGGATCATGAGCAGTTCTTTCCTTCTCCAGTCTTCTCATTCTGGCTTAAGTGGATCTTTGGCTCATTAGTCCATAGGATGTTGTTCCAGAACTGTAAAGGCTTTTTTTTAGATTTGTCTAATGTGGTCTTCCTGTTTGTGAGGCTCACCAGTGGTTTACAACTTGTGGTCAACCCTCTGTATTCAAGCTGGTGAAGTCTTCTCTTGATTGTTGACTTGTGTGTGATGCTGACAAAAGCAGCAGGATGAATTCTGAGGTGTTTGGGGCAACATTTTCTGTTCTGCATTCTTTTACATCTTTTTGTCAGATGTTTCTATAATACTAGTACTCAGAAGTATACATTCTGAAGTATAATGCAAAGTGTCATCATAACTGAGACAGCAAACCTGAAAATATTAGTCATTCCCAAACCCTTTGGCCTCAATTTCAAAACACTCCACAACTCATTTTATTCATCTTGTGTTCCAGTGTTCTTGTTAAAATCATTGAGTTTATACTAAAGATGGTTAGCTTACTTTTTACTGTACCAGGTTTTTCTGAGTACACCTGTTAAGCAACGAACAAACATGGAAAAAGGGCTTTTAGAAATTTATCAGACCTGTCCAAACCAAAAATGTCAGGATACGGACCATGAAAAAGTACAATAGTATAGAAAAGTTGAAAGGTTGAAAAACAAAATTTGCCAATCAACAGCAACTCAAATAAATCAAAAAGTGTTTACAAAACTGTTAACGTTTTTGAAAAACTTTAGTTTAAAAAAAAATGGTGCACAAAGTGTTAGTACAGTAGTTTTATCACATCCAACATAGTAAAAAAAATTATCTGATGCTTGTTTCTCCTACATAGATATGAATGTTTCTATTAATTACATATTGCAACTCAAATATAATTTCAAAATACCACAAGTAAAACCCACAACTTCAGCAGTTTATGAAGTAACATTTTACATGCAACTAATATCAGCAATATGTGACCCATCATATGAAACTGAAGATTAAGTCAAATTTGGTCAAAATGACCTAAACATTTTCAGATTCCTGATTTTTAAGCTACATTCTGATATCATATGAGGTTCTAGAATAAAGCCTTTATTTGTCTTGTTAATCAGGAGAATTCATTGAGGTTTGGTCCGAATCCTCTCTTTCAATTATTCCGATGAGGCATTTTGGAAGCAATTTTAAAGAGGAAACCTTAAAACAATATTGGCATATAAAGATTTACCAGGTGGAAAGAAAAAAACTTTGCTGTTGCCAGAGAAAATATAAAAATTTAAGTCTTTTCTGCCAAAAAATTATGTTTTTTGTAGCTACTGCTCAAAAAAGGGTCTTCAAAAATTGTTTATGATTATATTTGAGATATTCCATTTAACCAACCCATAGATAGATAAAACTAGATAGGATATTTTATTATTTATATTTGGACAAAATGCATTTGCTGCAAATGATTTAAACCAATGCAACATAGCTGTCAACTTCTACGTGTACCACTTTGAGACTTAATCCTCGTTTTGATGTGATGGCTCACATATTACACAAAACAATAACAAAGCAAATTCCAGTACATTTGCATAACATTCATTCAAGTTAGACTTTAGAGTCTGAAATCAACCATTGACCATTAGCAGCACACATACATAAGTCAGCTTGTTAAAACGTCAGTGATAAATCAGTGAATAACACTTCAACGAATCAAAACAGGCTGATATTTCAGCTGTAAGATTATTCAAAACACATGAAGATGCCAGAATGTATTTCTTCTATAACAAGCACCAGTTCTTATGTAATAGTGAAATATTTCACCAAATGTAAACAGGTGGGTTTAATTTGCAGAACAGCCATATTTTCCCATGCTGTTTAAATCAGAGTATTATCTCCAGGTCATAAGCAACTTTTTCTTTTTTAGTTTTCTCGACAGGTTGCTCAACTGGACAGATAACGACCGGTTTCTCCTCTTCTTTGACAACAATTTCATTAGTATTGACAGGAACCTTGCTTAAAATGTATTCATAATTTCTCTGAACATCAAGCAAGGCTGAGGTAAGGTACTGAGGGGAAAAAAGCTTCAGTGAAGGTGGGAGTTCTGGAAGTTTGGGGAGATGTGGCTGTACAACCACAGCAGGGTAGTCGAGCACTGGTGAATTAAAGTGAATCGAGGTAACAGTGTTTCTTAGGAAAGTGAATATCGGGGTGGGTGGTGGGGGCGCTGGAGACGGTTTCACTGACATCAGGCCCTTTTTATTGAGAAATGAAATTTTACGGAGAAGTTTGGGTAATATTTTTGGGACAGGAGGCTTTTCTGTGAGAGCAGCAGACGATGGAGGTGTATTATCAACGGTTTTTGTTGTCTGACTTGGCTCCATCTTTTCTGCCTTCAAATTACTGTCCAAATTTTGCTCTTCAGAACCGGGAGACTCGTCTTCAGACTTCGTTTTGGTTTCCTTAATACACGGTGTCTGAAAGAAAAAGTGGTTGTGGCGTCGACAGAACAGCACGCCACATCGGAGGCACTTCCTACTATCTCTGAGGTGGAGGATTTTGTGGCGCTTGAGGTGGTGAATGGCAGTGAAAGATCTATCACACATGTTACACGGATAGGACAGCTCCACCCTGGAGACCGGCTGGGGCTCAGGTGAAGCTGCTCGACTCAAGTCAGAGGAGTTTTGTTCATCATGCTGCTGTTCATCTTCCACGAGCTCAGAAACACAGGTGTTGGCCGTATCACACTTTTCACGTTGATAGACATCTTTTGGTAAAACTATAGGCTTCAGGACCACAACTGGACGCAAATATTTCAGTTGTGAGAGGACTTCTTGTGGTTTTAAGAATGATGTTATGGTTAAGCTGGATGTTTCTTGCGATTCAACTTTTTCTGCTTTAGTCACAACTTTGGTCAACTCATCCTCTTCCTAGATGACAGAAAAAAAAAAAAAAACAAATTCATGTGCTAGTAGTAGCATGAAATAAAAGACAGCGATTTCATGTAACCTGAGATTATAATATACTAATAAGAGATAGCTGCTACCTTTGGCACTGATGAAGGTGACCGAGTTTGAGTTTGTCCTGAAACCTCATTTTCAGTTTCCATCGGAACATCTTGGAGGTTCACCGGAGACTCAGGTCCAGCTTTTATGTTCTCTTTTCCTGCATTGTTGCTTCCACTGTACTTTTTTTTACGACCCCTAGTCCTTTAAAAACAAAAAAATAAGTTATCTCTCAACAAGAACAATTTTTTTTCTTCTTTCAATTGTAATAAACAAGTTTTAACTTAGGGCTGTGTTATATCTTCACAACATCGGGGAAACCTTTTGGGCAATGAAGGAATCATTTGGGAATATAAGTAACATACAGATTTATATCCCTAACTACACATAACAATGACATGAGCTTCTAACCTGCCTAAAAACACAAAAAATGTTAACCTCTGCAGACATTTTGGTCCCTAAAACTGTAATAAAATAGTTTGACTACAAAAGAGCAGATCACCAACAAAGAGCAACATTTTGTAAAATGGGCAGTAAAACACTTTCTGCTAAAAATGTGGAAAAAAATTGGTTTAACAGTTGAGGAAGAAAAAAAACATGAGTACAAACATAATCAGCAGCAAGTATGGACCAAAGATACACAAATGACTCAAAGCATCACTAGAACAAAAACTAGCTGCACTCTGTGGGTCAAACAGCACACAGTGGATGCATTTATTGATTCTGATACATTTTTCTGACCATGGATACTATATCTACTCTGTGTTTGTACTACTGCAGGTTGTTCACAGCTGTAGCTAAAATCACAGGTGTATTGTGTAGGACAGTGCAGACTTTTTAAAATGTGCAAGTTTAAATTACTTTAGCAATTATTAAAATATTTTCCAAGAGAGGTATATCAAGCTCTTATAGAATAATTCAAGAAAAATACAACCTAAAACAATAAATCTCAACCTGGGGAGCTCTAAACACTGCTTGGGGTGTTGGGTTCTTTATTGACACAATAGTTCATAACATGTTTTGCACAATGACGCTAAAATATTATCAAAAGTCTAAAATATATATTTGTTTTATAAATTTATACTTCCTAGAGGACAATAATTCATTTGTGACAAATTCACCTGTTTTTGAACTGATTCAGAGTGAAAATAGTAAAAAAAGTAAAAAAAATGGAAACCATGATAAAAAGTTTTAGATGTCAAAGAGTCTTTAATTCTGTCACAATTAAAACAACAGCCAGTATTCATCTGTAACAAACATCCTGACATCACTTTCCTGGACTGATGAATAAAAGGTTGAGGCACTTTCTGTTGATTTATATGGTGAAAACACATCTGAAATATCTTACCAATAAATGAATAACCTCCTAGGACCTGGCACCACATATGTGAACAAAAATGCATGCAATGTAAGAATTCTGGTCTTAGGACAACAATAAATTAGAATGTTTTGCCACTGTGCCATCATTTTGCAAAATTCTTTGTGCATGCATGAAGGGAGGTGCAGCTTTTCAATCGGCACTGGAAATGGGGCTCTGAGGAGAAAAGGATGGGATTCAGTGACCTAGAATAGAGTGCTTTTATCACAGTGATAAACAGGATGTTCAGCTACTCATGCAATGTTTACAATGTTGTTGACGATAAGAACATGTTTGTCAAAATGTAAGACAGGTTTAACAAAAGAAAGCAAATGAACAATAATCACAAAAAAACTGTATTTGATAGTTCTGCACACATAAATACCAAAGAGCCAAATGCACAGTGAATTATAAAAACATAAAGGCAGGAAATGAATGCAGCATGTTAATTAGTCAGAGGTTTCCTAGTGAAGGTTTCATTTGCACAACAGTAACTAAATTATAACTCAAGGACAAAAGAGATCATGAGAGTACTGATGTTCACGTCACACATATTACATAGCTGCAAAACTAGTTTTCTCACAATACTGTTTTACCACATGTCAAATCATTTTTTTCTCCTTAACCGAGGCGCTGAAAACCAAAAACACTTTGTGCAGCAGCTACAGTGGTGTGAAAAACTGTTTGCTCCTTCCTGATGTCTCATTCTGTTACATGTTTGTCACATAAATATTTCAGAATTTCAAACAAATTTAAATGTGAGACAAAGATAACACAAGTAAACACAAAATGTAGTTCATGAATGAAGGTCTTTATTATTAAGGGGAAAAAAATCCAGACATACAGGGCCCTGTGTAAAAAAAGTAAATGCGCCCCAGTGATTTATCACGTTTATGGAAAGCGGAGTTTAATTTCCCCAAGCCACACCCAGGCCTGATTACTGTCACATCTGTTGTCAATCAAGAAACCACTTAAATAAGACCTGCCTGACAAAGTAAAGTAAACCTAAAGAAATGGAAATAAACTCCGAACGAATGAGAAACAAAGTGATTGAGATCTATCAGTCTGGAAAAGGTTATAAATCCATTTCTAAAGCTTAGGGACTCCAGTGAACCACAGTGAGAGCATGGAACAGTATTGAACCTCCCCAGGAGTGACTGGCCGACCAAAATTACTCCAAGAGAACAGCGACAACTCATTCTCGAGGTCAGAAAGACCCCACAACCACACCCAAAGAACTGCAGGCCTCACTGGCTTCAGTTAAGGTCAGTGTTCAGGCCTCCACTAAGAAAGAAACTGGGCAAAACTGGATTGCATGGCAGAGTTCCAAGACAAAAACTACTACTGAGCAAAAAGAACATAAAGGCTCGTCTGTTTTGACATCTTGATGATCCCCAAGACTGTTGGGAGGATACTCTGATGACTGATGAGACAAAAGTTGAACTTTTAGGAAGGCATAAGTTACATTACATCTGGCATAGAAGTAACAGCATTTCAGAAAAGGAACATCAAACCAACAGTAAAAGATGGTGGTGGTAGTGTGATGGTCTGGGGCTGTTTTGCAGCTTCAGGACCTGCAAGACTTGTTGTGGTAAATGGAACCATGAATTCTGCTGTCTACCAAAAAATCCTGAAGGAGAAAGTCTGGCCATCTGTTCGTGACCTCAAGCTGAAGCTCACTTGGGTTCTGCAGCAGCACAATGATCCAAAATACACCAGCAAGTCCACCTCTAAATGGCTTAAGAAAAGCAACTTTAAGACTTTGAAGTGCAATGCAGTAGAACAGTGGTTCCCAACATGGGGGGCGCATAATGTGCTTGATCAAAGGTCAGGGTTCGACAAAACCCCAGGTAACCTATTTTCGTTTCGATTAACCAGATCCCGCCTCTTTTGTAAAAATGAAAGGAGAAAAAAAAAACTTCTAGATTGATGGTTCTTTCATCCAATAAAGACAAACACAGACAAAGTTTTTCCCAATCAGATCAGAGTAGGGCGGGTCGTGCTGTCTGACTGACAGCGGGTGTGCGCAGCCTTGAGTCACTCCAAAGGCTGCCCGCGCGGCGCACCATTCAATTTGGTTGTCAAGCTTTTGCGCTCCTATTTACAGCATTGCATAAGTTATAAAGTGTACTGCCGCACCGCACGTCCTTTTGGAGAAAAGTATAACAACGTAAGCACTAGGGGTGTAACGATACATCAATCTATATTGATACATTGATTTGAATGGGTAATGATTTAGTTATATCGAGGCAAAATAAAAATATTGATCTATATCATAATCATATTCTCGATGTGAATCAATATCATATGCCCATCAAACACAGTCATTGTGTTAGATGGGCATATGATATTGCATTATATTGATCGCAGACTTGTGAACTGAATTGAAATCATATTGTGACAAACTTTGTGATATTGAGAAATATTGAATCGTCATCCAAACATATCAATGTAATATCTTATCGTGATAAAGCTGGTGATTTACACCCCTAGTAAGCACCTCCAACTCTGGCGATGGTGCGCCCTGCGCGAGCCCCCAAAGATCGACTATAACCGAGCCTTCAGGGCAGGTGTTCCCAGGAATACAGTCAGTGTTTCCCGAACTATTTTCCACCGAAGATTAGATATATTATATTTCTGAAAGCACCTCGCAGTAATTCAATCGTAACACCGTGCATTCACGTGCACAAAACTAAGCAGAGGCTCAGAGACAGCTGGACCTCATCTCTACCTGCAGCGCGGCTCCACACTGTGATAAATGTAATTTAGTAAATATGAATAATACATAGTATTTAAATGACTACATGAGCTGAAATCCTGTAAATAGAATCAATTTAAATTAAACAATCATTTAGGGAAGAAATCTGTCAGTTGTGTTAAAAAAACAAAACCAAAAATAAATCTGTGCAAGACTCTCCATGTCATATTTTTCAGATTTCAGATTGACTAGGAAATAAGAAGGGGGGGCTTTCAGGCAAATAGGTTGGGAACCACAGCCGTAGAAGACTCATTGCCAGTTATCCCAAATAAATGATTGCAGTTTTTGCTGCTACAGGTGGCCCAACCAGTTTTTAGGTTTAGTGGGCATTTACTTTTTCACACAAGGCCCTGTATGTTTGGATTTATTTTTCCCCTAAATAATAAAGACCTTCATTTATGAACTGCATTTTGTGTTTATTTGTGTTATCTTTGTCTGATATTTAAATTTGTTTGGTTTTCTGAAACATTTAAGTGTGACAAATGTGAAAAAAAATAAGAAATAAGAAAGGGGGCAAACATTTTTCCCACTACTGTAATCATTGGAGGTAAAACATCGAGGAAACGTCTGGAACAGCTCAGTTATTGATTTAATAAAGTGATCTTTCTGATTACCCTGAACAGAGGCCAAATGAACTCAGCACTGCTGTGGGTCTGATCATTATGTGACAGCTGCAGATCAGTGAGTGGTGACTTTGTTATTTAGGATGACCACATCCATATTCTGGGACAATATGGATCACAGTCCAGTGTTGCTCTGATTCTTTCCCTCAAGGTTTTGATGTATTTCGGCCATAGACGCTAGGACTACGTCTTGCCATAAGCATAATTTGTGTGTGTGTGTGTGGGGGTGGGGGGTGGGGGGTGGGGGGGGGTAGAAGGTAGAATTTGATCCAGTCAATATAACCCCCCCC
>JARVJO010000024.1:9525354-9538411 GCA_031762555.1 Cynodonichthys magdalenae
ACTGCAAGCTGTTAGAAAAGCCAGAGGTGGTGCAACAAAATACTAGTGATGTGTTGGAGTGTTCTTTTGTTTCTTTGTTTGTTTTTCATGATTCCATCATTTTTTCCTCAGAATTCAGTGATTCCATATTTTTTCCTCAGAATTGAGTGATTCCATATTTTTTTCCTTCTGCTTGGCCAAAAAATAACCGTTACTGACTGCCACAATTTTTTTTCTTGATTTCTTTTAGTCAAAAAATTTTCATTTGAAATGACTTCAGTTTTGTGTCATGTCTGTGATCTGCTTTAGATAGATAGATGGTGTTGATAGAACCACAATGATTGTATATTGTTTGGTTCAAGGGTGTTGAAAAGGCAATAAGTTATTAAAGCAAAGTTTCTTTATATTTTGCTATATCCCAAGGGATAAAAGCAGCGAACATGAGCTGTGATTCTTAGCATTGAGTGACAATGAATGTGCCTGGCTAATAAACAGAGAAAACATGCAGTATGATTTTGCACAGATTTGCTCCAATCACTAGCAGTAAGGTCAATTTCAAATGTTTCTAAAAATAACAAAACTAATACCGACACAACTGATCACAATGGCTAGCTTCTGGTTTGACTAGCTTCCAATCCAGTCTTGTGGGAACGATCTATTGTTAAGCCTAACATGTTTAGAGTGTGAGTATCTCTATAATGGTGCAACTTCAAGTAGTCTGTGTTTTTCATGACAGCAGTGCAATAGGTCTATATGAAAAGGTGTAGCACATATTGCAATCAATTTATTAACAACTTATAACAGTAAATAAATTTAACAAAATGTTGTTGATCTGTTCTAAGAGATAAACTTTATTACACTAAGATGATGCTTGGGGTGTTAAGTAAAACACATAGATGTTGCTATAATTAGAAGCGAAAGTTGTTAATCCAGGATATTATGTCACTGAAATAAACTGCAAGGAACGAACATTGGTGTTTAAATTTACCCAAGAACTACTTTAACGTTCTGTCAAGCTAAAACGTTTTAGACAACTTATGAAAAGTTTCTCCAGATAAGATAAAATTAAAAAAAATAATAACTGGAGGCCTATAAATACTGATTGAATATTTAGCCAATATGAGTAAAATAGTTATTACAAAGATTTTATATCTAACATTTTGTAAGTCGGGATAAGTTGTCTAAAACGTTCTAGTGTGACAGAGCCTTAACAAATAAAAAACACTAGACATTCATTTAGTTAAATTAAATCCCCAACTAAAATGGGATTTTATTACTCATTATAAAAATATGAGCAGAAAAAAAAAGAGCACGAGAACTCATACTAACAAATATTGGTCCTTTAATTTAAAGTACAGCAAGTATTTGTATCTTACTTTTTAGCCCTTTTCTGTGATCTTGTCTGAACTGCTTTGGTGCGTGATGTTGATGGAAACACAGATGGTACAAAATCCGGACTGTTTGTATCCATCGAAGCCACTCCTGTAAACCATTAAATTAAAAATTAAATAAAGAAGAACTTTATGCTACATGTCGTAATTTACTGTTACATCTATCAAAAAGCCAACCGCTTCATGAGACATTTTCCGATGAGAACTGAAGCTACCTGAGATGAAATGAGCGCCACAAACCCGATGATTTAGTGTGAGCTCCTTCGTGTTGCCGTTAGCTTGTTGGATCGCTTCCATCCACAAACGCCTCCGGTTGGCATGAAAAGGATGAAATCCACAAGGAATTCTGTAAAGTTTTAGGTTACTGATGCGACTAAAGGCTTTGTTACAACCAGCCACGCAACAACGAGTCATTTTAGCTTTAAAAACGAGGCGAAGTCTGTATTAGCATTGCTCTTGTGAAGTTAAACAAAACTCAACTTCCGCTGCCAACATGCGCGCGCATCATGGCGATGACATCACGTCGAAGTAAAAAACATAAAAAATCAGGACTTTTTAGTTGGTTATTTCATTTTCTACGAGGGCGTAGAGGGCCACTTTGCAAATGAAAAAAGGAGGAGCAAATCGCCGAGAAAAAACACATAAATTCTGAGATTAATTTCAGAAAATTTCGAGAAAAACAAGGAAATTTTCTGAGCTCCAAAAGTCTTAAATTTGCAAGAAAATACTCGGATTTTCTGAGATCAATTAAAAAAAATTTCTAAAAAAGAAAAAAAATTCTCTTATGTTGAAAAGTTGAAAATTTGCGAGAAAAAACTAGAAATGTCCATAATTTGCGACATTTAAACTAAATTTTTCTGACATGGTGTCAGAAATTTACAAGAACAAAAGAATTCGTAAATTTAATTTATCTTCAGGACAGGCTAAAGAGAAATTCCTCCTGTTTTCACTACATTGAGCATCGTAAATCTGCTCTAGTTTAAAAACGAAAACACATACTTGACAATCAACACAAATATGTTGTAAAAAATATATAAACAGAGTGCAGTGATTTGAAAATCTGATAAACTCCTATTTTATTCACCATAGATTATAGCAAACATGTTAAATGTTTAAACTAGGAAACTGTACCACTTTATAAAAAAAAAAAAAAGTAGTTGTGAATTTTAAAGCAACACAATTAAAAAAGTTATGGCAAGGTCATATTTACCCCTGGGAAGCATCCCCCTTTTTAAACATCATGTCTGTAAACATCTGGGACAAGAGGAGTCTAGCTGGAGTTTTTGTAGGGGAATATACATTCTTTTTTGCTGTGAGATTCAAGCAGCTCAGCAGTCCAAACTGGGATTTTTAGCCACTTTTAATTAATGCAAAAAAATTAGTAGTTTCAGTATTCTTGTTAAGTAAATTGTAATTTATTCAATCATGTAAATAAAAGAATCATGCATGGCTTGTGTAGCATTTATTAAATTTGTTTGTGCAGATTCAAAGGCCTGCCAATTCCCATTTTTTTCAGTGAAACAAAGGTTGGGCACCAAAACATACAGACGTCAAGAAAGACTATAATCAAAGAAGCACCCAAGATAAACCTGATGGAGCTGGCAGCTCTCCTGCAGAGATGAGAGTATCTGTCCAGATTCACAGAGCTGAGCTTAGGAGTAGCGCGTGGGAGAGGGGGGACCACAGGACTGCTTACCTTTTCTTTTTCTTCAAACATGTAGAAGAAGGTTCTGAACTTCCTGTACCAGACACCATGAACAGTTTATGTTAAGCCCTTCTCATGATGCTGAGAACACCACCCCCATTGCAAAGTATGGTGGTGGCTGCATCATGCTGTGGGGATAATGGAATGGGGATGGGACATGGGGGTGTGGTGCATATTTTTGGCCCTGCTCAGTGTTCGAAATGTTGTCCAAGAAAGTATACACAAGTAATTTTTTCTTTTTTTTTCATGAGTTTGTGTTTTTCTTTGTCCTATATACCAACAAATACCAATAAAATGGTCTGATAAAGTTATACAGTTATTAAAAAGTATTTAAAGTTTAACAAATTGTGTGATTTTTTTACTAAGTTGTAATTGTGTAAAACTTAATGAATTTTGTTATCTGTTTTTCAAGCTTCAATCATGTTTTGCAGCTGTGGACAACAGACCCATGTATTTTCTAACCCGATCTATCACCACACGGCGCTCTGAGGACCCCTGCTGACTGGTGTCACAGCAAACTTTTTGACCTCAGGTTTCTTCAGATCTTGATTAAAATAAAAAGTGCACTGGCAGTCAGGGTCCTAACTTGTGAAATGTGCAACCCAGTAATTAAATATGTAATTTATTAATACGTGTTGATAAGTTACTCAACAGAATATTTGTGGTTAAACAAGTTTCTAATACAGTTCAGGCCAAAGACAACCTTCAGAGCTAACTTTTTACATTTTTTTTTATGTCAGACTGATTGAGTTTTAGATTGAAGAAAAATAAATTAATTCATAGATTAATTATAATCTTAAGTATTTCTGTTCAGACCTCTCAAATAAACTGAAACACAAAGAGAAAAAAACTGAAAGCTGTATTGTTTTTATATGAACCGTTTGTGTTATTGTGATGTTCTGCACAAATTTATCATCATAATTAGTCTCCTTAAGACAATTAAAAGGGTTTTTATGGCTGCTTTGTGTCTCATTTTTATTTGAGCTTTAATCTAATTTAGCTGTGATCAATTTTTCTACAGTTATTTTAAAATTAATTTAATTTGATTGGCATCTCTCTTTATGGTAATTTTGTTTATTTGTGTAATCTTTCCATTCTGTATTTTTGGTCTCATTTTGCTTTTTTAATTTGTTTGAATTTTTTGTGTTTACTAGCTCACACTTTTAGAATTTTTTTGTGTGTTTTTCTTTTAGTTTTAACAAATATTACATTTATAACAGGTTTATGAACAATCCAAACTCCAGCTGTTGTCAGTGTAGGTTTGCTTATTTTTCAAAGTGTAATGTATAGTTTTAATGTAACTTTTCCAAGTGTTTCTTAGTTAACTTAACTTCAACTTTATATGACAATATATATAAAACCTACACTCTAAAAATGAAATGTTGGATTTTCTTAATCATGTTATGTCAAATGTTTCCACTTAACTGAGTTGAGTAAATTCAAAGCAACATACTCATGTTCTTTGGCTAAAAAACTGGTATGTTGCTTTGAATTTTCTCAACTCAGTTAAGTGGAACCAGTTGACATAACATGGTTAAGGAAATCCAACATTTCATTTTTTAGAGTGTATACATACCTATATATCTATAGTGGTAAAACTACTTTAGGTTGCATTTCTTATTGTGGAATAACAGTAACAATAAACACTTATTCCTAATCAGGTCACACAATCAATTGTGTTCATTAGTGCAGTAGATGTAACACAGGGAGCAGTTATGTTTAAAGAATAATAAGGTGGTTAGAAACATGATTAAACTGTGATTAAATAGAACAGATGGAACAGAATGATTTATGCAACAGCAGGCCTGAATACATATATTTTTTAACAAACATGTAGCTTTGACAGAACTCAACCAACCCTTTAATGAAAGTTCATTTTAAATAATCAGTGCAGAAAACCATCCTTGACCAAAGATTTCCTCTGCAGTGCCACGCCTGACAGACGTTCCTCCCACTGCAGAGACCACAGAGAGGTGGCAGTAATTAGGACAGAGACTTAAACATTGAGGCACTTTTCTCTGCTCCTGCTCTTAATGACTCACGATAAGTCTGCTAGTATGTTCTCTGTTGTCTGGTGTGTATTTGTGCATCATAATGTGCCTCAGCTGCTGTTTTATGTCTGTCCAAATGCCTCCCAAGACTCTCCCACCTCCCTTCATTACATTCTCCTGCAGCCATCATGACTTTGCTGCTTTTTTTTATTAAGTGCATTCAATCTTGTTAACATCCCGAAGAACAGTGGACTTTATTTGGTCTTATTATTGTACATATTTGTTTTAATGTAATTATTGTCTTACATAAGCTTGTTTACTCTAACCTAATTACTAATTGCGTCTCTCATCCTCTTCTGCTAATTCTGAACAAACACAAAACTGCAAGATAACAACAAGTGATGAAGGAATCAGCTATTAAGTGGTATCCTATATTAGATTTAATGATCTAAGAAATGTGACGATTGCCAAAAAACTCAATCAAAGCATTACGAGCTGTAAATAAAAGTGACTTTTTTTCATAAATTATTACTGGTTTGAAGTAACTTGATTACACAACATATGAAGCTCTGCAGAATAGGTCTGATCAGTTCAGGTGGTCGGGTTAGATTTTTAGAACCAAATTATAGAAACTAGTGGTGTTCCCGTACTGATAACAGAATCTGGCCAATATCATTATTTTTACAAGCATCTGTACAAAATGCCCAGACTTGAGAATGATACAAATACCAGTATCAATAATTCATTAAATTTATTAAAGTTTGCATTTCAAGTGAAAAAACTGTCAGTTCCATGTTTAAGAAACTGAAACAAAGAATATCTTATCTTATATATTAAGCTTTATGTTTGATTTCATCCAGTAAGAGGGGCTTTAGGCCGATAGAGAAGGAAAGCCACCTTGTTCTAAATGAAAGAAATGTGTTTTTAAAGTCACTGTGTAATCTTTAAGTAGCTACTCTGTACTACTACTACTACTATTGTTTTATTCGTTCAATTTCCATATTTATTGGGTAATATGGTGAGGTGTATCATCCAAAAATAGACATGTTTAAGCTCAAACTCATTCCTGCAGAACACACCATCAGCCACACAGAAAGATCTTGACAGAAACGTAAACAAACACCTTATCGGGTCATTTAAATGAAATGTCTGAAACATAATCTTGAAGAATGTTTTTGGAGCTGTAGGTACAAAAAAAAGCATTACTTTTTTATATTTTTGTAATTTTCCCTGCAAAACTTTTTTTTTCTGTCCAGATGGTGAATATCCACACACATATTACATATTATCTTCTTCTGTGTCATTACAGCATCCCACCAGCAGGCGTCACTGTGGTTGAATGTTTGACATGAACCCTAACTCTAAAGTATCAGGAAAATAACAGCAAACTCACATTTTATGTACCAAAAAAAAAAAATAACCAAATAAACCAAACTCTGTTCAGTTGAACTTTAACAGATTCTATCTTTCCTCTTATGATGTCTGTTTATGTTCTTCCAAAATATTTAGCTGATTAGGTCTTAAATGTCAGTCTGTGATTGTGATAAACTGTAGATTGATGAAGCTCATAATCAATTGGGATTTAACTCATATTCTTTCATAAATCTCTCACCAGAAAGTTATGACTCTTTGTTAAAGCAATAATGTTTAAATTCCCCCCTGCACCTCCAATAAAGAAGAAAATCAGGATCTTTGTGGCTCATATTTTAATCTCTGAGTAACACAGGTGCAGAATTCTCTCTAATACTCTGCTGTTTATATTATGGAAGATATTTCAGGATAGTTTTTATGTTTTTGTTTTTAATTACTGCCTAGTTGAAGAACATAGATTGATCTTAAGGTGTGGTTCTCACATAGCTAGAAGCTGATAACCTGGAAAATAAATCCCTGGCATTGTCGACATGTTCTTTCCCTCCTCCTCCTTCCCCTCTTCTGCCTCAAGGTGACTCCTCCATCTGCACCCTCCCCGGTCCAGCCAATCCCAGACTCTGCAGAAACCCAACGGTCCAGTAACAGGGATCTGATTCTAGCTATCGAGAGCTGTTGCTGTCTCACCTATTTCATTAGGTGTCCTGGAGCTTTATTAGCACATCGATCAGAGCTGTATGTATGTATGCATGTGTGTGTGTGTGTGTGTGTGAGAGAGAGAGAGAGAGAGAGAGAGAGAGAGAGAGAGAGAGAGTATGTCTACATTTGAGAGGGATATGAATGAGTTAACAAAGCTGGTTATATTCATGTTAGCAGTGTTTGTTGTCCAATATTACATCTACATTTCTTAGTAAAGCGATAGTTCAGATCTATTGATGTGAAGTTCTGTGGAAAGGTCACAAACAAATATTATCTGTTGTAGATAGTTCTTTAAACATGACTAAGAACAAAGTAGATTACTGCCATGATTAAATTACTTTATATCATACTGGTTCACATGAACATCGATTTATAAACTCTGCATCGAAGTTTCACATTATGGTTATGGTGAGTGGGGATGGATAAAGAATCCATGTGAGCGGGGGCCTCGTAAGTGGGTCCATTGCTCTCCCCAAAAAGACACTGGTCTTTATTCAAACCTTCGCTTCCCTCAGATGAAGGACACGAGGTTAGAAACACTCAGTGTTCTGAGCTTCTCAGGATCCATAAAGGGGTCCCCAAGAATTATTTTCCTATGACTACTCAGAGCCAGACAGTGACCTAAGTAGTGCAGAGAGGTCTCTAATGCCACAGGCATCACACAGACCATTGTCATGGAGTTCCATCACCATTTTGAGGCAGTTGAGCAGATTGTGTTCAGTTAGGACTCCAACTAGTGTGCTTAGAGTTTTCCTTGTCAGGGTGATAAGAGCTTTCCCAAACCTCAGATTTGGTCCATTTATCAGTTCCCGTGCCTGTCTACACATCAGCTCCCTCCAGCAAATTGAGAGTTGAAGTCTAATCCAGGCCTTTAGGGCAGTCCTACAGACTGTTGTTGAGATACCTACAACAGGCTCTGGTCTTTTGAAGTGGGCCTGACTGTCAGCTTTTGCAAAGTAGTCAGCTCTTTCATTACCATAAATGCCAGTATGTCCTGGTACCCATTTACCAGTAACACTGTTATCTCTCCCAGTTGGTTGACTGCTTCGGCACACTCCCAAGCCAGTAATGACGTAAAGTGTGGCCCCTGAAGAGCTCTAATAGCAGCTTGGCTATCTGTTAGGATGAATATTTCCTTCTGTGTTCACTGAAGGTCTTTGAGAGATGCCACGCCCTGGTGGATTGCATATATCTCAGCTTGAGATACAGTTGCAAAACAATCTAGTGGGTATTTGTGCTCTCTCTCACTATGGTTGTGTAAAATCAGCACTACTACCCCTACTGACCCCTTTAGAAGGGATCAATCTGTAAAACAGTAGTAGCTGCTGTGAGTAGCTCTTGAAGCTTCACAGTAGGAGTTACAGAAATACTATTATGTTCCTGCTTGAAGCCCTATGGTTAGCCATGTAGCTATTACCGCTGCTATTTGTGCTTACAAACAATTTTTTCTATGAAAAAATGTGTAATGCACAATTAACAGTTCAGTGAAAATTGATTCACTTTCGTTTGTATGAACTGTTTTAAGATTGTAGCCATCTACTTTAGTCTTGGTCCCACTCTGGCGACACATTAGTCTGGCCAGAGGTAAAGTTTGATTCTCCAAATTGCAGTCATTCAAATAATCATCTACCACAGGTAAGATATTTGTTCACAACCTTTAACAAATCTTCATAAGATCTGAACTGTCTCTTTAAGGGGGTGGGGGTGTTATTGTGTGTTTTCCAGGCACATTCAATTCTATACCACTATAAAGTTTCAACTGTTATGAAAATGCTATGAAAATCAAAAATAAATTTGCATCTTAGCCCATCTAAACACTTTGGAATCGGCTTCTGTCTTTTTACATAAGAACTGACTGTTTCTAACACTCCCACTTCAGCACCTCTTCACGACAATACTTCAGGGTAGGGGTGCTCATGTTGGGCTGGAGCTCAACAGACTGAGCTCCAGGGAGGAGCTTTGTGTAAATAGACAGGGCTTTGTACCAACAAGTGTTTAGACAGCTCCACATGGCTCCACAGGAGATTCAAGGATTTCTCAAACATGCATGAATGAGTCAAAGCAACACTGGGTATGTTTTTATTGAGGGAACGACATTATAACATGATATGAAGCTCAAAAAAGTCGATTTTGCATAAAACCCCACCACCCCACAGCATCCCTGTTTTATTTACCACCTTCTTAACCCCTTCCTGTGAAAGAAAGGGATAAAGAAAAGGGGGAAGAGTGAGAAAGATACAGATGGATGAGACAAGGTATGTGAAGAAAATAGACATTTATGGATTTAAAGAAAAAAAGGTGGAGTGCTGCAGCCATGCTTGTTGATAATGATCACTTTCTGAGAGTTTGATTAAAATCCAACCAGTTGTTTATGAGATATATTGTTAACAGACAGATGTGCAAGAATAGACACAATATAAATCACTATACGGTGACAGACAAATATGTACAATGTATATGAGATGCAAACCATCACAGACTTTGTGATAAATGGATGAAAGTACAGTTAATATTTTTAACAGATAAACAGGTCAAATATATTTTCACATTGATTCACTGACTGTTCTATTGTTTTGTTAACTCTTGTCAACTTGTTTGACTGGTTCCATGGAGGGATGCTGCTGGTGATGCTGACAGCTGTACACTGACCGCCTCCTCTGTTTACCAAACAACACAACAAGCTGGAGGCTCAGCTGCCTGCAGCTGCAGCCATCGTTCTGCTGCTCAGAGCTCCTGCTCATTTCACCCTCAGCATCAGGCGCTCCCCTCTTTCCTTTTGCACATCTCTTTCATCACCCCTCAACTCTCTATACCTGCTGACTCAAATCCCTTCTTCAAGCCCCCTTCCACCATTTTTGCACTTCTTCCCCCCACCCACGTCAGCTGTGGGTGTAAGTGGACACACAAAAGAGCAGAAGCAGCTCTGCAGAGTGATGGAAGTAAAAGGAGGAAAAGCTGCATCAAACAGAGCAAAATGTGAGGAGAGATCAGAGCAGGAGTGGAGTGGGGATGGAGACTGCGGGGTGAGAGGAGAGCCTGGCTAATGATGTATTGATTCAGCTGCGCCTGGGGCAAATAAAGAGGGAGTGTGTGTGGGAGGAGAGGAGCCTCAACTCGCAGAGGTGTGAAAACACCTGGGCGGACGGGATAGGGTTTTGTTTACGGTGAGCTTCCTGACAGGAGGACAGGCAGGGTTTGGCTCAGCTTGGCTCAGCTGGGCTTATTTGTTTACACAAAAATATTATTTAAACTTCTAGCAGCCATAGCTTAAGAAAGGAGCAAGCAATTTTAGAATTGTGATTTATCTCAGAGTAGACACATATCTCCTGGCTGTAAAAGCAAATGTTTATCAGCAGCTGGACATTGAGGATCACATTAGGTGAGATCCTCGAGGGATGCAGACTCGCTAAGGTGGAGGGATAAAGTGGAATTAATTGGATTTTGTGTGTTTTCTCTTCAAAATGCATCATTTGTCTGCACATGTGAGTCCCTGTGGGCAAACAGGTGAAGGCTGAGGATTAATAAACCCATTTCTGGGAGAGTCATACAGTCTTCATTGACTGGAGGAGTTGGTGGAGACAAAGCATGAGGAGAAATCTGAAATGTCACAGCTTTGTTTCACAGCCAGCAGGATGAATTAGAGATGAACAGGTTCATTTAGAAAATAAATTTTGCTCAAATCAGGAGTGAGTTAATTGAATTTTCCTTGTTGCGTGTTGTGCCATCCTTTCATACAGAGCTGATGTTTCCGCTCCGTTATTAGATGCGGGTTCATGTGTAATTCTGACTGAGGCAGCCGGCAGAACAATGACTCATTCAAGCATTGCAGACTTTGAAGCCCATTTAATTAGACGACCCTATTTTCCTCTCATCCAACATCATATTTTTCCCCCATACATTCACCTCCTTTACTCCGACATCTTTTCATTTGTTTTATTAAAGACAATAAGCTACAAGCTGCTGAATTCTTATTGTTCAGGAAATGATCCAGAGGAAAATGAACTGAAACCACAATTACCAAACATTAAACATTGTTTTCAGTGTCTTACACTGCATCCCCTCCCTCCACTTTACACATCACCTCCTTTGAGGTGGAAAATTAGGAGTATATGAGAAAATTGGAAATATATTAAGTATGGATGAGTGAGGACTCATCCAGGGAGAAGCTACCAACACTCTGATTAACAAGAAAAGCCATTAATTTGTTCAAGAGGACTTACGAGCCCCAGAAGATTTTTCAACCCCTGGTGATGGACAGATTTAATTCTCTGCACGGCTCAACATCTCTTAAGTGTGTCTGCTTCTTTGTCTTATCACTTTCATAAACACAAAGATCATTATTATTTGTTCACGGCTGTTGGTGTTTCTCCAAAATACATACAGTACAATACACAGTAGATATGAACTGTTTAAACAGAGTGTATTTTTTTAATATGAACCAAGTAATGAATATACTGAGAGCACAACAAATTGCAAAATACACACACACTGCACAACATTATTTGTCAATTACAGTAGTGTTAAGTATTTGGCACCAACTAATTTTACTTTAGAAATCTGAATTCACTGTTAACTATAAACTAAAACTGTTAGAAAAGTGAGTCAGGTTAAATATTTTCTAACAAATTGTTTTTACTGCCAACTTTTACTGATCCAGTTGTGTCAACGTCTGGTTTAAAATTTTGCAGATCAGGTTTAAAGCTAAAAAAAATATTACCTTCTAATATTCAATCCAAATTCGTCAAGATAAAGAGTCACTATAACTTTAAAGTAATGGAGATTTTTGCAAAACCTCCATTTGGAACACGTTTGAAGGAGCGCTGCTGTAATTCAGGGTTTGTGGATAAGTTAACATAAAAACATTCACAACAAATTTTACATTTAAAAAGATTACTAAGTTACATTTACTGGGAAAATATGATGCTATGTAGTGTTTGGTAAAGATGCAGGATTCATGTTATTTTGTTCTTGGTTTTATTCTGTTTTTGGTTTTCTTTTCTTGAATATGGAGGAGATTGTTTAAGTTTAAGTTTTTTAATTAAGGGTAGATATATATGCATATAATATTCTTTTCATTCAACAATTGATTTACTTTGTTTTTATGGACTTTTTTGTTTTTTATGAATGGAATAAATGAATAAATAAATATTAAAATAGTAATAAAATGACATGGCTCATCTACAACCAACCTCTAAGTCAAACCTTTTGACTCAAAACATTTCATCAATCCAACTTAATGTAAGACCCAACAGCTTTCACAGCAACTGAGTTAGCAAAATAATCAAAAAAAATAAAATAAAAAGTTTTTAGTGTGTGAAAACATATATTCTGTTATATATATAATATTCCATTTTTTTAAATACAACTTTCACTTGATGCTATGTACTCTTTCCTTTAGTAAGATGTCTTATTCAAATGTTTTGCAGATCTGAGGAGTGGGAGGTTTCAGGCAGAAATGACCCAGGGCGCAGGCAAAATCCAAAGTAAAAAAAAAAAAAGTTTAATAAACAAAAGGAGGGCTGTCGTGGCAGCAAAACTCACAAATACTTCTCAGGACACAAGAACTCGAGGGCGCACGGAAGACAACCACACACAGCACAAAGATCAGACTGAGGAGAAGACACCAAACATAAAGGGAGAACATAATAAGACAACAAGAAACACCTAGAGGAGACACAAGAGGAAACAGGTGAGCGTGGGCGGGGCTGGAGGCCAGACAGCAGGGCAGAGACACACACAGAGGAACACAGAAACACTAGAAAACTAAGGCAGAACAGACACAGATTATGACAAGAAGATGCATCAGGATTTGAGGCTAGTTAGCAGTGTTGTTCACTTTGAGGTTCATTTTTCTAAATATGTCCCTGCACCTTTTAGATTTCATAAACAAATGCACAATTGAACTGATGGTCCCTCAACCCCAG
>JARVJO010000024.1:9541556-9557085 GCA_031762555.1 Cynodonichthys magdalenae
TTTTATGCAATCATTTTGTTCAACCCACTGAATTAAAGCTGAAAGTCTGAACTTCAACTGCATCTGAATTGTTTTGTATAAAATTCATTGTGGTAATGTCTAGAACCACAATTAGAAAAATGTTGCCTGTGTCCAAATATACATATGAACCTAACTGTACATATTTGAAATAACATACTGCCCTGTTTTTTTATTTTAGGTGAACCCAAACAGCATTGCTGCAGTAGATGGTCGTATCCGTAAGGGAGACAGAATATTACAGGTAACCTGAGTACAAATTGCTTTTTTGTGCTTCCATTAAATTTTACTTTAACACCTGATAAAAAACCTGATCCACAATAGAGGTTCATCTCTTTGCAGCCTGATTCTAAAGTCGAAGCATGAATTATTATTATCATCCTGGCTGTTTAGCAGAAAAGAAAATGGTTTTCCTGAAGTGTGCAGTGTAATTGAGTCTCTTCTTGATGTAAAGGGTTTTACATTATTGGCTCATAAGGCTTTCCTCCTCCTTCCCCTGTCAGATAAATGGAGTGGACATCCAGAACAGAGAGGAGGCGGTAGCTATTCTCACCAGAGAGGACAGCACAAATATCTCACTGCTCCTCGCACGGCCCGAGATAGAGGTGAGGAAATTGGGTAGGTGGTCTTCAGGGAAAAGCAGGGGAGCTCATTTTGAATGCTGACCTACAAAAAGACAACCTTCTCCATTTGTCTCACTATGTGTAGCAACTGGCTCACCTCTTTAGATGTAACCTTTAGTTGTAAGATGGCAAAAAAAAACATGATCAGAGAGGAACATGTAGAGCAGAAAGAGGGAAACAACCAATGAAACTGTGCTGCGTTCTGTCCCCTCCTGCAGGATGACTGCAGAGTAGAGATGTTCAAAGTGATGAGACCAAAGATGAATTTAAAGCAATAGTTCATTTTTAAGTGGGGTTCTGTGGAAAGTGATCAAATACCTGCTCTTGGAACGACCTCAGTTTGAAGAGAACTCGTGTGTAAATCCCATTCCCTCCCTTCTCTCCAGAGTTGTTAGGAGTCTTTGTTAGTCTGATCCAATGAAAGGTGTGTTTGGTAACAAACATTATGGTGTTCATTGGTGAGAAACTCTGGAGGTTAGATTCTAAGCTGCGCTGATGGACCTCCTCCGTTTAATTTTCTCTGAAATCTTCCATTTTCACAGTCTGAAACACAAACATTTCTGTCCTCAAAACAGTATCTTTTCTCCTTCAGATGTAAAATGAGCTGCTGAGTGTTGATCTAAAGAACTGTCTCTCTTCCACTGTGTGTGTTTGTTTAGTTGTTAGGTTGTATAAAGGTCAGAACACTGAACTGAACCAGCTTCTGTTTGGATGTTTTATCCTTTAAATTAACAAGTTTGTCTGAGTTTCTGTCTTGAGGTTGAAGTCCATCAGGATGTTGTGTTGGAGCCTGTTGTTTTTATTTTCTTTCTTGTTTGATGCTGGGGAGTTAGTTATTTTTCCCTGTTGATTTGCTGTTGATTTAAAAAAAAAGTCTAATTTGGGTATCCACAAGTCTGGAGTGTTGTCATGTTTGATCTTTTTCTTCAGTCTTTGTGGGGATCTTCTCTGCCCGATGGTTTAAGGTTCTGATGATAGACAGTTTGTGCTCCAGTGGGTGATGGGAGTCAAAGTGTCGAACCTAATTGGGCTGTGTGTGTCAGTTTTCTATATACAGGGTGAGTCAAAAGCCTCCAGACATCCTTTTATTTCAGAAACGAAAGGCAAAATTAAATCCCTGAGTACCCCAGAAAGTAATGGGTGAAGGGGCCTATTTTTAAGACCATGTCCACTATCTTGAAAACTGCCATACTGGATCAAGGGCAAGTTTTTTCAATGGGAAGTGGGGTCATGTAGCATATCAAAACCCAGAACTATCTCAGAAATGGATCACTGCAATCAAATGTACAATATCTCTTGTGGTTTAAAGGTTATCGACACAGAAAGTTCAAATCTTTTGTTGTACGTAGCAGGTGACTGATGATGGTACTGAAGCTCTGTGTTCAGCATCAGAGACAACAGATTGAACTTGTGCATCGTAGGCAACATCCCCTGCAACTTTCTTTGTTGATAACTTTTGAACCACAAGAGAAATGCTCTTTTGATTGCAGCAATCGATTTTCTGAGACAATCCTGGTCTTCTTCGATTTGCTACATGACCCCCTTCCCGTTGGAAAAACTTGCCCTTGATCCAATATGGCGGCGTACAAGATGGCGGTCTTGCTCTGGGCACAGCCTAAAAGATAGCTCCCCTCACTCATTACTTACTGGGGTATTCAAATATGAAATAAAAGTGTGTCTCGAGTCTTTTGACTCACTCTGTACATTACTGTGGAGCATTTTTCTTTTTGTTATTTTAAAGAACAATCCAAGAAGGACAGCATTTTGTTTTCCACACCCTCTCTGGTGAATGAGATGTTCTTTGTTGTGTTTAGTGAGATCTACAGTTTAAAGCTTTGAGATGCCACAATTTTCACTTTGAATTGAGAAAATGTTTTCCAGTTGTCCTTAACTGAACTACTAGAACGACCGTCCCCTGGCCTGGATGACTGAGAACCTTCACCAACACACTGTTAGCTGTTAGCTTGTCAAGCTGGTCAGAGTTAAACTCTTGTTCTCCAGAACTAAGAAACTTTTCCACAGAAACCCACTTTTACAGATCCGAACTCTCCCTCCTTTAACCACATTACTAATGTGAAACCATTTATTTCTCACAAAGGTCACTCTTGACAGACATTAAAGCACCTTAAACCATCTTTTCCAAGTTAGTTATAATCACACAGCTTCACCCACTTTGACCCTCGTGGAATAGATTTTTTCACGGCCTGTCTTTACAGAAATGTGCTGCAGGAGGAAACAGGCAGTTTATGTGTGAAAAGGAAGAATTTATATTCTCTCTGAGCTGCAGGGCAGATTTAAAAGGTGCTCATTAAAACAGGAGGTCAAAGACATACGAGCACAAAATAACCTTTTCTTTTTCCAAACACGTCCTTGTGTTTAAATAAACGAACACAAGAGGCACCTGCAAGAAAAGGGAGAGCACATTTCTAATGTCAGGGTATGGTTCCACATTAAGATTCAGGCCGAGGAGCATCTGAGGGGAAACAAAGCAACAGAGATTAAAGCCTGATCTGTTATTTTAGAGGGGGAGGAGAGAGAAAGACCTGAAAGGGTTTATCAAAGAGAAAAAAAGAATAAAGTTAAAGATAATCAAAACCTCATCTGGTAGTCTGATTTAAATCAAACCAATTAGTCTGAATCTGTAAAGAACAGAAGCAGAAGATGAAGAGAGGTGAGTTCAGCATTTTGGGTTTTCGGGATATTTGATTTAATTTAAAAGGACAAATTGGATTTGAAAACAGGAAGAAAGAAAACGTTTTCTTTTGTGAATTATAAAATGATAAACGGTTTCTTTGGAACTGAAATTTAATCCCACAGTTTAAAATAATTACAGGGTTAAAAAATATGTACAAAATGGTTTTCATTCTTTTTAAAACATTTCATAATTTTTAGAAAATTAAATCAGTAAAAAACTCATTTAATTTTCTCTGAAACACAGAAGTCAGAGAGAACATTAGCTCCACCTGGTGAAAAAGAGCAGTTCCTACAATTATGCTGGTTTTATCATTTAAACTGATCAGCTCAGAACACTTACACAGAATCAACTCGTCTTTGGAGATTTTTATTGTTTATTTTTTCCCCAAAAAAAGTTTTCTTTTATAATCCTCTTGAAATAACATCCATCACTTCTCTCACACCTCTCAGAAACAAAGACAGAAAGTGCATAAATATTTGTCATCTTACACACATTTTTATTCTAGTGGATTTTATAAGAGGTTTGGAAATTATTCTTACTGAAATATCTAAAACCTTTTTTATTAGAAGTTAAATTACAATTGACTATTTATTATAACCAGAAAAACATTTAACAACCTTCATCAGAACACTTTGCAAGTTAAAACTTTTAGAGGTTTGGCATTTATTTTATTTTATTCTTTTTTTCCTCACAGATTGTCTTTTGAAGAAAGTTTTCACTCCCTAATCTAAACCCAAAGCACACTTCTAGTTCTAGATTGGACTGAATCTAAGCAGACAGTATATTTATGTCCATCCATCCCTTTTCTTGAGCCACTTCTCCATTCAGGATTGCAGGGAGCTGGTGTCTATCTCCAGCAGACATTAGGTGAGAGGTGGAGGACACCATGGACAGGTCAAAAGTCCATCACAGGGACACAGAGACAAACGAGACAGACCACTGTTCAAGCAATGACTCACACATTGGGTCACTTTCTCTTCGCCTAAAATGCATGATTTTGTTCTGTGGGAGGAAATCAGAGTACCAGGAGAAAAGCCATGTTTTATTTGACCAAAAGAAGAGTAATAAACCCAAACCATAGTTTTTTCTTACACGTAATGTTATAAATTTTTATATTCATTTATTTTCTCCCATCCTTCTGGTTCAAGCTGACTTTCAGTTTAGTAACATAGACTCCAGAACTGACCACGCCCTAATATGTTGTTTGGTTTGGTTGGGGTTAGGTAAGGCACCATGCTGGGTGGTATGGTGGCTCAGTTGGTAGAGCTGGTTACCAGATCGAATCCTGGACAAGGACCTGTAGAGTTTGCATGTTCTCTCATGGGTTTCCTCCCACAGACCAAAAACATGAATGTTAGACTAACTAATAATTCAAAATTGTCCCTGAGTGAGAGGCTGAACGGCTGTTTGTCTCTAAGTGATGGACTGTCCAGGGTGTACCCCGTCCCTTGCACAGTGACTGCTGGATATGGGCACCCATGGCCCTGAAAGGAAGAAGTGGTCAAAATAATGGATGATATGCCTTTTATGTTTACTATTGTCTGATGTGGTCATCCAAATCTGTTTATTGTTCTTTTTTCTCAGAATGTAGAATGTTATATTTTGGCCCTTTGTGTTCCTGTTATCAGTTATCAGTCTGATGAACAAATGAGTTCAAAAACTGATAAGTCTAATGAACTTGTGTTGTTTATGTAGGTTAAGGTCAACTTTATTTCACTTATTTGAATCACAAAGATACAAATACATTTTATCTGGAATGAGAATCTGAAATTAACCAGTTGTATATTTTACAGATCTTTTATTTAATTTTCAAATTGTGTAATATCCTACTAACACATACAGTAGTTCCTCTTTGCAAAGGTGTATAGTAACAAAGTACATTCACTTTGTTATAGTACTTAAATTATTTTTTGAGGATTTGTAATTTTACAAAGCATTTTTTAATCTTAACTTTTACTTTGTTACAGTCAAAACATAAGAGTGTTTTTCTTTAAGTGCTGAATTTGCTGAAGTTATGTCCACTGGTTACTGAACTCAGTGTAGACCAGGGGTGCCCAAACATTGTCCCCAAGAGGGACAAAATGGAAATCTTTCAGAATCTGTAGGCCAAATGCAGTAATATAATACATAAAATACAAATACTTTTTAAGTAAAATCCTGTATTTTTAACAATTAAGCTAGCAGCCAGTGTGGTGGCCTGCTTTTGTTTTAGTCTGCACTTGGAGAAAGTCTGCCATACGCTCAAGCAGCAAAGGCTCATGGGACATTTCATAAATTGATAAAATATGTTTTTGTGGCCTTATAAAGTCTGCAAATCTTTTTTTTTTTTTTTTAATGTATTAATTTCCATAAAAATAAAACCCATTTCATACAACAAAACAATACAAATCAAATAAAATGAAAGGTAGCAGAAGAAGAAAAAAAATCTTATATCTGCCCCTATTTTCAATAAATTTATAACAAAAATAATCAAATAATAAAACAAAAAAAAAAATTCAACTGCTCAAACCGTAACTCTTACAATACAAATTAAACAATTACATATTTGTTTAACAATTTAACTTTGATTCCTTTTTAAAACAAATTTATTGAATTAATACGTTTTATAATCCTTTTCTAAATTATTCCATAATCTTATTCCTTTGACTGAAGTGCTTCTGTGTTTCAAATTTGTTCGGATTTTTGGCTTTACAAACATTTCCAGTCCCTTCAAAAAGTAGCAGCTTTCCCTCTTAAAAAAGTGTTACCATTGAACATTCAATCAAATTTTGTTATGAGCTTTATACATAATCTGTAGAATATTATAGAATATTGTTAAATCTACATGTAAGGTTAAATGTAATCTAAATATCACTTGTTACTTATATTTAGATTAAACATGAAGTCAGCACCATGAGTGAAAACTATCTTCACTACAGCCCTTTATAGTCATTGGGTCAATGGATGAAATACTATGTTTCTACCGTACAACCTAGTAACTATGGCAACTGCTGGTGGGCTAAATCAAATAGCTTGGCAGGCCAAATTTGGCCCGTGTGCCCCACTTTGGGCTCCTACGGTGTAGACTGTGTAGTTTTAGACCAGTGTGTGTAAAAGTACTTTTACTTTCCTGATTATTGTGAGCAGTTCTATGACTTTTACTTAAGTAGGCTACTTTCTTATAAATTAAAGTCATTTTACCAGTCTTTTTTGTTAAGGTATTTACTTTTACTTAGTTATTTCTTTTAAGTACTTTATATACCTCTGCCTCTTTGTCTGTTTTCCTTCTTCCACATTGATCTCCTCTGCTAAACTGCAACAGTCTAAACTCACCTTCTTGTGTCCGGTTCACCTTTACTTACCAGAACGACAACCAGCTGGATCCTGACGATCTGGACCTGGAGCCACTGGACAATGCCATTCACCTGAGCAGCAGTCCCAGAGTGAGGACCAGCACCTCTGCCCCAGGTGTTGGACAAAACAGCTCTGCGATTGGAGGTGTGCTCTCAAGCCACGCCCACTCGCTGAACCGAGATTCACCCGATTTGCTCCAGACGGTTCTGAGCAACAGCCAGGAGCTGGACAGCGGCGTCGGCCGCACAGATGAAAGCACTCGCTATGAGGAGTCCTCTGAACACGACCTTCTGGGAGACGACCACACCAGTGCCTCCAACACCAATGCAACCAACACACCAGGCAGCATGCGCAAGTTCCTGTCCAGCAGAGGGGACACTCCCCCTCTCCTCCATTCCCAGGACCTCCAGTTCAGCACAGACTCCCTCCTGGGACTGGAATGTTTTAATGGCGGAGGCCTGGAACAGATGGAGCGGTTGGAGAGGACCTACATGGCCGATTCGGTGAGGATGATGATGCCCGGGCTCACTGAGGAAGAGTGCGAGAGGTATAAAGAGCTCCTTGAAATCAAGTGTCTCTATGAGAAGACCAGTCACGCTCAGGGTGTGGTGCAGGAGGATGGGGGCGTCCCACTGGATGAGAACAGGAACGAGAGCCTGACGCAGCACGAGATCGCGCTCCTTGAAGAGGAGCTGCGCCACTTGGAGTTCAAGTGTCGGAACATCCTGAGGGCGCAGAAGATGCAGCAGCTGAGGGAGCGCTGCATGAAGGTTTGGCCTCAAGAAGACAAGAGTGGAGCAGGTGCAGGAGCTGGACGCTTAGAGATGAGTGGTTTGGTGGGCGAGGAGTCCAGTCATCATGCTCTGTCAGACATCAACGAGCTTCCTGAGAGGGAACGCTCTGATAAGGACAGCACGAGTGCCTACAACACTGGAGGAGAAAGCTGCAGGAGCACGCCTCTGGTCAGTGAGCACCACCCTTCACTCTCCACACAGAGTCTGGAAGGTGGAGAGCCTCTGCCTCCAACCTTCACCAGGCAGAAAGAGAGGGGCCCCAGAGCCGAACGATGGGACGAGATGCAAGCAAACCTAAACCAACCCTACTCCCCGCACTCTCAGAGAAGAGGAGCCGAGAGTAAGACATCAAGCCCCGGTCCGAAGGTGAGGTCCCTATCCCGGGATGTGGGAACCAGGAGGGGCTCAGATGGAGGAGTGAGACGGAACCTGAAAGCCGGTGGGACGGCCGAGAGAGCTGGTGGACGCAGCGCAGAAAACAGTCCTTACCTGTACCGCCGTCAGGCTGAGGAGAAGCCCCCCCAACGCTACATGAGCTGCATGCAGCTGAGGTCCCCCTCACCCTCAGAGTGTCTGGGGGGACTCATGAATGCTCATAAAGAGGGCACCATAGAGGTGGGAGGTCACACCAGTCCAATGAGCCTGGGTAGCACATGTAAAGATGCTGCCCAGACCTCAGGTGTGGTTCCCTTTCCTTTGTCCCCTCCGCTGATGCCCGCTTCCCCCAGAATGGAGTGGAAGGTCAAGATCCGCAGCGATGGCTCGCGTTATGTGGCCAAACGGCCCGTGAGAGACCGCCTCCTGAAGGCGCGTGCCATGAAGATTCGAGAGGAGCGCAGTGGAATGACCACAGACGACGACGCGGTCAGCGAAATGAAGATGGGCCGTTACTGGAGCAAAGAAGAACGTAAGCAGCAGTTGCTGAAGGCCCGAGAGCAGCGGCGACGCCGGGAGTTCATGATGCAGAGCCGGCTGGACTGCCTCAGAGAGCGGGAGAAGGAGCATGGCTGCAGCGGAGGAGGACAGGAGGTGACGCAGCAGCAGCAGGAGACCACCTCCATCTTGGAGCTTTGCCATCGCAGGAGCATGAAGAAGCGCAGTCGCAAAATCATGGACAACTGGATCACTATACAGGAGCTGCTGGCACACGGGAGCAGGTCTGCAGATGGAAAGAAAGTCTACAATCCACTGCTGTCTGTAACCACCGTCTGAGATCACACACTGAAGAAAAACTGGGATTTTAATCAACATAAATTGGCAAACTAAAGGTCAAATTTTAAAGATAAAAAAGACTGAACAAGCAAGGCTTTCCAGAGACCAGAAATGACAAAAACCTTCCATAACAGGAAAACATATTTACACTGTGAATATAAAGATCCAGTCGCAGTGTATCAGACGTATCCTGAAGCACAGGACCGTTCTTAAACAAAGCACAAATTGCATTCATTTAATTCTGGTAACAAGGCTATTTAGCAAAAGGCCACCATCTGCTGTTCAAAAGATCACAATGAAAACTAATGTTTGCAGGTCTTGATTACATTTTAGTAATTTATGGAAATGGGGCTAAAAGCAACACAGCTGTGAAAACACTTAAAGAAAAGTCACTTCAGTGCCATAAAACACTATATTTAATGCTCAAAGGGGATTTTTTTAAAAGAACAAGCACATCTTAAAAATACTTTTTGTGTTAGTACAGATGCTGATTAATTTATTTGTACCCCCTCGTTAAAGAAAAAAACCCACAAAGGTCACTGAAATAACTTGAATGTTTCAGCTCCTTCCACAGACGGTCATCAAAAGACCTCTTCAGAAAAGTCCAACGTTCTGAGCCCTACTTGGTTGTGTTTAGCAGAGTTTTGGTCATTATCTTGTTGGACACATACAACTGACACCAGGCTTTCTGACATCAAGCAGCACTTCTCCAGAATGCCTCTACGGTCTGAAAAGTTCTTTGTACTCTGCAGATTCAAGACACTCTAGGCCAGTTTCAGTAAAGCAGCCCAAGAACATAACTGAGCCTCTTCCACTTTCTTTGTAGGTTTCATTTTTTGGCTCATAAACACAGAGCTGACCTGACTTTTTACCAAGTATCTCCAGTTTTGCCTCATCTGTCGAAAGGGCTTTGTCCCAGATTTCAGCTTCTCAAAAAACGACAATTCAGTATTAAGCCTAGAGCATGTGTCCAAAACATCTCTGAGACAAAAACCACATCGAAACATTAGTTAAGTTTAATCTGCATGGGACTCTAGGTTAAACAAAGCCTCTTGGGCAAGTTCAAAATGAACTCCACCTTCAGTTTTGAACTGAGAAAGCGAGCGAAACATCTTCAGCTACAGAAGTCCAGTTTCATTTATTTATTTTTTGTTTACCATGCCCTGACTTAGAGTCTACACCAGCATTTTCTCCCAGAGGGTTTTTACCTTTCAACAAGAATTTGGGCAAATTCTCATTTCATTTTGCGATGAGTTGGTGTTCTCCTCTGTTGTCTTCCATTCAGTGCAATCAACAATGATCCCTGACCTTCAGTGCTCCTCTGTTTTTGGAAATTGTTCTGGGCTCTTTGGGACTCGTCAATTTTTTTTTCCTTTTGTCTTTAAATTTCCCCTTGAAGCCATGGAGTTTGGCAACAGTCTGAGTAACATTTGCAGCTGTAGTCACAGAAACATCAAGCTGTTTGGAGATGGTCTTATAACCTTTACCTTCAACGTGTTAAATTATTTCCTTTCTAAGCTCCTCAAATAACCATGTCCTCAGTTTTCTGTGGTCCATGTCAGCGTGGTACACATCGACACCAAACAGTTACTACTAACTCCAGGACACACATTAGTTTAACATGACTCTGTGGTCGAATGTTTTTAGTTTTGTCTATGAATATTATTCTTTTTGTGAAGATATTTTTTTTTTATTACAGAATTCTGTTGACCCACAATTCAAAAGCAACAAGTGAATCAAATTGATTTTCATTCAAGTTTTGTTCCTAGCAGCTTCATGTAATTTCAAACCACCGTGGGTTATTCAGTGTGCAAACACATTTATCCACATCTGTAAATGTACTCTAGTTACTTCCTTTTCATTCCCCTTCAGAAGTGTTCATCTGCAAACATCTTCGTTTTCAGGGTCAGTACTTGAGCTCAGAATCCAGTTTTTATGAGGAGCTGTGTGGTGCCTTTTTTCCCTCCAGGCAGAATCGACTGTGTGACACATTTTTTTAAGTCATTTGAAAAAAAAAAAAAAGAAAAAAAAAAAGGAGACAAGAACAAATGCAGAAGCACAGAGGCGACTTTTTCAGTTCATTTTATAGGGGAAAAAAAGCCTGAGCAGAAAGAGCTGCTGGGGTGTTTTAAGTGTTGCTTATTTCTTTCAAGGTGTGTAAACTTTCACAAGCAGGTAACACCTGTTAGAAATTAGGCTAAAGTAGCTTTTTATATAAAACATTTTGATTTTACTAAAATCACCATTGATTTATACAGATAAAATGTTCATTTATTGGCAGTAAATATTTGCTTTCATCGAGACCAGTCATTTTTGGCTAATATGAAATTATTCATGCTAACATTGACTGTGACTAATCTACAATAAACGGCTTAATAAATACAGCTGCAAAAAGTTTTCTCCAATTCTTTGCTCCTTTGAATGCAAACTATGTGGAGTTAATATGTTTGTATAACTAATGACTAAAAGCTGCTTTTTTTGTTTGACTTTCATGCATGTTTGATATTAAGACTGAAATTTTCCACTTCGATACTGGAGGCTTTTACGCTAACTGTGGTTGTCTTTTTATGATTTTGTTAAAATTGCAAAGACAAAAAAAAATATGGTGTAATTGTTCAAAATTGTGACGTGTCTGAAACTTTACATTTAAGCTTTTTTTTTTAAATAAATGCTGTGATTCTGTTAAGAATGTTTGTTTCTTGTTTCTAGTTTGATAAAACAAAAAACTTTAATCGTCACGAAAAAGTTGGAAATAAGCCCAAATGTCCTAAACAATTCTAAACTTTTATTTTTCTAACAAGTGTGAAAAGAAAAAAAAGGCAACAGTAAAATGAAAAGTTTATACACAAACTCACGACAGCTTTGTGTCTGCAATATCAACAATAATAATAACAATAATATAATCATCTGAGCCCATAAACAAAATGAAATGAGACAATGTGAGTTACAGTTGAGTTATTTTCCAAATTAATTTGGTAAGGAGGGTGGATAAAATGGAAAAGGAATAAAACATGAAGTCGAAAGGATGAGACCTACATTAAAAAAAGGAAGGAAAAGAAAAGACAAAACCAAGAGGAAAGTATTTTCATTTTAGGAAAGTAGCACCAAAAACATTAACGCCCATTTTTAACACTTCCCAAAACTGACTTGATTCATGAAAATGATGCCCCGTCAGAACAGCTTCAAACACGAGATTAATTACAACTGAAAAAATAAAGTGGAACCGTGGTGCTGCTCGTCTCAGGGCAGCAGGTAGAATTCTGCGCTGTACTCAGCTTGTTGAACGACAGAACAGGTGAGCTCAGGGGAAGAGAAACTGCAGCTCCTGAAACTGGCTTCAGTTGAACTAGCGTTTAACACATGACGAATACAAAGCATACTGACTGACCTTAGAAAACTCCAAATCAAAGACGTTCCTTTAACGGCAAGTCTTACATCATTCCGACAGTCTTACAATGTTCAAAAGGGGCAAAAAAAAAAGGATCCAGGGAAAGAGGAGGAGAGTTTGGGAAGACGGTAGGTGGGAACAAAATTAAGATGAGTGAAATACTGTTGAGTTGACGTGACGGTGGAGTGTAGCAGAAGAGTCATTTCTCTGTTTAGTGTCTGACCAAATGGATGAGGGATGAGAAGGAGAGATGGGTGAACAGAAAAAAGGGATGTCCTGCATCTTTAGAAATCGACTCCATCTTCTTGCACATTGATTTCTGCCCCATGAAGTTCTTCAGCTTCGTTGTTGGCTGGATCACAACATCTGCACAAAAAGTAACATGTTGGAAAAGCTCAGATTATTTTTAAAAGGACATTTAAAAGCATTTCCTGGAATAAACAAATTTTACCTCAGGATGGGTCTTGACAGGGAGGACAGCAGAGGGGCTGAGTTTGAGAGGACATGTTTTCTTTGACTGAGAGACATGTGACTTTTCTCCTGACCCTTCTCCACTGCTTCCTCTGTAGCCTTTTCTCTTCCGTTTGGACTCCTTGGGTCGAACTCGTCTCGTCCGTCTCTGTTCTTCGAGCTCAATCTGAGAGAGAGAGATTGTAACGTCACAAATCCAACAGATAAAACTACACAAAAAAGCCAATTTAAATTAAAAACATGCAATCAGTGTCACTGCTGACGTGGTAAAGAGATCTGAAACCACACGACACTCATTTTGCTCAAAATGTTGAAAATAATGTCTCAGCTTTGTAGTTATGGCTTTTGAACCTCACTTTATGTCACAGTGACAAATCTTGCATGGGGACCATTAAAACTAGACCTGCTGTTTGAGCATTGTGTGCAATAGTAACACTGTAGGTTCTGCAATGAAGGAGGCAAATAATAACATGTTATCAAGGAGCTAAACCACTAAACCATAAGTCATTGCACTCAACAGTTGCAAGTTATGGCTTTTATTTTGACGGGTTGCTTCCATCAGTGGAAGTATAAATCCTCAGGTCCCAGCACAATCTAAGCAAGCATTAAAAAAACAAGTCTCAAATACAGACAAAAACATGTTTGCAACATACACAAAAGAGAGGTAAGATCGGTGGAGATTCATCAACAACAAAACGGCAGCATCTGTTGAAAATTCTTGTATTTTTTTATATCTCAATATATATCGCAGGGTTAGAATAAAATACATTTTCTAATATCCTGCAGCTCTAATTATAACATTGTCACTTTGTAGAGACCTAAATTTACTGACTCAATAGTTATTATTTAGCTCCCCTCTTGGAAATCTTTACACAACTGGTTTTACGTGCAGTAATATGTCCTGAAACAAGTAAAAGACTTCAGTGGCAGGATTTTGTTTGACACACTTAACGAATGAATGACTGACAGGTTTTATTGGACTGGTGTGAGATGAAGTCAGAAACAGGCCTGTGAGGGTTTTTGCACTTCAGTGCAACAATAAAAGGATAAAGAGAATTTTTCCTGACCTGAATGAGTGTGTGCAGTGTTTCTCTGGGTGGGTCAGAGGCAGCTTGCAGGACTCTGTAGATGGTCTGTGTTTGATCCAAAGACACCTCCAGCAGGTCGCCCTCTAGCTGCAGCTCCTCCAGCTGCACCCTGGTGGACGGGGAAAGCTCCACCACTCGACCTTTCAGTAAAGGCAGCAGGGTCAGCAGAGAGCCCACGCCTAAAACATAATCAGTGAGAGTAAAGAGAGTAAAGGTCTGTGACAAGTCCATCATTTATTTTGTCCTGAGATCAGCACACAGTCTTACCTGTAACATTTGACTTTTTGCCGACACCATTTTGACATTCAGCCTATGTGGGGACATGACAGATTCAAGGTCAGCTCCTGTCCTGTTAAACAGTTCATGTTGGGTAAATAAGAATAAGTCACTTACTTGAGTGGCACTGCTTTCCTTTGTCTTTTTAGGTGACTCCTCAGTTAGATCAATGATGTCGTCGTCTCCCTCTCCTCCCTCGGAGTCTGATAAAACAATAACTGAGTTCCCTTCTACGTCCTTTTTCTCATCTTTCTCTGCTTCAGCGTCATAGTGGAGGGTTTCTTTGAGTTCCTGCAGCTTCTGAAGCGCCTGCTGCAGCTCCGGTGTCTCCAGTGCCTCCTTGGCTCGGCCCTGCCAGGTGATGGCCCGCTCTGTGAGGCACTGCAGAGCCTCTCCTTCAGGCAGACGCACAGGTAACCTCTGCAAGGCGACGAGTAAAGCCAGGATAGTCTCCAGACGTGGGCGTCGGGACCGTTGGCACTGAGGACACAGAAAGCGAGTGTCCCAGTCCCACCAGCACAGGGAGTTGATTGGCGGTCTGGAAGAGGGCAGCAGGGAAGGAAAGGGAACGCAGCCACCGTGGAACCAGTCCTTACAAAGATGGCAGCGGAGCTGAGGAGCGCCGGCCTGCCCAGCACACACACACACAGAGGGAGCAGGGCTGGGACGGCTGTGGTTACTAATTCCATTCTCTTTTACAGAGTTCTGTTGGCCTGTTGTGTCTGTCTCCATGGCCTCATCCCACCGCCTGTTTAGTCCAGACTTGCACATGTTCATTTCCTGTAACCTCAGCAGGGCCTCTTTTTCCTGATGTTCCCCTTCTTTAAACGCCATCACCTAAGGTAAATATTTAGAATTAACATCCCTGGAAACGTATAAAACAAACATCTACAAAGATAAAAACGTTATTTGGTTTGTTTTTGAGCCTTTGAAGCTCTGCTTTCCTTACAATAGCTGCAGGGTCCCTCAAGGCCTGAGCAGAAAGCCCCAATGTGTTTGTATCAGAATCATTTTCCAAGGGTTCTGTCTCAACTCGCTTGTTCCTCCTTTTTGCACACGGACATAACACCTGCAGGAGTTAAAGAAGTGAAGGTCATGTTTAATGTACCGACATAATAACACACGAGATAATTGGTTACGGGTTGACTGGACTTCCATTTCCTTATAATACAGCCGACAACCGACAGGAATATTTAGGAGTGAGGAAATTTCACGACTGGATTTGTTGCACAGGTGTCATTCCTCATGGGTTAAAGTGAAAACATTTTTTTTAGACTCAAATAGTTTTCCTCACTAACCCCCCAAAACCGCAATAGAGAGATACACAGGTGGTGCTCTGTGTTGGTTTATTCTTTCTATTTTTATTATATATTTATTCTATTCTAATTTGAATTTAGTAGATACAGTTTCCTGCATTCTGGTGTATTTTAGCAGGTTCCTAAACATACTTTTACCTACATAGAAAACACTTAATTAAATAACTAAATTAGAGACAGATTGTTCATTCAATTAGTTCAAGGGTGTCAAACTCCAGCCCTCGAGGGCCATGATCCGGCATGTTTTAGAGATTTTCCTGCTGCATCACACCTGATTCAGTGATTGAATTAACTCTTCAAATTGTGCAGAAGCCT
>JARVJO010000024.1:9557185-9572127 GCA_031762555.1 Cynodonichthys magdalenae
ATGACTTTAGAGAATCATTTTACATTTATATTGTTTATTCTTGATTTAGTTTTATTTGTAACAGAACATGCCATTGTACCAAGCAATGATGACACAACTGCATGTTTAAAACTAAGATAATTAAAAACTTTACCCAATAAACAGGTAAAATATTAATAACCACCAACAGTGAATTTAGGAGGTATTTCTTTGCCTGATTTAATGACAGGTCCACTCATAACAAACTGAAATGACATCATGCAGCCTTCAGAACATAAAATAACACAGAGTCAAATAATGGTGACATAAAGAAAATAACTTTTGTAAGTTTTGTCAGCTTGTATGTAAAAGTTAAGAAAAACTGATACATGGATGTTTGGAACTGGTTAGAACGCTAATGATGGATGGATTGACAAATTTATTTATTGACTTTTATTTAATCAGAAAAATTCTAATTATTGAAACCAATTTCTAACACTTAAAAATTAAAGTTAAATAAAGTTGTTGATGCTGTGGATAATGCCTTTAGACCCGTAATTTATTTCATGAATTTCACACAGCTGACTAGAATTTACTCAAAATAAATATTAATTTGAGTATTCAATTTATATTTTATGGGTTTCTCCTTGATAAATAATAGTAAATAAAATATAAATAATAAATATTTCATTCACACCTTCATCACTCATCTGACAGAACTATGCCCCCACATGATTCTTAAAACTACAAGCATTACTCTGAAACTAGTCAATTACAGAAATTGGTTAATTCAAACATTTAAATTATAACAGTCAATTGAATAAAATAATTTCAAATTTACCTCTAGTAGACTGTGCTGGCTGCTCTTCTTCAGGAAGGTCTTGGTGGCCTTGTCCCTCCAGGAGTGAGCACTTGCCACCTGCAGTTCCAGCTGCCTTAACTCTTCCATGAAAACCGGCAAGTCCCTTCCAATAGCTACCAGTCCTTCCAGGTCATCCAAACATGGATAATGCTCTCCATTCTACAGAAAAATAAAAACATTTTAGGCATTTACTTACCGTAAACCAAACAAATGCAAAAGAACTGATCAAAACCAACAAACAAATCACCTGTATTTCCTCCAAGTCTGTTACCCAGGCCCGGGCTCGTACAAGACAGCTCTGCAAAGCCAGAATGTTGGGAAGCTTGACTGGAATAAGTTGGGCCTCATTTACTATAGCCTCCAGGGTGGAGAGAGGATGCTTTTGCCTTGAGGAGCAAAACAAATAACTTTTTAATGTCTTCAAATGTCAAAGAATTGTAACAGTTACTATTTCAGATCAGTAAATGTTGTAATTTAAATAGTCTTACCTCTGTTCTAAGCAGATCTGTGCTTTTTCCTCCCACCGTTCAGCTATTGTGAGCAGTTCTTGAAGCTCGGCCATGGCCGTCTCCACAGACCCACTCTGAGGTACGTTGCAGCCCGCTTCCATGAGGTTCCTCAGCACGTCCAGCGTCACTTCGTGCTTCTCTCCTCCTTCAGTGCCAAGCGTGCGCCTCACCTCCTCCAGCCAATGACCTTGCTCCTTCAGGCCCTGGAGTAAATCACACTCTGGAGCCAGCACAGACAGCTTGGCCCCTTCCTCCAATAACGACTGCAGCTGCTCGTGTGGTGGCGAGTCTTTCCTCCAGTCCTTATTGTTGATAAGAACTTGAGCTCGTTTTTGGAAATCTTCAATGGTCTTTAAAACCGCCTTAAAAATCAAAGGATGCAGATTTTTAACTTTGGATCAATAAAACTTTTTAATAAGATATGAGAAGTTTATTTAATCCACTGGTTTTTAGACTAAACTATAAAAATACCAACTTATTCAGTTTCTGACCTGAACTTCTTCCAACTGATTTATAACACAGGGCAGGTTTTGCATTTTCTCAACCAAGGATTTCAGCTCCAGCCAAGTTATTCTTCCTTCACTAAAAAACAACAAGTAAATGTAAGTAAAAATAAGTGAGCACTTAAGTTTACAATATCATTTGAGATCCGTCTTACCCAGTTTTTGGATTACTGAGCAGCTCAGTACTCGTCTGTTGGCAGTAAGTTATGTCTTTCAGAACAGAGTTGAGCTTCCGAAGAAGTTCGTTGTCAGGAAACTTCTTCTCTGCTGCTTCCATCTTTAGCTTCTCGAGGTCATACATTTCTAAAATTTAAGAAGCATTTTATATTAATAAAACAAATTCATTTCGATCGGAATCCATTATGATGACAGCCTACCGATCTTATTTCCTTCTTCCTGTTCAAGTGCTTCTTTAACTCTGTTGGCCCAGGAATCAAAGGACTCGGACCGGACTTTTAATCGATGCAACATTGCTAACAACTCATCCAAGGTGTATCTGTACCTGCAAAATATGAAAATATTTAACAGGTTTAGCAAAGAACAGACATATTTGAAAACAACACTGTAGTATCTTCAGGCTGTTATAGTAAAACGTTATAAGACAGGAGGTAAATACCTGAGGTAGAGTTTTTCAGTGGGGCAGTTGCACAGATCCTGAGTGTGATAGAGACACACGAGATGTTCGGGGCAGTTTGAGCAGGCCAGAGCAGAGAGGAAGCACGTGGTCTTGCATTTATCACACTGCCTCTCATCATCAGGCAGCAGCTCAAAGGCCTCCCGTTCTGCTTCTGTAATGCCCTGCAAGCACAAAAATGATTTTAAGAAAAATTATCCATGCATTCTTCTAAGTCAACAATAAGAATCACATTTAACTGGGCGATGACTAAACTACTACTGTTTATGTAAATAAACGAGTCACGAGTACAACTCTAAGATTTATTTTCATGCCTCACCCTTTCCATCAAATTCTTGCGCAGCTTTCGCTCCTCTTGAACAATAATGAACATCTCTCGATGAGTAGCTGCGGCCAGGTTCAGATCCAGTTTCTCTGGACTGGCAGCCATTTTACAGGTGAGCTCCTCGTGAGAGAAGACACAATACCTCCTCAAACGCCGATAGTGCTCAATACAGTGTCGACCAGCAGGGAGCTAACAGGAGAGTTGAAGGTGATGTTAGCAATAAAAATCGTGAAAATTATGTGAATTATTTTTTGGAGATATTCTGAATTAACATACCCAATCTGCAGTGCAGAAGTTGACTGCTTCTGCAAAGTTATATCCCTGATTGAAGCCACTGTGATAGGCTCTGGGGAAGGTGATGACGAACTCACCGGCGCACTGGTTTGTGCGTACAACCTGCCAATGTGAACAAAACAGTCAACTGAACAAACTCTTCAACAGACAATAGTTCCAACGTGAGCATGTGTTGACGAGGGGCTGACCGGTACACCGTGAGCCATGAGGATGTTGGGGTTCATGATGGTAACAAGCTGATGCAGGAGGTCAGGCTGAAACTCAAACAGCTCTGGTGTCAGCTTCTTCATAACGCCCTCAAGCTGCTCAGCTGCCACAGAGGGAACTCCATACCAAGTCTTGGGTTCTCCCCTGAAGGTAATGCAAATGTGGGAAGAAGAGACTCAAATGAGCTTCTTCTGTAACTGCATCGCAGTAATTTAAGGGTATCACATAAACACTCAAACGTATGCAACACATTCACATGTACCAGTGAAGGTAGTTGATGGAGTAGCTCCAATGATCCTCAATGTGCCAGCAGAAGGTTGAGAACACCATGCCCACATAAAGCCACGGCACCTTCATCCCAGAGATGTCTCCATTGATGTGGCAAAGGAGCGACTGCTCCAGAACTGGCATCACATTCAAGTTCCAGCCACTGCGGGCGTAATCCTGACGAGAACAAAAGACAAAAAACACTGAAGATTTCTTATTCTTTATAATTTAACTTCATGTATAACACCATCTCCCAACTTTATGGATGATTTTTAGGGTTAATTTGTTTTCATTATAAATGCATCTGGTAGTTAGTTCCAACTTAGATTAGCAAAAGTGGTCTAAAAGTTATTCATTTGTACTTTTAGATACACTATATTGCAAAAAGTATTGTCTCACCTGCCTTGACTTATATGAGCTCAAGTAACATCCCGTTCCTAATCCATAGGGTTCAATATGATGTTGGTCCACCCTTTACAGCTAGAACAGCTTCAACTCTTCTGAAGGCTGTCCACAAGGTTTAGGACTGTTTCTGGGGATTTTTGACCATTCTTCCAGAAGCACATTTGTGAGGTCACATACTGATGTTGGACAAGAAGGCTCCGCTCTAATTCATCCCAAAGGTGTTTTATCGAGTTGAGGTCAAGACTCTGTGCAGATCAATCAAGTTCATCCACACCAGACTCTGCATCCGTGTCTTTATGGACTTTGCTTTGTGCTCTGGTGTACAGTCATGTTGGAAGAGGAAGGGGCTTCAAACTGTTCCCACAAAGTTGGGAGCATGGAATTGTCTTAAATGTCTTGGTATGCTGAAGCATTCAGAGTTCCTTTCACTGGAACTAAGGGGCCAAGCCCAGCTCCTGAAAACAATCCCACACCATAAACCCCCCTCCACCAAACTTTACACTTGGCACAATGTAGTCAGACAAGTACTGTTCTCCTGGCAACCCCCAAACCCAGACTCGTCCATCAGATTGCCAGATGGAGAAGCGCGACTCGTCACTCCAGAGAATGTGCCTCCACTGTTCTAGAGTCCAGTGGCGGCGTGCTTTACAGCACTGCATCTGACGCTTTGCACTTGGTGATGTCTGGCTTGGATGCAGCTGCTCGACCATGGAAACCCACTCCATGAAGCTCTCTGCACACTGTTCTTGAGCTACGTGGCGCACCACTTCGTGGCTGTCGTTCCCAAACACTTCCATTTTCTTATTAAACAGCCGACAGTTTACTGAGGAATATTTAGGAGCGAGGAAATTTCACGACTGGATTTGTTGCACAGGTGGCATCCTATCCCACCTGACTCTGATCATTTGGATGGGTGAGCAAATACTTTTGGCAATATAGTGTTTATTGATCATACATATCTTTTTTTCTCAGATTTTCATTATTATTTTGGTTTATTAGGATTAACCTGAAACAAGTCCATTCTAAAAATGAATAAAGAGTGCAATTCTAGATCCCCCAGTGTGAGGAATTAGCTGATGGAAACTTTGTTTTAAATTAATGCACTTTTCATAGTTAGGAGCTGTTCTGACAAACCTGCTACCATGAAAAGTGGGAGAATATAGAACTGCTTTGTGTGCGTGTCTGTTTGCAAAATATCTCCTGAACAGACTTTACAAAAACTCACAGAAAATTATTCTTAAATATAAATTTACTACTGGAATGAACCAAATGAAACCTACAACAGAAACCTGTAACATACACACCTCCTCTTCTTTTGTGAGATTCTTTTTCCCATTCATCATTGGAAAGCCACTGCCAAACTCTTTAGAGTGTATATCTGCTCCATATTCGACGGTCACGTCTTCTTCTATACAACTGACTAACCTCCAGAACTCTCTCTCCACCAGCTCAGGAGGAACCATCTACACAAATCACATAAAAACAACAGATTAGACTTTAGTCTTCGTCTTTTTCTACTATCCTCACTTTAACCAATAATGTTTTGTGAAAACAGAAATGTTCGTGTTTAGGTGCGCTCACATGAACAGGCATGTTAAAGTAATCTGCTTTGAAAGCATCTGCCATTTCTCCAAAGCTCTGCAGAGTGTATTCTCTTGTAGCTTGTTCGAAGCCGAATGCCTCTGAAGGCTTCTTGCACTCCTAAAATAAGAAGTGGTGAAAAAAAATCCTTATAAGCCTTGGTGGTTAAGAAGCATCAATAAGAGCTTATAAAGCGCTCTACTTACTTCTGCAACACATTTTGGGCATCGCCAGTTGCATTTGGGGATATCAGAGAGTGGGGGCAGGAGACAGAAAGAGTGATAGTTCTCATCACAGCCGTCACACTGAAGAAGCTTCTCATCATCATCTCCACGACCACACATTCGACAGATGTAAGAATCCACCTTTCAAAAGGAAAAAAAATAAAGTAATCAGATGATTTAGGCAACAAGCATCCAGAGTTTAATAATAATTTATAAATAATTAGACGTGGAGTTTTGACCATTCCGTGCTGCACTTACACACTGTGGGTTGTTTGGGTTGCGTCTTAGCCTCATGGTCATTTTGGATCCATCTGGACCATCTCCATCCTTGTCGTCCTCACCCTGCAGCTCTTCTTTCTTCACTTCCATCTTTACTGTAACACTATGATGAGGCAGTTGTGGGCCGAATGTGCTTCCATCAGTCTGTCTCTCTTCGGGCTCCGGTGGCTCAGGTTTGACTGGAGTTTCACTGGAAGCTGGCGACTCCAGGTCTTTGATGGTAACAGTTTGAGGCAGCTCATCTAAAATAAGAGCAATATGTGCTTAGGATAAGAAACAGTTATCCCAGACAGTAAAATTTATACTGTAATATGAAAATCTGTGAGATGATAGGATGTTTGATTCAGGACATTGCAGTTTACAGACTTTGAGATAAAATTTACATCCATGGTAAAAACTATTTACTCCTAATTTCAAGGTTTAATGCAAAGGGTATCAACCAAATAACCTCAATTTATTTATTTATTTACCTCAACTTATTTTTTGACCCAAAGGGAATGAGCTGGCCTTTGATTAGCCACCTTTCTGGTAATTATGCCCAATTTATTTTATTTATTTAAATGTCAGCTGGCATAAATACATGGCAACTGTATGTTGTTTCAGTTTTATGGTCCTATTTTTATTTAATGACTGAAAGGTTTGCTTGAGAATAGATCTGAGAATCTGCGATACATTGAAACACCAAATGCAGTGTATTGACAGGGATTGTTTCACTTTCACATTACTGAAAGATCAGGGCCCAACATTTTTATATTTCAACAGTAATTTTTTTTAAACCAAGTCTTGAAAATAGAGAAAAAAAATCTATCTCAGAAAACCCATGGAATCTTGAATCTTCATCAAAACTATGCTAAAATACAGAAGTCATACATAGTAGGATAGTGGAAAGACATCAGCATTGACCTTAAAGAAGCAATTATTACTGATCAGCAATCTGACAACAGTTAAAGACATACTCCAAAGAATCCATTATTCTACACAGAAACAATTATTTACAGGTGAAGAATATTTAAAAACAGTTGCTAATTATCCCAGGAGGGGAAATCCCAGCAAGGTCACACCAAGGTCAGACTATGCAATACTTTGAGAAATCCCAAATGAAACCTAACAGATGCATCATGGACTCTGCCTCAGTCAGAAGGTTAAATAATGTTCATGAGAGTACATTAGAAAAAGGCTGAATTGCTGTGGGTTGTTCAAAATGGCAGCCAACTGAAAACCATTTCAGGACGCGAGCACCCTGCAGTGATGATGTCTGTATATTTGGAGATAAACACAAGGCCATCTGCTCAGAAGATTAAACCCAAAACTAGAAGAAACTCACTTTACCAAGGTTGTGCATAAACCAGTGTCCACAAACCTCAATGTAAATAAGAGCAGGAATAATTTATGAGACTGATAAACACGATTAGCTAAGTGTTCATCTCTCATTTTACTGTCTTGTTAGATTTAATTCTAGCTGGTCTTCCTCTGTAGAAAGCACGATTACCTTTCTTCCTAAGACCTTTGTCCCTTGCCACCAGTCCAAGTCCCATCATCTTAGGCCCCGCTCCGTAGATCTGTAATTTCTTCAACTCTGGGTTCTTCTCAATGTCTTCCTCTGTAGGCTCAGGCTGTGGATAATGGACAGTTTCTTTTTAATCATGAAGGCACAGACGGGCTGCAGCTACTCTCTTAAGCACAAAGAGCAAAGCAACAGTCTAGGCCAAGTGCAGAACATAAAGTTATGACACAGGAGCGTAACAATGCATCACAAATAAAATAAAAAAAAAGGATTAGGCAAGGTGTGAAAGCAAGAAAATGTTAACCTATATCAGAGTGACAACTGAAAGATCAGGAGCAACCACCAGAAAACAGTCACCAGCAGATGCAACCACAGTACTGTTGAAATAGTATTTGAATCATTTAGTTGTTTTTAATACACATCTAATTCAGGTTAATGTTGTTAGTGTGTGATTGAAGAAATGGGAAAAAATCCAAAGCATTTTAGGCTTCCATCTGCAGTTGTTTGACAAACATGTCAAGGTTTGGGACTTGGTTGCTAAAAGTATAAAAAAACAAAACAAAAAAAACAACAACATCTTTAAAAGCATGTATTCAATTTTTCCTACTTGGCAGTACCATCAAACAAACAAAAACCCCATGCTTTTAGAAACAGAGATACAAATATGTGAAAATGCACTAAATCAGCTAAACCTGATTAGCCTAGTAATGACCTGCGTTTATTACCTTACCATGAACAGAAAAACAGTACACTAAACATTTATTCATGAACAAATACAAGCTGCTCTTATTCAACAAAGTTTTTGCTATCAATAAACTGCCCTGAATGTTGATTTTTTTTTTTTGCAACTACAGGATTCCAGCTGCTTGAAGAAAGCCAGAAAAAAAATCAATTTCAATGAATCTGATCTGTCAAACTGTTTAACAGATCAAAACTAGTGCAGAACATAAATGATTCAGAGTTCCAGTCTGCAAACACAAAGTGTGTATTTAAAAACACTGCATACCCAGGGTCACCTCAACAAGTTTCTTAAACTACAAAACATCCAGAGACGAGTAGAAGAGCTCACAAACTTGAATTTAATCCCTTTTTTGAAAATTGGTTGTAATTATTTTGGTTTGCTTTGCTATATTCAACATTTCACATCTTTTCTCAAACAGAAAAAGTTAGGTGCACCTTTCCAGCCAGTGTAAACAGGTAGTCTGGAGCCATAGAAATACAGCACCCCTAGCTGGAGTATTTGCAACTAGAGAATGTGTTACAAACCAAAACCTGCAATTCCACAAAACATACCCGTCTGTCTGTTTTTAATGACAAACTTCAGAAGTGACAGTAACACATCCTATGCCATAAAAGATACTGTTCAATACTTTTTTTAAAGGACCAACTTTTTCCACCTGTTTGCAGTTGCAAGCCCTTCTGTCATGCATCTGTAACCTTTTCATTCTTTGCTCTGTATTCTCTGCCAACAGTGAGCAGCAGTGGAAATAGAAGTAGATCATGATGCTGTTGATGTGATTAAAAATAATAATCACACAATGGTTTGGCTTGAAGCAAGCAAAATTGTATAGATATAAGGCTCCTGCATACTCCCTCCGAACTGCCGAAATTGGTGAGGATTGTCGTTGGCACTCGGTTCGCAGTGCCGACGGGAACTCCCCTTCTCGACACAAGGCCCTGGCCGAACTGTTTCGCACTCACCTCTGTGCCAAGTGTTGTGTGATTGGTCTGAATTTTGTGGGCGTTTTTGCTTTCAGACGCTGCATTTTGCTTCAACAAAAAAAAAAAAAAAAGCGACTCGCTTCCAGAGCAGACTGTTAACAGGAAGCAGCGATTTATAAAGATAGTCAAACGGCCAAAATCTCATGAAAGAAGATAAGACTCAGACTTTTATTTTCCGCATTTAGACTACAGCGGGAAGAACCCCCCTGTAGTGGCGTATACCGCAACGGGAGGGGTTTTCCAGGTGCTCGCCACGGGGTGTCTCAGGGACTATGAAAGGTGTGTGCGAAAACGAATGCCGTAAAACCACATGACCGCGCGTCGACTGTTCGGCTTCGGAGGGAGTATGCAGGAGCCTTAAGAGTCTGACAGCAGCTGAATGACTATTAAACATTTTGATATACATGGGTCTGTCATGAAAGCAGTTAATAAATCAAACATATTTGATACTTTTATGTTTGTGCACTCATCGCATGCAGCCACACCGTTAGCTTTTGTAGTGAACAGAGATTGAGTCGAAACAGAAGACGGGAACATGTCAGACGGCTCAGTAAGTAAGGATTAGAAGACAAGAACTACTTCAGAGAAAGTATGAGAGACAAGGGAAGAACTACACTGGAGAAGTTGTCAGAAGTAGCTGAACGGAGTACTTCTTCAAAGGCATACAGTTTATCAGCCATACAGAATAATAAAATCTCACTGGCATATATATTTTTTTGTTTTTGGATTCTCACTAAAAAAATATTTATAAACACGACAAAATTATAAGACCACTTGTTCCAAGCTACAAGCAATATTTGACTAAAAAAGAATTTATGCTAACACATCCTAAATAAAATAAAATGTTGAGGACAATCTCTCTCCATGTTCACTGATAAAAATCCAGCTAATAATGTTTTCAGAACATATTATAGTTGTTCAGCCACAAAAGCAACGTTTTATCACCACATCTGCCACAGAAACCCAACGCGAAGGTAAGTAGAGGGTATGACTGACTGTGGATGAAAATGTTTTAGCAATTAATGGAAAAAAATGTGCAACCTATAGGACAATTTTAATACAAGTACGGTGGTCAAGGAAGAGCAGGAGGGAACAAGTGGGGGGCAGAAAGTGAGCTCTTATGCTCAAGAGGCAGTACCGCAGAGATGAGTTGAGAGCCAGTGGTGAGAGGATGGGGGACCAGATCCTCTGGACCCTGCAAGGGGAGACAATAACAGCAACAATAAACTAAGACAAGAGGGAAATGGAGAGGGGGAGAGAAGCCTGGAAAGATCAGCCAGTAAAAAACACAATTGAAACCTCTTGTAGCTTTTGGATCATTTTTAAGAATACATTTTTATTCAGTGTTTGTTCTGTCTAGTTTACAGCCCTGACAGAACTTGCTCCCAAATCACTGAACATCAGTTTAGTTGGTAATATAAAATAACCTGAAATAAATATAAACGTTCTACATTTAAGAGAACCAGATTTCTGAACTGGTTTTGGGACCGACCTTTAAATTTTCAGCCACAATAAATAACAGGTGACTCAGCTGTAATGTCAGCATCTTTTATTTTTAATTTTACTTTACTGAGGCAGGTTCAGAACCCAGAAACATGCTCGAAAGTTTCATTTTTCAGTAATGATGGAATAACTTTCTTTGTATAACAAATACTCGTTAAAGTACTACACCTAAGTGTAGTGTTAACTGATAATCTGAAATATCCACCTCTTTCAGCACTGAGCAGCTGAACAGCAGGAACGCTTCACTTACAAGTTCAATGGATAAGATTTATACTACAGCCAAATTTGTAAGCTAAAAAAATGAGGCAGATGAATAAATGATGGCTTGCACAATAAATGAGTGAAAAAAAAAAATCAAAAGACAAGTCAGTCTATGCAAAAATAAAAAGTGATGAGATGGTCAGGAAGTTGCGTTTACACTCACACATGAAACAAAGCAAACATACAGTAATAATTCACAGAGCAGAAAGCAGCAACGGCAGAAGTAAGCATAGCAACAATAACAGGATGAAAAATAAGCAAGCTGGGATGCGCTCTGAGTGCACGGTCACCTTTATATGACTGATGCATAAGAGCACAGTGACAATATAAAGAACGTTAACATCATGACAGCATGGCCTACAGGACTTTTAGGAAACATGTTCTGCAAATTTTTAGTTTGACCACAACTTATTCTTTATTTATTTTCCTAACAACAGCTAAATCGGTTCATAGTTTGTAGTTAACGTCCAAATTTAAAGTTTGCCCATAATTAGTTGGTCCTACTCTGAGTTGAGGATCTACACACAGAGAGGATGTTCACAGTTTAACATCCATTAAACAACTTTTTGACTTGTGTTATAGAAATAGCAAAAAAAATAAATAATTTGACTTTATTAAACGTAGTTATTGTTCAGCTGTGGAACTTTGGTGCGGTTCAGTGAAAAAATTGCTTTACACACAATTGGTGTTTAGAGGTAGATGTTAAAAAATACTAAATAAAACCAACACTATTTTCCTAAAAGAGACACACTTCCCCTTGAAGAGTTTCTGCAGGTTTTACAAACTCAAATTTAAGACTTTTTAAGAATGAAATTTAAGACCTATATCACGACATAAAGAAATTTACAAAAGAAACGCCTTAAACTCATCCCTTTGATGCCAAGTGTTACATTTGCATTTTCCCATGTTAGCGACAACTGTTCTGCTTTTTCCGCATCCAGCAAGGAAAACGAAAGTAATATAAAATGTAATAAAAGTAAAATAATTCAAAACTTGAACACAATAAGTTAATGAACATTTGGATTTTCAAATGTTAGACGTTTAAAGACTTTAAGACCCTGCAGAAACCCAGCTCTTTGGACCATCACACTGACTGAGCAGAGGAAGTGTGAAGCCAAATGTGTGTGTGCTGTCTAACAGGAAGCCAGTGTGTAACAGAATGAAATTACATATGATAACATGTCATGCCCAGTTAAGTACTTTTTGCATTTTAACCATCAACCTCTAAAATTGAATTAGTGAATTCCTGGGTTCAATAGAAAAATGTCATTGAATCTCTTATTTTTAAAAATATAAAAATATATATTTTTCACACTTGTTGCTCTGCAGGTAAGTTATTTTTCAGAACAACCTAAATGCCTTAAATTTGTGCCACAGTGTGGCTGCTGAAACAAATTCATTTTTAGACAGGCACATAAAACCACAAATGTACAAATGACAAAAATACACTTTAATTCTCTGGTTACACAGGTGTGATGTAAACAGATTGAATGAAAGGTAAGGACGTGTTTTCTGACTCACATCAGGCTGGCAGCGGTTTGCTCTGCGTCCATAGGTGCTCATTTTAGACGGCTGCACAGACTGTCGCAGCGGGATGGAGTGAGGCTTGTACTCTTTATCCACATCTTCACCATCATAGTGTTTCGGCTTGTAATGCTAGAAATTATTCAAATAATAAATTTAAAAAAAAAATCTATAAAGCCATACGGGACACACTACAGACAACTTACAAAATACATGCTGTAACTCTCATATGAAAACTAAACACGCCGCACTTATTTAGAAAATAATCTGATCCACTCTGCTGGAACAAAAAGATGAGGCAGGAATGTGTGGAGAAATACCAGAAGGCTGGCCCCCGACTGGAACATTTCAAACGGGTAGACAATCCTCTCATAGTGTGAGCGCAGAAGAGAGCCGACATTCTTGCCTGGAGGGTAGCCAAGCCTCTGTGCTACACGAGCCCAGCGCCGCTCCTTACAGACCATCTCAAAACCTCCTTCATCTGTCACGATCTGGAAAGCAGCAACTTTTTGGTCAGAATTTTGGCAACTCAAAAAAAATATATATATTAAATTAAGTCAAAATATCAACTTATAGTTTTGAGTTTTATGTTTTTTTTACCTACCTTCGACAGGCTGTAAAGATCAACAATGCGCCTTTCAATATGTGGGATTTTTAAAGAAGACCCCTGAATCTCCCAAAACCTGGCGATGCGGTCCAAATAATTGAGCTTTACTCGCGTCTCAGCCTAAAATTAAAAGATAAAGAAAATACCATGAGTACCAAAATGTCCCAAACAAAGTTTTTTTGTCTGTTTTGGACACAAAATTTACATATAGTGATATTGGGTTTTATACTGATACTTGCATTTGCAGATGTAAATGCAACATGCATTGAACTATAGGGTGGCTGTGTAGGTCGCTGGTTCGATCCCCCATTCCAGCTGTCTCAGTTGTGTCCTTGGGCAAGACACTTTACCCCCTATGCCTCTGATGTGTGTCCCATCAGTGTATGAATGTGATTGGCACTGATTAGTCTCCATAGATGATTGTACATGTTAGCTTTGTAGGAGATCTAATAGAGTGCTGTGTGAATGGGTAAATGAGGACACAGATTGTTGTGTGAAGAGCTTTAAGTATCCTGGTTGGATAGAAAGGCGCTATATAAGTACAGCCCATTTACCACTTAACAAAATTATTACATTAAATGTTATGTTTAATTTAGACACTTCAATTAGTTGTAGTTGCGTTCTTAATTCGGGTTGAAATCAAAAGTTAATCAGTTGTAGATGTACATTACTTCCTGAATTTCAGGAAAATCCAACAAATGAATATTTGGCTGACAGACAGACACAAAAAAAAAGGCAAGTCCATGGTTGTCCACTTTTTAAGGCTGCAAGCCAGAAAACAATTGGTATAAAAGAAATGACTGCTTTTTCTAGATAATCCTTATATTTATTTGTGCAACCCTGCAAAAGTGAATTGGTCACTTTCCAAATGAAAAAACAAACTACAATAAGATACTGAACGTGCCTCTGTAATTTTCTCATTAGCAACATGCTACATTTAACTCAGACGTCACAACTGGTGTAAAATAACTGGAATCTGAAGCAGAGGTTCACTCAGTGTCCCTAATACTTATCAGTTATAAAACACCTTGATCAACACAGTCATCTATTTATTTTTTAGATTAACCCAATGTCCCATCAGAAGTATACTATAGCTTGATTTATAACTTAATGACATTAATTGATGAACTGTATGGCTGTCTCAATTCAGGGGCTGCATCCCTCGAAGTGCACATTTGTCTGTCGCTTGTCACTGCCCTGAACCGAAGGCTGTCACAATTCACAGGCGTCTACTCATGCGGCCCACAAAATCCCCAAAATAGTGGGTGCGTCCGAGTATCCTTTCAGGCTGAGGATATCCCAGGATTCATTGCTCCATCAGCAAACTAAACAGAAAAACAAATGTGTCTGAATTTTTTTGGTTTTGTTGCCAAGTCGGAGTAGTTTGGAAATTCATCATGTACTGAAGAATTTCTTTTTAAATGTATGTTTAGCAACTTAGTTGATGACACTTATGCTGCGGTGAAAAGTTAAATAAAATGCAGCTACAAGCATAGACATCAATAGACGCCCTATTGGAAGCTGAATGGCGTGACCACATCGCCGACATATTGGAGGTGGCAGAGAGGAGAATACCTAATGCCTCGTAGTTGTGAAGCTTGGAATTGTTATAATTATTTAGATGTCCAAACAAAATCAGAAGGAATTACCTTTCACATGTAAGGTATAACACTTTCTCTATATTGTATTTGAGCCTTAGTCTGCACGATTTTCACCATTATAACATTGTTTTAGGAGCATAAACTTGTCAACAAAAGTACTATGGTTTATGGT
>JARVJO010000024.1:9579143-9594566 GCA_031762555.1 Cynodonichthys magdalenae
AATAATGGAAACGGCATGGAACCGTGCTGAGCCGAGCCGAACCGTGCTGAGTAGGCACTAGTGGAAACGGGGCATTAGAAACACATAAAGTGATCAAAGCAGAGTAACAACCACGTCAGGCCTTTGTGTGGTGCTATAACATTGCCACAAAAACATGTCAAAAACAGGAAACAAGGTGTGGACTCTGTCCTACAAACTGAAAACTCCAGAATTGGCAAAGAACAAAAACCTAAACTTTTTTGTGGACTCACAACAAAGTTGAACTTCTCATTGGTGTCACTTTTAATTACTCCTTACTGAGTTTTATCAGTTCAATTATTTAAACATAATGGATAATTTCAGGCACACCAGGGGACAGCTGGAAAAAATGGACTTCCTCAAATTGTTCAAAGCATGTAAGGCTAAATTATTCATACGTTTAGCAACATGACGGCTCAGTGGTTAGTACTGATGCCTCACAGCAAGAAGGTCCTAGGTTTGATCCTTTGTTCGGACCAAGGGTCTTTCGGTGCCGAGTTTACATGTTCTCCTTGTGCATGAATTGGTTTTCTCCAAGTACTCCTGTTTCCTTCCACAGACAAAAAACACACATGTTCGGTTGCCTTCAGACCCAGGCCTCGTAAGAGATCTGTTATCGCAATGGGATTTTTATAGTTAAATAAAGGTTAATAAACAAAATTTCAACCTTTAAAAAGTATTTCAATTTCCCACATTTTTTTATGTATGTCTAATGTAGCCTACAATGTATTGTAATTTTTTTTTCTCAATTATTTGCTTTGTTGATACAGAACAGCCAATTGAAGCAATAAAACAAACGTAGCCTTAAATTTGGTGTAGTGCTGTAGTTGAGCAACTGGTATCTAGAATATAAACGAAAACATGCACTTTGTTGTCATGGTGTCTGTTAGGTGTGGTGTTGTAGATTAAGTGGAAGGTAGGTTTATGACATTGTCATTTTCAAAAGGCTGTGCTTTGGCTGTCCACACAAAAACACAGGTGCGTCATTTCAAGTTTTTCCCCCTACTCTAGAACCTAGTTTCAAAATATATCATATTAGGGTTTCTTAAATTTGCAGATTCAATATGGACACAATGCCGAAGTGAATAAAAAAAAAAAAAACCTCCGTGCTTATTAACAAAAATCCATTCCAGAGAGAATGGGGCCTAAATATGACCCTAAAAATTAAAATTCTCTGATCAGAAAAACTGAAAATCTTTGGTAAATAACAATGGTTCTACAATGCACCAATTTCATTTTAGTTTTTAAAATTATTTTCTCACTTTACCAACAAATAACAGCGAAGGTCACTTCAAGTGTGTAATTTATGTTCTTGAAACAAAAGTTTACAGAACAGTCACTCATAGGAAATCCCAGAATAGTTGTTTTTTGTCCTCAAACATCCCCTCCCCCACTACAGACACAACAAAACACACCTCATACTCTAGTAAATGAAGGCCCAGGAAAGGGTTTAAACTGTGTTTTTAAGCCCTGCAACAAAGATTACCTAACTGGCTGAAAGACTTATGTGACCTGACCACGATCATTTTGCATAATACAACGGTTTCCATTCTATAAAAACAAACATGTCATATTTCACACACATTTCAGGTCAGCAGGAAATTCCATCTTTACATCCACTTTTAACTAACGTTTAACAAATGACTGGAGTGTTGAGATTCAACAGAGTATAAAGATTCTCTCTTTAATGTAATGGATTAGTAACAAAGCTAAACACTACAGAACCAAGCCACTGTAGGCCCATTTTAACTACAGTGCTAGCATAGAGAAAACCCGGTGTTGATCCTCAATTACTGTGTCAAACATGAACAATGATCCATTAATCGCAAAAGAAACTTGATATTGTATCGGTTTCAGTACAACACAAACTAAAAACTTGTTAAATGCAGAAGTGATGGCAGCACTTTAATGTACGGTTACACTCAGTTGTGTTGTATTCTGTTTATACGTTTGACCATCTTATAAAGACGATATTAAAATAAACACTATTGGTTTCGAGGAATTGATTAAAACGAGTGTAATCTATTAGTTTTTATCACGGGCCTTCAGACAAACAATGAACCCTGAGGTGTTAAAAGGCCACAGACAGAGGCGTCACTACTGTAGGCAGGGCTTGGCTAACAAAAATAACGAAGAAAAACAGCACTTATCAAAGTGAAAAATGCCAAATAGTCTCATTCATATGTCGATATATAACAGCTTATTGAACATTATTTTATTAGCTGACAAGTCTTAGCACGTAAACTTGTGAGAACTGACGTAAACCCTTACCTTGTAGCGACCAACCGTGACACGGGACATCAATTAAAAATAAAACAAGTATCTCCAATCAAATGATCTGTAGTGGGCCTATTTTAGTTCCACTTAAAATAACGAACAATAATAGTGTCCATTTTAAAGGTATGTGAGGCGATAACAGCTAATGCTAGCATCAAGGCCTCCACATTTTTCCCCCAGCATCGTCCCATCGACTCCCACGGTTATAACTGACGTCCGCTCGTTAGCATTAACTGGGCTGGCTGAAACAAAACCAACATGTAACCGAGGACCTGCTAACCTACATAGCGTTATTTAGGTAATATTTACAAACAGCTAAGTAGTAACTTTATATATAAATAATAATCAGTTATCTAATGACCCCCTGTGCATGGCTGAATTTCCGTGACTGACCCGAAGACACCTCGATGTCCCGGGGTGTGATAGGGACTGTGGTGGTCGCTCTCCTTCCTCTGTTGTTGTAAAGACTAGTAGTTAACGTTGGCCAGCTACCGGAGCTAGCAAAGTTGACCGATTTCAGCTTCGGGTCTACATATGTAGACGCTGGTAAACCCACGGGTTCAGTGCATTAATGGCTGAAGTTCGCTTAACACTCTACGACAATCTTAAACTTTCTCAGTTATGTCGTGATAAATCATTTTCCGATCATCACTCTTCTCAGACCATCCCGTATTTCTTGACGAGACGCCATCTTAGTTTTTTTTTTCCTCTTCACGACCGAAGTACAACCTCTAATCTTCATACGGCGCCTCGCACGTTTTATTCCGGAAAGTAGTGCGCACGTACGCCAACATATCGCTTCAACTGAGGGCACGGTTGTAGTAGAAGTAGGTCAAAATATTTCAAGGCTTTTATATTTATATTAGCAATACCAATTTGGCAATAACAACGTTAACATCGAAAATATCCGAAAAGAATAGAAAAATGTGCTGATTGAGTCTACAGTAGTAATAGCATTATTACCTGTTATGAGACGAATTGTAGAATAGGCCAAGTGATAATTTCTTTTAAATGTGTTTAAATATTTTTTTATTTAAGATCAACAACAACCTTTATTAAATTTACCAAATTAGTTACAATTTTATATAGCAAAACATAAAGTTTACACTATCAGAAATAGGTAAACCAACCTTGGATGAATAGGAACATGTGACATATTACACTCATAATTTACAAAGAAATTAACTAATGCAGAAACACCGAGTTTAAATAAGTAATAAGTACTTTTTTTAGCCATGTGATGATTACCACTTTACTTGATCATGTGCCTGCTGCATCTAAAGTTTTATACGTTTACTGGTCTGGAACTTTCAGGTGTGTATTATTACAATGTTAAGATTGACAGATATGTACTTTTCCTGGGTTCCTGCGAAACCTTAAAAAGTCTTAAAAAGGCATTGAATTCATCAATCCAAAAATAAGGCCTTAATTAGCCTTAAAAAGCCTTAAATCAATCTTTCAAAGTTCTTAAAAGTGTTAACACATTGTAATAAAATGATTGTAATTCCTCTCCAATATTAGAATTAGTAACATGTATTTATCTTTTTAAATAATTTACAGAATGCTTCTCTAGTTGTTTTGTGTTAAAATAAACATTTGAGTTAAATTGTTGCTGTTTTTTTTCTTTCATTTTTTTATTGTGATATTGGTCTAAAATTTTATTTCAAGTGGCATTCAAGAGGTATTAAAAATACTTAAATTTAATTTACCTTAAGCTGTAGGAACCCTGTTTTCATACATGTAGCTGATTGTACAAAGTCATTTCCCAAAGACCTTGAAGTGTTCAAATCTCTGACTCTGCAGGCCAGAACATGTTAAAGTTCATTAAAAAAAAACACGTGTGATTTATCATGTAAACTTATAGGACTTCTGGAACAGTGTCTTTTGGAAAGTTAGGACCAAAGTGGAAATGTTTGTGAAAAATTTTAAAACTTATCAGCGTGAACATATGAGCACGGAAGTGAAGGAATTCTGATTTAAGCTTGTTTGGTTAACTAACTTTGCACCTGAGCAGTTTGCCTCATTGAGTCGACAAATTCTGCACGAAGTACCTTCTAGAGCAGGGGTGGGCATCGAGGGCCGCAGGCAGCCCTGCATGTTTTACTTGTTTCTCTGCTCCAACACACCTGATTTAAATGAATGGGTGATTATCAGGCTTCTGCAGAACTTGGAAGAGGTAATTCAAAGACTGAATCAGGTGTGTTGGAGCAGGGAAAAAAGAAAAACATGCAGGGCTTGCGGCCCTCGAGGACCTGGATTGTCCACCTGTTTTAGAGTGAAATGTGAGACACTTTGACAAAGTTTGGTCTAAATTGGGTCAAGCAACAACAGGACAGGATGAACAGAAAGGCTTAAAAGAAAAGAGCCAAAATGGTGCAATTATCCCAAAGTCCAAACTTCAACTCAGTCGAAATGCGCGGTGCAAAAACAAAAAACCTAACCGAGCTGAAGCATTACTGTAAAACAGAGTGGGCCAAAAGGTGGTTCAGCTTGTTCAACCTTTGATTTGGATTTTTTTTTTTACACATCTTCTGTATTTAGGATTTATGTCAATAAAATAATAACACTTAATGCATTGTTTTAATAATCTACAACTCAATAAGATCAGCTTTACTGCAAGACGTTGCAAGGACCAAATCATTATTTTGTTAATCTTGCTTGATATGTTCTGTGATGCTTTTATGAATCAATGCATTATAATTTTGTTTTTGTTCTTCGTTGCAAAACGTGTTAGAGGAAATATTGTAGCAAAGTCTGTTTTTTTTAAACTATTGCTGTTAAGATTAAATTGAGCTCATAAATAAAATAGAGAACTACAAGTGTTGAATTTCTTGATGTCGTGTTTGTGTAAAAACCTGTTGTCAAAATAAATCCAGGGATTAAAATTACGTGTGCAAAACGAAACATCGCATTGCTTTTAATTTCAGCTCATTTATCGCAGAAAAATCTTACTTTCATTTGAATGATTTTTTTAAATTTTATTTTCAAGTATAAAGTTATAAATGTTCTCATAAAATATATAAAAAATATATTAAAGAATTTGTTGCAAGAAAATGAGCAGTAGTTTAAATAACTTTTGAGAAAACATGGCAGGATTTTGGACCCCAATTAGAGTTTTTATTTTTGTTTTTCCTCGATCACACGTGTTCAGCAAACGATAATCCTTTTCTCAAAGCTCCACTTTAAAACATCTGACCTAAAACTTTCTCTTGAGCAGTTTTGTTGCAGACGCCTGCTTTGATGTGACACAAATCACTCACACACACACTGATCACTTCACTGCAAGGACACTTTAATTGATCAGAAGCAATAAATATTCACATCTCAATTCTCTGTTCTTTCAGTACATGTAATACACGCAAAAAAAAAGAAAAAAAATCAGAGTCAAAATCATATCAATAAGTGCACTGACAAATAAACTTTTTCAGGCTTTGAATTTAAATCGCTGTAACTCATTCTCACACATCATTATGAAATAATAGGAAAAAAAATAAAGAGTTCAATATTCCATTTTTGGACAAGAGTTTCCCTTTTGTCCCGGTTTTCTTAGTGCATACTTAGTGGCACCCACATGCACGCACCTGAATACAGAATGGGAGCAGTTCTTCCCATGGTTATAAGAAGCTTCTGTATAATTTAATATGTACATTCATGTTTATACAGTACAATCTATTCAATAAGTGCAGATATATTCATGCAAGAAGAGTTAAAAAGGACACCAGAAAAAAATAAAATAAAAAACAGACAACCGTTTCCTCAAAATTCTTCATTTAATGTGCTTTTCTCTCTCCAAAACGTCTTCAAATCCCTTTGGATCGTTCCAATCTGTAATAATTTTGGCTTCTATACATTTTAAGCAACTAGTTCCACAGACGGCTGTATTTTGTGTTTTCCCTCTTATTTACTTTTCTTATGGTAATCAGCGTCACTGATGGTACATCAGTTTCAAAAATGCAGTAGCAAAAGGATTGACACTTGCACAAGGCCCACAGGAGAAAAAAAAAAGATGTGAAATACAGTTTGTACCTGCAGGCTATTTTACATTCTTGATTGTTGTTTTTGTACAAGAAGCCCTCAGCGAGATGCCGAGGCATCAGTAAAAAGGAATAGGATGTTAAAGTGTCAGGAGGGGGATGATTCAAAGGCCATTTCTGATATAAGACATCACATGTGCAAAACCACCAAACCTCATGTAAAAGCGTGTTTCTTTCAAAATAAAATGTGGGGGGAAAAAAATACATAAATAAATCTGATGATTGCACGGAAATAGAGATAACGTATAATTGATTAGTCAATTTCCACAACTATAATTAGTTATATTATAAGAAGTGTTTTAATACTGGGAGATAAACGAGGCCTTTAAAATTCATTCCCTCATTTCAAGTTTTGTTGGTCATCTGAGAAGTGACTGTTTTCACTTGGCACATAAAACAGATTAATGCCAGTGTTCAAATTTCATCATCATTCATTTAAGCAAAAACAAAAATATTTTAATACTCAGTAACACTACTTAAAAAGCTGAATGGAAACTATGCTACTACAAAAATAAATCACACTTCACATATCAGAATACGCTTTAGTGTTTATGGCAAACTAAAATAAGCATTGTGAGCAAAAAAAAAACTTTCTATAACCATGTACAAACATCTGCTGATATCATTTTATCACCAATCAAAACAATTAATGGACAATATTTATTCTGCTCAGGTCGAGCAGCTATATCATAATATCAATAAAACAGTAAGAAGCGTCAAAAACATTTAAAATATATTATTTGTATTGTTGATTCCCATAGACCACAGAAGCATTACCATTGAAAGCCTGGTGGCTCCTTTTGATGTGTAAAAAGCATTTGGAAAAAAAATAAATATATAAATAAACCTGAAAGAAAACTGTGCTCTGCTTTCAACGCTGTGGGAAGTGGGGGTGCAGAGGGTGCTGCAGCATCCTTTGATGTGTGCCAGTGGACAAGTATGTTAAAGTATATTGTTTAAAAATAATGAAAACAATAGATAAAACAGACTTCATTTGTGCTGTGTATGTATTTAAACAAATATTTAGTTTTGTTATGTTGGTAATAAACCAACACTGTTTTGTACGTCTGCGTGCAAAATTTTACAACCACCTAATACTTACAAAAAGGTGGGCCGATTAGCATTAGTGACTGCATTTTATACATATTGTCTGTCTAAATATTACAGCATGATTAATGTCTTTACTAAGATAGGACAACACTACCAGTGTGCTTTTCACCAGAGGTGTATAAAGTACTTGATAAAAATAACTAAGTATGAGTAAAAACACCTTAACAGGACATGACTTTGGTAAAAAGGAATTTCACAGATAAGAAAAGTACTTAAGTAAACGTTGTAAAACTGCTCACAATAATCAGGAATGTAAAAGTAAAAGTACTTTTACACACACTCTAAGAAATGAAGTGTTGAATTTACTCAACCAAACTGGTTCCACTAAACCGAGTTGAGTAAATACAAAGTAATTTACTCAATTCGGTTTAGTGGAAACAGTTAACGTGGTTAAGTAAAATCAACACTGTGTGCATAAAAAACTTCTTTTATTATTAATTCTGGTCATATTTAAATTCGTAGCATGTAACTAGTTGTTAAATTTTAAAGTAAAGAAGTACAAGTTTTTTTTTATGTTGTGAATGTAATGAGGTTAAAGCTACGATTAAGAAAAATACTTGGTAAAATTACAAATTTTCAAAAAATTAACTTAAGTACTTTAACAAAGTAAATGTACTTTGTTACTATACACCTCTGCATTTCACTGCATACATACATTAAACAGCAGCCCACCAACTGAAACGTGTTCCCACAGATGGTTCTAGTATTTGAAACAAGGCAACAGATTTGAGTTTTTTCTTTTTTTAATAAAAAAAAAAAAAGATGCCCGTCAGCAAACCTGCAAAAGTTGATTAACCCAAGTAAATTATTGCAAAATTAAGGGACTTTTCTTTTCCAAATTTCCTTTGTTCTATAGATCAAACTTCACTGGAATGCATTTGGTGGTTCTAGTAATAATTTACAAATCCTATGTAGGCCAGTGGATGCACAAGCTCTCTATCATTGTTGCATTATCACACCTTATACATGTAAATATTTTTATACATACACATCTAGACTTCAAACAAGTAAAGTTGAGGCAATATATCTAGTAGATATAGATGTAGGTTCATCTTAAATCATATGGCTATAGACTTTTTCTGATTGTGTGTGCCACGAGGTGGAGTGTGTTCGTATAATGTGTGTGTCGTCGTTTTGAGGATGTGTGCACGTGTCATTCGCCTCTAGCAGTGCTCGCCGGCTCCACCTACATGTGTGGGAAGCGGAGGTGAAAGTAACAGAGGCGAAGCAGCCTGCGCTTCCTCTTGTCGCCAGCGCTGCTGCTGTTGCTTTCTGTCCTGGCAGACTTGCTTCGGACCCGAGATCGGCCCGCCTCCTCCCATCTGTCGTCCGACCTCTGACCCCTGGAGCTCCACGTCCGGCTCACACCACGGTACTTATCCGGTTGATAGGCTTGGATTTGGAGCTGCCCCCTGTACCTGTCGCCCCAGCCCCTGTCACCTGTGGCCCCTGCTGAGGCTGCGCGGGGTGCTGGGGGGGGTGAGGGGATAGAGGTGTAAGAGGGGTAAGGGGGGACGAAGGGGGGGGTAAAGGGGAGTGGGGTGGGGGAGGGGGGATAGAGGAGAGAGGAGGGTACTGGGGCAGATACGGGGCGGCGGAGGCTGTGTGATGCGCAGTGACGGAGGCGGACGGCAGGTTGTGGGGCAGCGTACCGAAGATGAAGTGTGTTTGATGGGTGGAGTCGCTGCTTGGGTGTGGGGTTTGGGCGTGCCTGGGGTGGGTTTGGGAGTGTGCGTGGGGGTGGGGGTGGGAAAGAGACAGTGTTAGTGGGGGTTTGGTACCAGGGCCGCAGACCCCTCTGACAGAGTGTGTGTGCTGCCCGTGGTAGAGGGCGAACTGTGGGCTCTGGGAATGTTGGGAGAGAGGAGAAAGAGGGGGGGGACATCCTACCACCATATTGGTGTAACGAGCCTGAAGGCCATGCTGGGAGAGCTGGGAGAGATGGGCCAGCTGCGGGTGCTGGACGTGTGGGGGGCCACGCGGACGACAGGGAAGTGGGCCCCTCTGTATAGTAGTAAGGGGGGGCACACCTTGCAAAGGTGGGGGGATGGGCTGGACGTGGAAGCGATGGTGATGGTAGTAAGGTGGTGGGGGCTGGACGACGCCCATGTGACAGTACTGTGCGTGTAGTGCCTGGATCTTGGACGACCCCCCATCCAGCTGGCATAGAGATGAAGGGGAGTGAGGAGGGGGTCCTCCCGTAGTCGGTGGGGGTACAGGTGCGGGGTAGGGTGGCCCCGGTGGAATAAGGGGCCCTGGTGGTTTGGCGCGTTTGCTGCCGAATAGTGAGCCCAGGAAAGAGCCGCTGCTGTTGCTGCTGTTGCTCCCCCCAGGGCCGCTCCCTGCTCCTGATCTCTCTGCACTGCTGGAGAGTCCCCCAACTCCTGTCCCAGCAGTGGTATGTTGCTGCCCCGGCCCACCCCCCACCCCCGTTCCGGGGCTCAGGATGGGGCGTTGAGGCCGGAATTCTTCTGTTGCGTAGCAGCCAGGGAGAACGCCTGGCACTGGGTAACACTGGTGAGGCTGAGGGCTGCTAATGATGGAGCCCTAGGAACATAAAATCTCATCAGGTTTCATAAAAACCACTGAAAAGCAACAATGCTTGGTTTTACTTTTACACTCCGACATGTTTAAACACACACAGCCATGCAAAAGGTGTCAGTGCGGGACACAAATGCATGCAAGTTTATTTAGATTGTGCATACAGACTGAGCGCTCAGGAAAACAGGAAACCAGTGAAGGGAAAAGCAAAAAGTTGCTGCAAGTCTTTATGAGACTTACTTCCATAGTGCTGTCCAGAGAACCAACACTGTTCCTGCGACCACGTTTCCCTGCACCTCCACCAGGAAGAATCAGGTTAGGAAAGAGAGTGAAAGACAAAGAGAAACAGCCTGTGTGCTGTGACTGAACATCAGCAATATAACAAAAAAGAAAATCTATACAGCAGCAGAAATCAAAATCAAAATCATGCTTCTCAAAGACCCACCAGTAAAGAAATGGCACCGAGCCCGTCCCTGTGGTGGTGTGGTCTCACCTGTATCTGAGAGGTCCCTGAGAGATGAGCTGAGCGCCGTGCGTTTGAGACCCTCACCCACTGAGCAGTTGTCATCAAAACTGGTCCTTCCTAAGGTGCCGTTCACAACGTCACCCTTCACACCTGCGCCTCCTCCAACCACACTTCCAGTTAACAAGCTGGGTCGTATAACACCTTTTTGTTTCTCCAGCTCCGCTGTAATTTCACACAGAGCACAAAGGGGAATTTGAAATGAAAGCGAGACATAACACAGAGAACTGTGAGCTATAAAGCAGCACTGCTGATTACTAAAGTTTCTCAAACACTAAACAATTGCTGCTCAGCTTCCTAACAGTTACCATTAACATCCAGCAGAGGGAGCACTTACATTCAACTCTGTATTTCTCCATCTCCTGCACCTCAGCAATACTCTCCCTGAGGTCACTAACAAACCGGGTGCGGTCTTGCTGACTGGGTGCCATAAAGACAATAAGAACCTTTCTCTCCCCGCCCAAGCTGGCTGAGGTCAGGCGGATGCCATGAGGGTAGTCTAGATGGTAAATAAGGAGAAATAAATACCTTTATTATTACAACCACCAATTCAGTAAGTTTTGGACATTGTGTAAAATGTAGATATAAACAGAATGCATTCATTTTAAAATCTTATAAACTCAAAATTTATTCTAAATGGATCATATTTAACATGTCAAATGTCAAAACAAAGAAATTATACACAAAAAAGCTAATTTTTGAATTTGATGGCAGCAACACAACAAAAAATTTGGATAGGGCAACAAAAGTGGAATGAAGAAGTAATAATGTTACCGTTTAAATTAATGCAAAACATTAACTAGTTGTAGAAATAATGTTCTTCAATAGAAAATTGAGAAAACTTTAAATGTTTCATCATCTACAGTTTATAGAATAAAAAAAAATTCTAATATCTTCTAATATCTGGAGAAATCTCAAAGAACAAAACTGAAAGTCAATACTTGCTGTGACCTTCAGGCCTTCAGGGTCCACTGCATTAAAAACAGGTCTGATACCGTTTTGAACATCACTACCTGAGCTCAGCAACACTTCTACAAATCATTGTCTGTAAACAGTTTGTTGTGCCATCAACAAATGCTGGTTAAAGCTCTATCATGCAAAAAGAAGACCTTTCAAGGCATTACTTGTAACATTAGGCATTATTTGATAAACATTTATTACAACTGTAAAACAAAGAATGTAAAAATACTGTAGGCTGTTTCGTTTTTATAAATTAAAAATATATATATATTGTCACATTGGGCGCCATTTTATTAACGCCGTAAAGTGTACTGGGTAAAGGATGAAGTTCTCTTGGTTTTATAGTTTTGTATAAACTAATGCCACATATTTATTAGTTATAAATACACACATTTCTACATTCTCCTGTCTGTCAAGGTGCTCTGGTTTCATTTAAAAGGGCTGATTGTCAGATATTGTCCAAGATTAACCTTCAGTGTTGATAAGATCTCGCACAGACTAATCTAGAAAATCAGAAAATCTAGAGAACATCATTTATAGCTACGCTTTGTGGCTTTATTAAAATGGCGTCGTCTGTTTGACAATATTTAAAAAAATTATAAAAACTAAACAGCCAACAGTTTTTTTAAAGTCTTTGTTTTACAGTTGAAGAAAATGTTTGTGAAATAATGTCTAATGTTACGAGTAATCAAGGATCCCTTTAAAAAATGCAGCTGTCTTGTCTTGACCAAAGCTCATCTAAAATGGATTCAGTCAACATGTAAAAGTGGAAAGCGTTTCTGGGACGAGCAACTTACACATCTGGAAAGGCACCATCAATGCAGAAAAGTATATACAGGTTTTAGAACAATGCTCCTATCAAGACAATGTTTTTTTACAGGAAAGGCCTTGGCCATTAGTAAAACAATGTTAAACTGTATTCATTATAACAACTGTAAAGGATAAACAAGGTCCTGTCCTAATTTATTTAAGTGTTGCTGCCATCAAATTCAACTTTACCCCATTTTAAAGTACATTTTTATCAACATTTGCTATGTTTACTATGTTCCATTGTAAATAAAATAAGGGTTTATGACATTTGTAAATCAGTCTGTTTTTATGTCCATTTGACAATTTGTGTTCAAAATTAAGGTTGTAAATATGATAATTAAGAACAACAAAGAGGTACAAAAAATGTTTCTTACACGAGTTCTGGAACATGTGGACTTGCATGTCAACCAAAGGAAACGATTGTCTGAAACTATAAGTCACTGAGGTTTTCTTCTTTTGGAAGATTTTGGTCACCTGGGGCACAACACGAGTCATCGTTTTTTTACAGCAACCAATAAATTTTACTCACTGGTACATCTCAAGTAAAGTTCACAAGGCAGACTTACCACCAGTAAGTCGTTAAAGAGAAAGACCTCTCGCTGGTGAACTCCTGTCCTCTGAGGTCGGTTGGGGTCAGGGACCTCGTAGAGCTGGCAGCAGCACACCAGCCTACGATGAGGAAGAGATAGTACCTGAAAGAGAAAACACAGAACAAACGAGTTGTAGATGACTTAATGTTTTTGACAACACATTACTAAGTCAGTAATAGAAACTTACAGGCTTCTTGCCAACAATGACCCTCTCCACTGCCTGCACCTGGGACACGTGGTCATCATTGGTTCTTAACTCCCATTTCTGTATTCGCTGGTAAATACCAACCAACAGGTCCCTGGGAATATCCTGACCATTGTCGACACCTTCAGTGGAACCAAGAACACCCAGAGTTTTAGAACAAGTAGCTGCATAGTAGCTTTCTCTTTTAGAAAATACCTTCACACGCAAGACTGACATGGGAGAACATGTCCTAACAGTTTTATAAAGAGTTCAATGCAATCTAATTACACAAAACTATGTTCACAAGTCCAATAACACAGAAGAAGTGCATGATGAAACCACTGTGTGTTTCACAAAGTCTTCAATTTGATTTATGGTTGTGGTCCGAAGTTTACATACACCAATAATGATTTCAATGATTAAATTTGTCCCTGTGATGGTTTATTTGAACTGTTGTTTTTCTAGGGTGGAATGACTGTATAACACATAACTTCAATAGTTTATATAAACAACATTTAGGTGTATAATTTTGAATTAACTGTGGAATGTACACAAGGTCAAAATTCTACACACAAAGTCAAATATATACATTTATTCATGTAAATCTGTTTCGCCGACTAACTTCTCGATTGCGATCATGACTGACAACAGCTAGAAGTTTGTTTTTACCAGAATATAAAAGATTTGTTTGACCTCATTTGTTGGATTGGCCAATACTCCTAGTTTGGCCTTAGATCAGAATAAATGGTTCAGATGTTTGAAAACAACTTAGAAACCATAAAGACTTAAGCCTGGCATGAACTGGAGCTACAGTGTCTCTGTCCAAAGTTAAACCAATTTAAATCATCATGGACTGAGAAGGTGGTTGACCAGGAAAGAAGCTCCTGCTCCAAAAACAAACTCGACTGAACATTAAGCTTCTTGAGTACCCTTCAAGAGGCCATGACCTCAACCCTGTTGAACATTTGTAGCCTGTGTTTCATTCCACTCTGGGAAAAAATAGTTCAGATATATTATTAAAATACCAAAATTAGTACATTTGTGCCCATGATGAATGTTTTCATTTGAAACTTCTAACCACAACTGTAACTGTCAAACAGCACCTCTCAAATTCTTGATGAAATCCTCCAGCTTCATCTTCCTCTCAGCTTTGATGTTAGGACTGTACATATCCGTGTTGAGTAGAATTATGGCAAAGGCCAAGATGAAAATGGTGTCGGGGTTCTGGAACTGTCGAATCAATGTGGGATTACACACGCAATACCTCTGACTGAAGAAAAAAAAAAACAGAACATAGAAACGTTTTAATTTTGACCCAGTCGTCACAACAAATAATCTTCAGGCTATTAGCTACCCATCAAGTATAAACCTGAACGCCTCGATGAGTCTTTCTACTTTTTGAGCTTCTCCTTGTACTTTGATTTGGGCCTGGAATTTCCTCAGGGCATCATCAAGGTCCATACCTGAAAAGTCCATCTCATCCACCACACAGCTGAAAAACACACGGGAATCAGAAATCCCAGTTCAGTCTGCTTTACAATGAGCCACAACAAAAACCACAAATATAGACAGTATGATTATAACACTGGGCAAAATATTTTAGCACATGACTTAGTGTGTGTTATTGTGTCTGCAGTGTGAGCAAAATTTCACATAAACCACATTTTAATGAAGCGTTGATTGTACATTAAGAACCGAATAACTTTTGGTGTCGCTCTTTTTAACAACACATGACTTAGCTCTTGTTTTACAGATATTGAACTCAAAGTTTGTGTCCTAATAGCTAAGGGTCATCCTTAACATGTACTCCAAGTTATATTAGATCCTGAGAGATCTCACAATATAGCTCATAATGTATTTTACCAAGTTTGTCCAAAATAGCCACGTCTCTTTATGCCATAAGATGAGCTTGGTTTAACACTTTGTCATAAAAGGTACTGGGCAGTATGCAGCGCCAAATCAAAATTTAATTGTGCAATTTCTGAAGCGCTTACTAATTTATTTAGGTCCGCAAGTTTAAAAGTGCATATGCTCAAATAATCTTAGCGGATGCTAAGCATAAAGCGCAACTCTGTCCCCATTCACCAGAAAACACTCCAGTAAAATCATGAGACATGTCAGTGCTACATTGCCAACTAGTGGAATGATAGTTATCTTTGACAGATTGACACGTGTCGTCGCAGTTTGGGGAGGTGATTTGTAAAACAGACTTTTGAGTCAGGATGTTAAAAATATAAATAGTTGTGGATTGCTGGTTCTGCTGCTTCTTGGTCATTTTGTTATGTTTATGGTAGGGCTCCGGTAAGAAAGCATGCAGATATATTAGTAATTTTAAACTGTTTATTGTAAAACTGAAGCGATGCATTCTGGGTAGGC
>JARVJO010000024.1:9640271-9670906 GCA_031762555.1 Cynodonichthys magdalenae
GTGTCACACCACATTATAAAATTAAAGGCCTAGCATTTGCTGAAGGAATGCATATCGCCTGCTGATTTTCATGCCCGAGTTTTAGACCATAATAAGATGATGAGGTCGTGGGTCAGACCTTGAAAACACCATTATAAACAATCTCACCCAATATCGCACTTAATATGTGTTGTGAATGAGTCTCAGCTACTACCACCCCAAATTTTAACTCAATATCTGTAAAATTGACTAAGTTTGATTAGTTATTGTGTTAAATGTTGATTGATTTACATCAGGCAGATATGCATGTAATGATTACTGTTTTACCCCCAATTTACACTGGATGTGGTTCCGCTCTGCTCCGGTCAGTAGTAAATACACAACCTTTATAAATCAACCAATTTTGTTGAAATCCTTGCTATATTAATACATAAATGGGAATATTAATACATAAATGCTGTCAAAATGTATCGTTCTGTTTAGGAAGCAGATGCAAACGTACAGCGCTCAACTTATGAATATCCACAATATTGTTATTATTATTATTACATAAAACATGTGGATCTTACTCTGAAATCAGAAGTTTCAAAAAGACAACAGTGATTCAGTTTTAACTGTGTTTAGAGTCCATCCTCCACAGAATGAATTATTTTGCTTCAACGTTTATCAATAGATTTATTACTCAATCTCACATTTCCTGCTCATGCTTCTCTGAATTCCTCGCACCGGACTGGACTGGAGCGGACCGGAGTGGAGACAGTACCAATTGGGTTGGAAATGAATGGTGGTGAACTCTGCAGCAGAATGGAACAGAACCTCATGTAGTGTAAATTGGGGGTCAAAGTTAAATTCAATCTAGTAAGATATTTTGCTAACAGACACACAGGGTGGACTTCAACAGCTAAAATTTTAAGCAATGATCCTGCGCAGAGAGTAGAACTTGGAGTTTGTGTTGTGAAAGACTCTCAGCAACAACCACATCAAATTTTAACTCAATAGATGTAGAACTTACTCAGTTATAGTTATTTTATTGTTTTTGGTGTAGTTCAGCTGTGGCGGCCATTATAAACTGGGTTGCCTTAAACACTATTGAGTTGTAGTTTCACATCTAATGATGACTCACTCAAATCCACCCAGTGGTTCATGAGAATTTTTGCTAACAGACACATCAACACAGGCGCAAAGACATATTTGTCAACCTTTGTTGTTTGGCAGAGGGCAATAATTATCCTCAAATTAATACTGCGTCTTCTGCAGCCTTCTGCATATTATATAAAGAAACATGTGCGCTCCCAAAAACAACAACAACAAAAACAACAAAACATCTGCTGCACAAGTGCCCTCAACCCCGCTGCTTCTTCAGGGAAGGACTTGACATCAAATATCATTTCACCCCCAGGGGCCGCAGACTCCCATTGTGCACGCTGCCATTAACAGCACAAGCAGGACGCGGCAGACGCAGGCGGGAGGGGAGCGTTTGGGACAGCTGTTTATAACGCACCGCTGGGAGGAAGACGAGGAGGCCGCTCTGTTTTGATGCAGCTCCTACAGGCATGACTAATAAAACGCAGACTGAAAGCAGGACTGAGGGGTTACGTGAGCCGCAGATCAGAGAGGAGGAGGACTCCAGCTGGAGGAAGTCAAACTAATTGGACAAAAACAAAGCCCCCACCACCACCACCCTCCCATCCATTTGCCTGCGCAGAGCCTGTTGACAGATGGCGAATCAGTGTGTGTGTTCCACCTTTTTTCTCTTTTAGACCGAGGCATGCTGAGTAAGGTCGCCCCGTCACTTTCCTCCCCCGTGTCATCTTCCACATCATCCTTCTGCCTCTTCCCCTCTGATCCGAGCCGCATTTAGCGCGCCGGGCAAAGAAGTTTGTGTTGTTGTCTCTGATCCATTATTGGAGGGGCGATGATGACCGGAGCTAACGGGCCAAGTTTGGGTGAGGCTGAGTCACAGGCAGACGGGGACAATATGGCTCGAGTGTGTGACTCTTTATTAAATGTGACACTCGATATGATACGCTTGTCTGAGCAAGGATCAGTCACAAACTGCTACAGACAATTTCCAGGGAAGATTTGCATTAGATATTCATTACTGCATTCAACACCCACATAAATAACTAATATGTGCTTCTGCCTAATGACTAAGTTCTCTCCAGAGAGGCGGCAGAAGAAGAGACGGCTCGAATCAATAGGGGATTTGGGCAAATCTAAGTTGATCGTCGAGGAGTGGGTTGGGACCATAAGAAAACAAGACGGCGAACTGGATCCTGTTATGACTCCGAGATGATTGCGCTCGGAGAAATGCCTTTAAAAAAAAAAAAAAAGGGCGCAACAGTTGATTTCACCGTGTACTTTTTTCCACATGAATTCCTGCCTACTCACAGGGCTCGCTGCTTCCAGAACAAAAGCCGGCTCTATCCGAGTGTGCGTAGTTAAAGTAAAAAGGCAGGGACAGATGCTCGTGCTGCTCGCCAAAGCTGCGCTCACTGCTATTTGCCGTTCGAAGTTTACATACACTAACGATAGGCGTGAATGTCAACATAGTTTGGGACTTTTAAAGATTTATTCTGAGGGCTCTTTTCTTTTTAGAGTGCAGAATACAACTTTGATGGTTTTACAAAAACATGAACTGTGTGCACAGGTTTGACTTTACAGGCTCTGATATAACTATGTTTATATCAGCTATACCAATGCACCCCTACTAAGATTTAAATAACTCTTAGAAATTTGCACCTCAAACACACATTTTCAATAAATTTCAACAGAGTTTAAGTCTGGGCTTTAGGAAGGCCATTTCAGGAGCTCGCGGCCTGATCTACTAAGATACCAAATAACAAGCTCTAAATTGCGTGAAAAAACTAAAAAACTGAGTGAGTGTGTTGCAGGTGATCTATTATGATTGCAGCGTAAATAACAGGTGCAGAAACGACGCGAACCGCCCTGTTGAAATGAGGATTTTGTGTGAGCTACTGGCTGTCACCATGGAGAGTTTGGTCATAAAAAAAGTTTGTTTATGCTAGAAACACTCGGACGCTGCATTTTGATTCAACTACTCGCTTCCAGAATCTGATTGTTGTATCCGAAAGATAGTCAAACGGCCAAAAACTCATAGATGGAGATAAAACAGACGTTGTGTATGGAGAATTATTTCTGACAAAAGCTGTGGAGCTTTAACTGGGACAGATTTGTGAAGAAATAACGACAAATTCTTCTTTTTTTCTTTCTGGAGAGCAGACTCCAGTGGGAAAGAACCCTGTGCAGTGACGTATACCACAGTGGGAGGGGTTTCCCAGGAGCTCAGTGCGGTGTGTTTTAGGGGCTATGAAACGTACGTGCGAAAACGAACATCAAACAACCACACTGCACGCCAACTGCTTCAGGTCGAGTATACTGGGCCTTTTAGGTGCATCAGCAGATCACAAATGTCATTGTTGGACGGACGACAGATCAACTATTTTTATTTCTGACAATCCAAATCTCTCTCCATCATCTGGCATTGAACCTTTGCTTCCTTCTTGCCACAATCACTGCAGACATTTCTCTGTGCCAGTTTGCTCATGCCCTGCAAATGTGCTAAATATAAATGCAAAAACAGCAATCACAATCAGTTAAAGGTTTGATAAATCACATTGCAGGTGCTAAATAATTACATTTACATATCCTCCTCCTAGGATGCATGTTCTGATAATCCTCATATATTCATTAATATTATCATTAATTAGCAAACATGCTAAATGGGTTGCGTCTGCTATTTTGCTCATTTCACAGACGCAATCCTCGGTGCACATGAATGAATGAATAATACTTTATAATACTACTTTATTGATCCCATGGAGGGACACTGCAGTTAAGAACACCCATTCAAAAATACATGGTTAGAAGATCAGCTTTGCGAGTGCTATTTGGTTTGCACATGTTTTTTTATACAAGCAAACTTGTAGTCGATCAGGCGCTTAATGTTAGCTTACACTTTCCTTTTTTTTTCCTGGGGGGGTGGCAGCGGCGGCACAATAATTTCATGCGTTGAATTGAGCTTAATTATGTAATTTGTTAAAGGTTGAACATAAGAGCCTATACCTCGACCTTACCTAATTTTAATAAGTTTTTATATTTATTATTTATTTGCTGCTATGTACAAGCTGGGCTGCTCCTACACACACATTTAATGCACACACGCTCACTTGTATACACTTGAATAATTGTAAAGAATAAAAGTTTAAATTTCGGTAAAATTATAATCACGCAATGACTTAATCAGCAATTATCTGCCACACTAACATTCTTTCTCTTACAGCAGCAACAGTATTGTTTTTGTTGTTTTTCTTTTAAATAATTGTTGATATTCTCTAAATGCTGTCATTAACATTTTTAGTTCCAGCGCAGAGAAATGAACTTCCAGTCTTCTTATTTTCTCCTGTTGCCATGGTGAATCGTGTTATCTGACTTCCATTGATGAGGGCTTCATGAACTCAGAGGTAACTTGACTCAGAGTTAAGTTACCCAGTTGATATCAGCTGTTCTGAGTATCACAGAGCGGGGTAAGTTGATTCAGAGTATCTGCGTTAATCCAGGGTTTGTTAAGCCTGCTTTCTGAAACGGGGTTCTGGTGTTCCAGCAGTCCCTGGTGGATCCTGAACATTCAAACCCATTTGTACTCCTTAGATCCGAGTTCCTTGGATTTTCCCAATATTCTGAGTATTGATCAATCCTTTCTATGTTGACAAAGCAAAACCACCAGCTGAAGTCCATCATGATCACTAACAACATGTTAATGTCTGCTTTGTCAATTTCAAATACTTCAACATCACTTAGTAAAATATGTAGGTGAATGTACATGCTACATAGTTTCATTTGACCCTGTGTGGATTAGAGGAAAGCCAGAGTAAATTCAAATTTGAGCACCCAATTCTTGTTTTTAAAAATCATTTAAGTTGTTTGTTGCATAATCAAAAAAAGAAAATGTTTTTTTTATTCATTAATTTCTTTAAAAAACAACAAATTCCATATACAATAAAAAATACAAAAAATTCTTAAAATATCTGCCCCTTTTCTCGAGTAAAAAAATTAATCTTACCAAAAATAGTCTTCAAATAACAAAAACAAAACAAAAAAATGAACATAAATAAAGGTTAAACTCCTAGAACAACTTGTATAAATACAAATTATACCATTACATATTTCTCCAACAGACTAAGCTTTATAATTTTCTTAAATACACCCATCGATTTGGTGTTTTTAACCCCGTTTTCCAGATTGTTCCATAATCTTATTCCTTGGATCGATGTACATCGTTCCTTCAAACTGGTTTGAAATTTAGGTCTCACAAACATCTCTATCCCCTTAAGATTGTAAAAACTCTCTCTTTTAACAAACTTTAATTGGACTTTTGAAGGTAATGTGAATGTGTTTTCAAATAAATCCCTGAAAATGAGAAATAAGATGACATTCATCCTCATGATGAGTGGATGTAAACTTCTGACTGAAATGGTTTCAAGACCCATCAGCCCAAAGTTCAGCATTATGAAAAAAAGGAAAACGTGTTTCTAGAACACCTTCTGGACTTCTCTGATCCAGTAAGCTCAGTTAAAAAAGAACCATAACCCTGAATCCTGAACTTTCCTCTCACAGAAATACTACTAACACCTACACAGAGCTTACATGGTAAACATCTCCTAACCAATCAGACGCTCTGCAGGCAAAATTACAAAAAACGTGTCCCAACAGCTTCTTAAGATGATGAAGAAAATACCTGCTCTAAGGTTTTAGTCCCATTAGAATTATCACTGATAATGAGAAAGGTTTCTCCTCCATTCAGCCTGTCATTATGAGGGCTTAGTGTAAAAATGTTTTGTCATATTTCAGATATCATGCAAGCTGTGGTGATTTATTTAATTTAGAGCTACTTGGACCAGATCGCTCACATGTTACTGAATAATGTGGATACTAGGAACGGAAGTGGACTTACTTTCTGCGTAAGGTGGAACTGGTGTTGGTGTCGGTGCTGTCGGTGCGTTCCAGCCGGTCTCGCTCTGTGTTGCCGGAGCCACAGGAGAGGCCTCGCGTCAGCCTGGGGTGGGCCCTCCTCTCCCTGCTGGGCCCTGGGGTTGTGACTGACCCTGTTGTCACCTGAGATGTTGAGGCACTCGCATTCCCTGTGCTGTTGCCGCCGCCGCCGCCGCCGCCGCCTCCTCCGTGATGGATGGGGAGGGTCAGGGGCTGGTTGTGGTTCTGCTCAGGGGGTTCTGAGCCAGCAGGTCGTGGGCCACGTGCCTCCTGCCTCAGATCCTGGTTCTCCTGGCTGACCCGATCCAGCTGGCCCTCCAGCTCCTCGATGCGACGACGCTGCGTTTCCAGGAGCTTGGCCTGGCTCTCGATGATGTTGTTGAGCTCCAGGAGGTACTCCACGGCCCGGTTGGGGCTTTCCGGGCTGGACTCCATGTTTAGAGCCCTTCCCTTCCTCTAGGACCAACAGCTACAGTTTTGACCCCAAAGGGCCAAGATCCACCCTCCCCACCAGCCCTGATGAGTTGGGGGGAGGGAGGCACGAACGAAGACTGCTGAAAGTGACCTCTAGTGTTTTTATGTTCAGAAACAAGAAGTCACAAACAAGAAGGAGCAAAGAGTTTCAAAATTACTACATCTTCCTAAGAATGAAGACACAAATTAGCATTATTATAGCATCTTAGACGATGACACAAAGTTTGCAAAGCCTTGAAGACATTTCAGGGTTTAAAAAGGCGCTGATGACAGAGTGGTTTGTTTCATTTCTTGTCATTTTGACATCAGCATGGAGTAGGTCAGGAGTGTGAAGCATCAGGACTGACAATTTAATGAGCTTAATGTAAGGAATGTGGGCTTTTCAGGGAACGTTAATAAGCTTCTTTAGCTTTAAATCCTGCCAGAGCAAAAATAAAATAAAATCACATTTATCCAACATCTTCAGAAGCTATGGCATCATCTTTGACTAAATCCCAAATCATCTTTTTAAGGCGCTCCTCCTCCTCGTGGTCCAGGGAAACGGGATGGGGGTGGGGGTGACGGGGAGGTGATGCTGGTTATAATTTATCACTTATTATCTGGCGCTGTCAATCATTACATAACACAGAAAACGTTGCTCCCACGGACGCTGAACGTCCCCCGCAGTCCGTCACCGTCGTTTTCAACCCATGTTTTCATGCGTCCTTAAGCGCAGAAAGTGAGCAGAGGAGGGTTACAAAGTTCATCTTCGGAAGTCCAGAACCTCCCCTCCCCGAGCTGCCAAAACTACATCCCGGAGATTTAACTTCACATCCGAAAGTGAGCGTTTCTTTCATCCGACAATATTTAAGTTTGCCCTCAGGTGCACCAAAATGGATTGTGATAAAAAAAAAAAAAAGTTGCCACCGAACAACTACCCCGGACTATATTTTCTCTCAGCACTTATTAAGTCTCATTAAGTGTCGTGTCCGAATCTTAAAAACTGCACTTTTATCTTTAACCGCCTTCGACACTGATCTTAAATGGGTCTAAACGACAAAGTAGCGTCCCTTTCTACTTATCTGGACTTGAGCCGGATCAGGTCTTGAGTGTGAGCTGCAGTGAGACGGTGGGTTTCCTCCGAGGTAGAGCAGAGGCAGAGAGAAGTCGCTCCTGGCTCGGCCGAACTGCAGAGGAGCGCGCGACTTCTTCTCCGAAGCGCATCAATCGTCAAATTCCAAATATGGTCAATTCACGTTAATTATAAGCAACTTCCGCAACAACATTTCACAATAAAAGACGGAGTGAGGAGACTGGTAACTACTAATGAAAAATCTGTTTTGACACTATGACAGGCGAGAAATATGAATGCGTTTGCAAAGAAAACAAGACTGCTCATGTCAGTTCTAGGACACGCAGACGAGAGATGTTTTGGTAAAGGCTACACTGTAAAAAAGCAAATCCAAATCCAAAAAAAGCTACTTGTACTAAACCTAAACTGAAAACATGAATAAGCACACACAAACAAAAAGTAACAAAAACAAGTTTTTAAAAATCATAAACCAAAATTTGACAGATAAACAAGAAGTAGGGAATATACTAACTATTTCAGAGAACACAATGCTTTGAATAAAGACATGTTACAACTGTTCAAAATGCAGAACATAGAAAATAAAATTAAAGCAAATTTGATTGTTAAAGGTTTTTTTTTATTCCTTTTAATTTTTTTATTATTTAGATTTTATTTTGTTGATTTGACTATTGTGTAAGAATTCCCACGATCGCTTTCCTGTTTGTTTATTTATTTTGGGATGGTTTTGGAATTAAATTTTTTGTGCTAGTTTAGTCATTCATATATAAAAACGTTCATCATATTCAGGCCTTTTGCTAATTTTAGTTTTAGCAAATCTTTTGCTGATTTCAGCTACCATTAGCCTTTAGCATGCCTTTTCAGATTTTACCTTTTAGCTAGTGTTCTTGTCATTAGCTTTTAGCTCGATTTTTTTCATTACAACTTTTTAAGTGTCTACTTTTAGCTTTAAGCTGAAGCTTTTAGCAAGCTTTGCAATATTTTTGTCTCATATTCAGCAATTAGCTTAATTTTGCATTTGGCTGTTCTGCTTCTTAACACAGTTTCAGCTTCTTCAGAAAATGTTAAAATGTCAATGTTATGTTTGTCTTAATTCAGTTAATCTTTGTAAAACATCTGTCTGGACTGGTAATGAGTACTAAAGTTATTCAAGTTATTAAGACGGCTCTTTGAATGAAGAAACAGAGTTTATATTGACCATATAGATAACAGCTAACCAGAGTTTAGTCAGATCCACAGTAGATTGTTGCTGCCTGCTTTAAAATACTGCCTCCAAACACCATTTTATAAACCTTTGTACCACTATCAGTTTCACCTTACCCAGTTACTTACATCAAATTCTGTTAATTTACAAGTCAAAGTTAATGTTCAAAGAGCTATCTATAAGTGAAACATTAATTCTTTCCAACCTTCCCTCAGAATTTCAAAAGATATCAAACACTATTTTGCACATATGAAATAAACCCCTGGATGACAGGTATTTATTTTGAAACTTTCTCTTGCATCTAATGTTGCAGCTTTATGAGTTTCAGTAAATGAATCCAGTGAGGACAGGTGGGAAAACAATTCATAAACCCAGAAATGACAGCTCATGTTGGCTGCATATCTCCACAGTTAAAACACTAAACTTTCATTTTAGATTTATTTTCATTTGAGTTTGTTACTAAGAGGATTCATTCTTTTTATTTCTATATATTTTTCTCTATATTTGATGACTTGAACAGAAGGAAGCTGCTCATGAACAACAGGAGACAAGGGAAACAGGCCTCAGAGTCGGTGTGTTATTTTTAGAGGCAGCTCTTAAGAGCTCATATGTGTGAACGGAAACACTAAAATCACCTGTTTGTATCTAAGACCCACACGGGTTCCATTTTGCTCTGGATGGAAAACACCAGTGATCCTGAGAGCAGGTTTTTAATCAGTCATATGTGTAAAATAATCAGATGGATTAGTTTTTTAACTGGGAACACCAAATATATCTTCACTGATCAGTCATTTATTGTCCACCTCATCTTCAATCGGTAAATCTCAGCCTCTTTAAAACACAAATAGACACACCTCATCCTGTCAAAATACCATCATATGCTTTTAAAAGCAAACTGTACATGTTGGGTTTTTGCTGCCACCTGCTGTTCATTATTGTGGTGCTAATTCACTACAAAAAGCATCCAAGACCACTTCAGGAATTTATCTCAGCACTTTATTTGCACTTTACAGTTCATCTAAACATTCACTCTTCAAAATAAACGTAAAAAATATTGCAAGCTTTACAAAAAGAAGTCTTCCACAGAATCTACCACTGTCTGGTCATTATTGGGTGGTGAATACAGTGTTTGGTTATTTTTTTTATTTTAATATATACTCATTCTTAACAAATAAAGTGGCCATGCCAAGCAATCTGATTTCATTCAGAGGGTACAACTAAAGAAAAATGAAATCAAAACGATAATAAATAACAGTCTGTGCCTCCCAGTGCTGCTGTAATAAATCAACTGAATATTGCTTTTGATGTTTAAATAAAGTGAGTTCACTTTGTGGGATGAAAATGATGCAAAGTCACTCGGTTGCTTGTCCTTCTAATGGCTTATCTATAGAGCAAAGTATCAGAAAACCTGAGTATATCAAAAGATTTCATAGAAAAATAACATCTCACAGTATTTGTTCAGCTTAGTTCCTATGTGTTTTGTTCATAAGAGAAGTTTTTTTTTAAAAGTCAGCAACATAAAATGATGTGCTATTTCACCGTATCAGAAATTCTGCAGGTTTTTCTATTTCTTGTTTGTTTTTGGCATGGCCCACCCATCTCTCATAATAGACACCTCAGAGCAAAAAAGATTTTTACAGTGAGAAAAGAAAAACATCAGTGGTTAGGATAAAGTGGTTTGTTACCAAGGCAACAGTACGTGGCACGATGGGCACAGCACTCTCTGGATCAACGACGGTGGTTTGATTCTAACCCCACATACACAATATTAACAGTACTGGAAATATGCATGTGGGATGCATATTTTTTTGGCATCTTTTGCTGATTTCTTGTGGATACGGGTACGACACGGAGCGTTTTTTTACAAAACATTCATGGCGTGGATGGGTACTAAATGTGTCTTTGTTTAAATGTTGAACTGGGGACCAAATTTTACGTCACATATTTTATATATCTTTTTTTTCTTTTACTGCATATATTCAAATATATAACCTTGTTATGATTTTTACAGTAGTCATACAAACCGGGGCTTTATTACGTGTAGTGTTTACAATATACTAATTTCTCTAAAGATATTTACAGGATATAGATATAGATTTCACACCTGCTTCCAAAAGGGATTGCATCATCACAATCAAATATCTGGTTATATGGAGCAATGTCACGAGTAGAGACAAATGTTCGGACACACAAAGAGAAAGCTGTACAAACACATTTTACTGACTCCTCAGACCTCTTGGATGCGGTGGATATGAATGGCTGATCGTCTCGGACGGCTGCATTTTTATTGCTCAGTATCTTGGTGAGGTAAAAACTCTTTGATGCCTTCCAGCAGGTAAATGGTAGATGGCCTGAATGGAGCTGATAGGTGAGCGACAACACAAAGCAAAACCCAGTGAGAATGGCAGGAGAGAGAGAGATGCCACTTTACAAACTGAAATGTAATTCAACATCAGCCAGAGATCAGCTGCAAAAAGGCACAAAGAATAAGAGTTTTACTGTAGGTTTTAAAGTGACTCTGAGAAAATTTTGCAGAAAACAAGCCCAACTGAATCATAATCATTTAGCTGCTGCGTGTTTTATTTCCCAATTAAAAAGGTCAAGAGACGGCGCTGCTTCTTCTTCTTCTTCACCTGCGCTCCTCTAAAACCAGCCCCTGCTGAGTGGGTATGAGCCAGGGGCCCGGCTGCACCCTGCGGGCCACAGACAGGCCTGAAACAGTGGCGGCAGAAACGCTGCTGCCTGATTGGCTGCCTTCAGACTCTGACTTGGTGTCCAGTAGCTGCTCCACAGACGGCGAGGAGGTGAGGAAGGAGAAGGACTTTCTGTGTGACGCTGGATCTGCGAGAGCAACGCCTGGTAAAGGATTCTCAAAGCTCACAGAGCGTGCGTTGTGGTTTTCTTCTTCATCATCATCATCATGTAGCTGCGTGCTGCCGCTCTGAAAGTCCCCCCGCTCCTTGTCCCTTCTCAGTTCCCTGTACGTCCTGGCCACGCCCCAGTTTTCATAAGACTCCGCCTCCCAGTTCTCCTTTGGTCTGGGAATCTTTCGGGTTTGGTTTGGGATAGGAAGGAAAGCATCATCGTCGCTTTCGTCAAACAGGACTCTTCTTTGCCTCTCTTCCAACCTCTTATCCCTTTCCTCAACAACACGCGCCCTCTGCTCTTCCTCTTCTTCAAACTCCTCACTCTCTACCATCACCTCCCTCTTACTGCTCCTGCTTCTCCTCTCTGCATTTCTGCTCCTCCCCCTCTCCTCATATCTTCTCCTGCCCCTCACTGTCCCATCCTCCTCCTCCTCCTCATCATCATTATTATATGTCCTGGTAACATCTCTGGGTAAACTCTGAGATCTTATTTTCCTCCTGGCGCCCCGGTCCTCCCGAGACCTCGCTCTCTGCTCAGAAACAGGGTTTTGTAAAATGGAGCGCTCCCCTACTGAGCTCCGCCGTCTTCTTCTTCTCGTCCCGGTCCCCCTCTCGTCCCCTAGTGACCTGCTTCGCCTCTTTGGCGTGGAGCTGGGCCCCCTCCTCCTGGTGGAGGTCACTGTAGCCACACTCTGCTTTCTGGGGTTGTACAGGAGGGAGGGGGAGGTGAGTCTGTGCTCAAGGGCTGGACAGACAGCAGGCAGGGAGGAAACAGGAAGAGAAAACAGACTCAATAGGCAGGCAAGAAACGGGGAAACCAACATGTCTATTAAAAAGCTCTTAGCTCAGAAAATGTATTCTAATACGGCATTTGAGGTCAGCTTACTTAAGAACAGCTGTTTTTCTATTTTAGTGCTGAAGTCATTAGTGATTCAAAACATTAAATTAGTGTTATGTGCAATTATGCCATTTTACAATGCAAATTCAAATGATAAGAATGGAGGATTCTGCTTACAGGTTAGTTTAAAGGCAATTAACATATTTTACATTCCTTTTTATTAAAATGATGAACATATAAAATCAAATATAGGGCAAAATTTTATTTAGTGGTGGACTGGTGGCTGGTTTAAGAGGATGTAGAGAGGCAGAAAATGGGAGAACTAACAGGAACCATTACCAACCGCGTATTCTCTGTCCGTCCAATGACATAGAAGCAAGGCTCGCCTAGTTTGGAGTTGGTCATACAAAGAGACAAACTGGAGAGCTCCACTGAGAGTCGAAGAGAAGAAGGGAAAGAGAGGAAACAAAAGCGTTGGACAGAAAAGTTTCAGGGAGGAAACCAAAAGAAAAATCATGCAGAGGGGAAATGTGGCATGGAATAATACGAGCAAAGAAAAAAATGGGATTAAATGAGCCAAAAAATGCAAGAAGTTAAAAAGTGGGAGACATCAGAAGTAGAGAGGAGCGTAAAGAAAGTAGAGAGCATTTTGGTTAGACTACATTTAACACAGAGAAAGAAGAGAGAAGATAAAATACCCAAACATGCACTTTCTAATCCCAAGAGTTTTAACAACATGATGCATTCAAATTCATTTGTTCAGTTTTACCATAATCAGGCACGTAGCCGTTTCCTCTCTTGAGGACCAGGTGGATGCGTTGGCCTCCTCTGCGGATCATCTCGACAGCCTGACTGTGGGTCATCCCGGCCGTACTGTCCCCGTTTATCTCCACCAGCTGATCACTCACCTGTGGCCACAACATCGCTGTAATCTCACCTTTTTAATCCCAAACTGTACAAAAGTCGATTTACCCACTAAAACTGTCTCATCAGAAATCATTTTGTTATAGTCCTGATAAATACCACAGGAACATTTTCTTTGACTAAACTTTAATAGAGCTGAACATCTTTACATAAGTATCAACATTACCCAAACAGGGGTCTCTGCAGTAGATAGGATGAGTTTTTTGGTTTGTGGGCCAAGTTTGGTAAAACCATGATTGGTCGGACTGACTTATGGGGCAAGTTAAAAGATGAAGTAACGATAATAGTAAAATTATTCTGAACATGTAAATATCATTTATTGATTATAATTTTAAACATAACAATGTTTCAAGTAAAAATCAATGTAAATATAATTTATTAACTTCAAATTTGGTGCAACTAGCACCTTCTTGTCCTGTTCATCCAACTGAGTCATTATGGCTTCTTCAAACCATCTAAATTCAGGGGCTGAGTCCTTCGAAGGATCCGGCCTACCTGGTCTAGGTGGTCTGGGTCCTTGGTAGACCACGAAGACCAGAAAAAAGTGGCTGTGAATTTGGACGGTCTAGCCTTCAGCTTTATTCCCGCCCTTACCTCACCGTATATCCTGTGGCCTATACCGTGACAATGCTAAACAGCAGCAAAAATAGATTGAGATTAGCAAAATAGCAACATATTAGCATCATTAATATCATAAAACAATAAAATTAGGAAATACTTGACGAACTAATGGACCCACCGTACGTGCACGTTTATTTCTCTATACCAGCTCATTTTATTTCTGAAAAGAATAATATTAAAAACATGTCTTTGCAAATGACAAAAACATTAACAACACAACTGTTTTAAACGTTCAATTTTTATACTGCCAGATTTTTTTTAAACTGTACTTCGGTTCTGTTCTCCGGTTGCCCCGCAGTGCATCTTGGGATAGGCTGTGCCAAGCAGGATCCATCGGACCCATCCCACAAATCTGGGAAAAAGGAGGACACAACGGAGGAGTCTTTGAATATTGAATGCCTCCGGCGTGGCTCTGTGACGTAAGCGGCCCACAAATTCGACCTTCAGAGGATGCAGCCCCTGAATTAGGACAGCCTATTTGACCAAACACGTCTTTAACAAACTCCACACACACACCAAGAACCTCCCACTTAGAGTTCTCACATGAACATGTACACAGAAAATATGGATAAAACAAGGAGGCTCACTTGAATTTTTTTGCTCCGTGAGGCTGGTCCCCCCTTCATCAGTCCCAGGACGTAGAGGCCCATGTTGTACTCACTTCCTCCTCGAAGGCTGAAGCCAAAACCTGAGGGGCCCCGATCCAGATCTACACTGTAGTACCTTGAGTCACGCTGGAGGATGACAACAAAAAGGGTTAAAACAATGAACAATTGTCTTCACTGCAGCTAATATGTGACCCAACACATCAAAACAAGGATTTATTTCAAAATAAAGGTTTGAATAAGACAAATGTGTGACCCAACACATCAAAACAAGGATTAAGTCTCAAAGTGGTCTGAGGAACAGGCAGATATAGTGCCAAAATACAGGCTGGGACATTTATATGGATACACCTAAATAAAATGGAAATGGTTGGTGATATTAACTTCCTGTTTGTGGCACATTAGTATTTGGGAGGGAGGAAACTTTTCAAGATGGGTGGTGACCATGGCGGCCATTTTGGATCCAACTTTAGTTTTTTCAATGGGAAGAGGGTTGTGTGACACATCAAACTTATTGAAAATTTCACAAGAAAAACAATAGTATGCTTGTCAATGTAACCCTCTTCTCCCACTCTTCACACACTGATAGCAACACCGCAGAAAAAAAGCTAGCACAGGCTTCCAGTATCTGTTGTTTCAGGTGCTGCACATCTCGTATCTTCACAACATAGACAATTGCCTTCAGACGACCCCAAAGATAAAAGTCTAAGGGGGTCAGATTGGGAGACCTTGGGGGCCATTCAACTGGCCCACGACGACCAATCCATTTTCCAGGAAACTGTTCATCTAGGAATGCTCGGACCCGACACCCATAATGTGGAGGTGCACCATCTTGCTCGAAAAACTCAGGGAACGTTCCATCTTCAGTGCATAAAGAGGGAAACACATCATCAGGTAGCACTTTCACATATCCAGTGGCCTTTAGGTTTCCATTGATGAAGAATGGTCCCACTATCTTCGTACCTCATATACCACACCATACCATCAATTTTTGTGTTCCAACTGTCTTGGAGGGATCTATCCAATGTGGGTTAGTGTCAGACCAATAGCAGTGGTTTTGTTTGTTAACTTCACCATTCACATGAAAGTTTGCCTCATCACTGAACACAATGTTCTGTGTAAACTGAGGGGGTCCTGTTCTAATTTTTGTTTTGCCCATTCTGCAAATTCAGTGTGCCGATCTGGACCATCCTCATAGAGATGCTGCAGCAACTGGAGTTTGTAAGGGTGCCATTTGTGAGTAGCCAATATCCGCCAAAGGGATGTTCGACTGATGCCACTCTCCAGTGACGTGCAGCGAGTGCTACACTGTGGGCTCTTGCTGAATGAAGCTAGGACAGCCACTGATGTTTCTTCATTAAGGACAGTTTTCATGTGTCCACATTTTGGCAAATCCAACACAGAACCAGTTTCACAAAACTTGGCAAGCAGTTTGCTAACTGTAGCATGGGAGATGGGTGGTCTTGTGGGGTGTCTTGCATTGAAATCTGCTGCAATGACCCGGGTGCTGCGTTCAGCAGACATCAGCACAATTTCTACCCGCTCCTCATGTGTTAGTTACGTAACCTCTGCGACATGTCAATGGCTGTAAACAAAGAGAAATTTGTAAATAACTCATGAAAGAATAAAGTTATGTTAAAACCAATATGAAAGAATTAAAGTTGGATCCAAAATGTCCGACTTCAAAATGGCCACCATGGTCACCACCCATTTTGAAAAGTTTCCCCCCTCCCAAATGTGCCACAAACAGGAAGTTAATACCACCAACTATTCCCATTTTATTTAGGCGTATCCGCATAAATGGCCCACACTGTATAATGAATAAATGACTTATCAATGTATCATTTGAATGAACTGTCTGAAATATAATTTTGGAAAGCTTTTTCTTGAGCATTAGCAAAAAAAAAAAAGATTTTGAGCAAAAATGCCTTAAAATTTTCATATTTTTCTTTTGATCTATTTTTCTTTCCAGCTGGGAAATCTTACTATCCAAAAACTATCTAAGGTTTCCTCTTTAAAAAAACATCAAAAATTGATCATTAGAATAACCTAAAAATAGGATTTAGACCAAATATGAATGTATAATTGAGATTAAGACAAATTAAGTCATATCTCTGGAACTGCTCATAATATCAGGGTGATCCAGGTTTCAAAATGTAGCTTTTAAAACCAAGACTCTAAAAATGTGGTTTAATCATTTTGGATAAATTTGACTTGTGTGACGCATCACATATTATAAAATAGAAGTGAATGGTGCAGGTTCTTTAAATGTACTCACCTTAGGACGTGACCTCTGACCTTTCCTGCTTCTGTGACCGTGGTCATGTTCAGCAGTTTCTGTGAGGTTCGAAGAATCTAAGAGGGACAAGAGCTAAGGTCAGGTTTTTAATTCGGCGCCGTGTTGTGCGCTTCAGTGTGTTTGATGATTACGCTCACAGGTGCTGGGGCGGGGGACAATGGTCAGACGCAGAGTGTTTCCTGCTCGACGAAGAATCTGAGCCAGCTCCCGGTGGGGCACGGCCCCCACCGGCCTTCCCTCCACAGCCTCCAAGCGATCCCCGGCTCGGATCTGCCCGCTCTTTGCTGCCGGGCTGCCCCGCCGGATGGTCACAAAACGATGGGGGAAAAGGGACGCAGCTGAAAACAGGACAGACTAAAATCAGTTTGGGGGTTCAGACACGATTCGATGAAGTTACAGCAGGACTTTAATCACGTTCATTTAAAGCAGGAATAATTCTCAACAACACACGTCCCAAAACTCACAAAACAAGCTATATTTAAGCTCTGGATTACTGGTTTACTTCATAAAAGGTTTGGTTATTATTACACCTCCCCTTTGTCTCCTTGAAACACCTCTCCTCTTCTTCATACTCCATTTTTCATCCTACCTCACCTTGTTGACACGCCAGTAGCACTTTTTCCTATTTAATCATTTGTCTTTCATCTCAAGAACGAAGTAAAACAGGATGCTAGTATGCCAACGTCCTGAATCTGTCACACTGAACACAGCAACAGAATATTTACACTAAACTTTATACTGTGTGAGATTTTCAGCCACAGCTCCTATAAAATTCACAATCTCAAAAGCGGTCAGCATTAATACGTTTTTAATATGATTTTCACAAAACTTACACACACAGAAAGCCAGTCTCCCTTGTTTTTTTTTTAATTTTTATTTTTGTGTGCGGTTAGAATAAATTCATTATTTTGCAAGTACGTGAAAAATAATTCTGGCCATCATCCCCTCCAGCCCCTGCACTCCACATGCTCACGATCTGTAATAAATACATTTTAACAAGCGTGATAAATAAAACATGTGTGGAAAAGAGGTCACAGATAAAATGTAAATGTGCTGTGACTCAACAGACCTTCGCACCCAAAAATGTCTTGTCCTCCATCTGATTAGATCTCTCAGAATTTAGCTCAACTAATCAGCGTCTGAGGTAGAGGAGGGAAAAAATACTGAGCAGGTCAGAATTGAATTTTCATCCGGTAATCTTCTTCGGCAACTGAAAAGCTCCTTAGAGATTTTGGAGTTGAGCGGGGCTGCCTCTGACTGCTTTGACGTGGATCTTCCGATGCTCCGCCTGTGTTTTAAGATAACTCCCAGTTACTCTCTCTGTGACCCCGCTTTGAGAGTATGCAGCGTTTTGGTGACAGCTGGCCCCTCCAGAGTCCTGCCAGTGGCCTTACATAACCCATCAGGCGGCGTAAACATTTTGAGGCTCTCATTTAGCTGAGGTATAAAATCCTCTTCCCTCGCCGTCCCGCTGGGATAAAAATAGCAAGTTTGAATTGATTTATACTACGAAGCGGTGTGCTTGTTAACAGATTAAAACTGTGACGAGGGGTCGGGGAATATGTCATACGAAATGAAGTGCGTGTCGCACAGGGAGGATGATTCAGTTAAACGGCACGGCCTATAAATCTGAGCCCAGAAACATCTCCAATCTGGGCGTAATCTGGGTGACCCAGGCAGAAACGGCAATCAGGTCAAATCAAAGCCAAGGCAGATTTGGACGTATCTTCTTATCATGCATAATACATCAGCAAACGCATGAATAAACACACACTGTCCCTATTGTGCTCCCTCACACACACACACACACACACACACACACACATGCTCAGTGACTCACATGCAGGGAGTTTGGGATGCTCGGCCACAGATGCATTTAAACAACACACAGATGCACCCAAATGGACTCCTGTTTTTACTCTGCAGGGTCTGAGCCCTCCTGTCTACATGTATCCCACTGTGGTATGCCCAGCAGCCAGCCTGCCTGACATGCTGCACTGATCATCACTCAGGAAGTGTAACAGCTCCCCTTCCTGTCATCACAAAGTCCTCCTCCGCAGCCCAAATGAAGCTGCGGACACAGAGACTGCTAGATGCACGACCAGAGGGTCACTTAAACAGAGCTGCTAAACCTTGAAATCCAGAGCATGTCCCTGACAGCTGGAATGCACAGATCATAACAACATCAACATACTTCTTGAGCTAAAGTCTTTTTTTCAAACAGCTGCTTTTTTCAACAATATCACAGAGCCTGTCTCACGGCGTCGGTACGATCAGCTGTCCGAACATGTGAGCACGACAATCCAACTTTCACACTGTCAGCACAGGCAAACTTTACAGAGTGCATCACAGAACAGGCAAAATGCACCAAAACATCCCCGTTTCTTATGAACACACAGTAAAAAGCACAGCAAATAATTACGTTTGGATTCCTTCACAGTTTTCAAAGCGGACTGTAGTCTCTCCAGCATGGCTCTCTGATTAGCATGCACGACAAAACAAAAGGTAAAACAGAGCAATTAAAGAAAAATAAATCTTGTACTCCAGGTGTAGTAGCTCCGCAGGGTTGAGATTTAAAAGCAGCAGTCAACAGGAGCTAAAACACAGGTGGGTTGTCCCCTCTGTTGCTCTGCAGCGAGGGAAAACGCTCAGTGTAGCATTTCTGTTGAGTATTCAGAGGGTGATGGGGAGAGCAGGAGGTAAGAGGGAGTGAGGCAGACAGGGAGGGGAGAGAGGGAGAGTTTTAATCTTTTTGAAAAAAACAGACCGGACGCTTTTACTGCAGAGTGGAAAGGGTGAGAGACGGAGAGTGGGTGGGAGCGAACGGAACGAGGGAGGCAGAGAGGGAGCCAAAGGGATGAAGATAAAAACAAAAAGGAGACTCCTTTCTGTGACAAGACAAGGGTGAAATGGAGAGGGGAGAGATATGATGGAGCTTTGGAAGAACATACAGTCTTTGTACTGCAGGAAAAAATGCCACACCTACAACCTTAGTCTCACCATGAAAACACAAACACGTGCTTATCTCAGGACATAAAACAAACTTAACTGCATCCTGTGGCAGCCAATACAAGAAAAGAGGAGGGGGACAGGGCTGATGCATCACAGAGATGCTGCGGTTCACCTGCTACACAGATAATAAAGACTGCACTGAGAGGAGGTAAGAAAACCTAAGACACGGGCAACAAAAGACTGGTGAAAGTTGAGGAATGCTAAAATAATACCTAGTTGGAGCATTTCACAGATGAACAGTTTCATTGGAAACAAGTGAGTGTCCTGATTAGGTATAAAGGGAGCATCCCTGAAAGGCTCAGTCGTTTAAAAGCAAGGATAAGGCAAGGTTCACCACTTTGTGAACTGAGTGAGCAAATAGTCCAACAGTTTAAGAACGTTTCAATTGCAAGGAATCTACGGTCCATATTATCATCAAAAGATTCAGAGAATCTGGACCATAGAGTCAAATAACGCACGAGTTAGTTCTGCCTATCCTGTTCACTGTTAGCATCTGTGACAACATGGAGGAGCAAAAATGGTGATCATTCAGGACGTTGGCTTACAATCATGATAGCAACTATTAGATTAACAGCAAGTCCAACTGGATCTGCCACAAATTATTTGTAAAATTTTTACAGTAAATTCATATAATTGTGAATTATGTTAATTTCATTCAACAATAATATAAAACAGCAGATATATACAAGAAAAACATGAACTGTAAGTAACGGTGATCTAAACTAGACCTCAAGTAAGTCAATAACTTAGACTTTTTACTTAGTTGAAAAATTTTGACTTCAACTAGTAATAAAGTGTATTTATTATTTTTTACTGTCATAAATAATAATACATTTTTACCAGTCAACACTTAGAAACTGTTCACTGCATGCCTGGTTATACCTTAGGATACAACTTGTCTTTATACTGATATTAGCTAACCATCTTCTTAACAGGTCAGGCAAAATAGTAAAATATATAATATTGTTTTACACTGTGTAAACATTACATAAATTAGAGGAAAAACCAGCTTGTAATATTTAATATATATAATATATAATAGTACATATAATTTGTGCGAAATTATAGCATAATTCATCAGAGTAACACTCAGAAGAATGCTACAGAAGATGATATCTGCTAAGCAGTTCAATAATTAGCAATTAGTAGCTTACATTGGTTTTAGCCATTTAAAATTTAAATTCAATTTCATTATTAGTTTTAGTTCTTGTCAAATCACATCCAAATTGAGGTCAATGTCTGCTGTCTAAAGTCTGCTTACTTGTGAAATGAGACATGTTTTCTTGTTTCTCTTCCTTGCATTTTTATAAACATTATATACACTCTAAAATATTAATAATATTTTTGTTAATATTATTATTAATAGTTTTTATTTTTTACATCATCGGCCCATTTTTTTGCTATGTTGCAAACATGTAGGGTAAATCCAGATTCTTGCCCGTTCTGCTTAGAGCTGCAGATGCTACAGTAGATCACACGGCCATGTGGTTAAAACTCCAGCTGTTTTATGTACCTCCAGGATCTGGACAAATCTCTGCAAGTAGGCAGCAGGGCCTAATACCAACAATGAATGGTTGTGATCTTCGATCCCTCAGCTGGCCCTGTATTAAAAACTGACACTTCACAAACACTTCAATGACTTTTGCATGCAAAGACAAAGCCAGATATCAACACCCAGAAACACCGCCAGCTTCTCTGGGGTCGAGTTCATTTGAGATGGACTGACAAAGTGTAAAAGTGTCCTGTTGTCCACATTTTAAATTGTTTTTGGAAATAATGGACATTATGTCCTCCAGGCCAAAGAGGAAAAGGACTGTTCAGATTGTTATCAGAGCAAAGTTCTAAAGCCAACCTCTCTGATGGTATGGAGGTGTATTAGTGCCCATGGCATGGGTAACTTGCACATCTATGAAGACACATTTAACACATTTAATGCTGAAATGTACAAACAGGGTTTGGAGCAACATGTGCTGCTTTCCAAGCCACGTCTTTTTCAGAAACGTCCTGCTTATTTCAGCACAACAATACCACATTCAGCACGTGTTCAAACAGTCTGCAGTCCACACCGGTCTCCCATTAAAATTGTGTGGAGCAAACACCTATTGAGTGTTGCTAAAAGAAAAGCTGATGGAACACAGAAGTGAACATGACCCTGTCCCAGCTTTTTTGAAACATGTTGCAGGCATCAAATTCAAAATGAGTGAATGTGTAAAATAATAATAATTTATGTTTGATCATCAAATATCTTGCCTTTGTAGTGTATTCAATTGTACTTAGGTGAAAAAGGTTTGCATATCATTGTATTATTTTTTATATATGTTTTACACAACATCCCAACTTAATTGAAATTGGGGTTGTAAGGTAAAACCAAAAAATAATCAATAATTTTGATAATAATTTTTCTGCCATATCGCCCAGCCCTAAGAAATATTGTTTATTATAGACCTTTGTCTAACCAGGAAGGTCCAACTGTTATTTTTTTAATTTATTTTTTTGCCAGAAAGGTCCCATTGGAATAAATTATCCCTTTATCAAGAGAAATCTGTGGTGGGGGAACCCTCCAGTTGGCAGTCATCTGTCACATCCATCCCAAAGCCACCAACAATACATTTAAAATGGTTTCATGAATTTAAAAATTTACAGAAAACAAAATATATGGGGCTGCAGTAACTTGGCGGCCAGTGCTGTGGTTTTGTAATCATGAGACTGCAGGTTTGAAAACAGGTTGCATCAGGAAAGGCAAAATAATTGTCTAATCTGTCACACTAGTTCACACACTGTGGTAACCAATGCAGAAGGGAGAAGCCAAGAGAAAAAAAAAACAACAGGCACTAAAGTAATACTAATAATACTTAGGCCACCATGTCTTATTCTGAAAAAAAACAACATTGGCCTCCAGGGATTCAGACATAGAGCTCTGGTTAGGATTTTTAGTGATAAAACTGTGACTTATTTGTCATATCTAGGGAGGCTGTGCCAACAAGTTATACAAACTAACTTAACTGTAAAAATCTCCTGACAGAAGCCAACAAGTTAATAAGCACAAGTAGTTCATTCAAATTTAGCTAACAGGAAGTTGCAATTCTTGTTAGCTAGCCAAAAGTGATGTTCTTAATGAACCAGTCTGAAAGAGGGAGATGCCAAAACGAAAGAATAAGTTAAAAAAAATGGCAGCTGATGCATCATGATTCATCCAATGGCAAGTGGCCAGTTAGAGCCTTTTTACTGTATAATTATCAAATGGTGTTTCTGTTCACAAGGGCATCCAAATAAAACTCATTCCAGTGGGCAGGTAACCAAATGCTTACGAGTAAAAGGTTGTACAAAGTTCTGCATGTGGGAAAAATAATTGTGTTTTTTTAAGCTACAGTTGATGGTAATAGCTCCCACCTTTGCCATTCTTCACTTCCTGAGATGCAATGACGAACCCAAAGCCTTCTCCCGGCTTTCTCCTCAGCTCCACCTCAAACCCTTTGAAGTGTCGGGTCCGGTCCCCTCTTGTTATCTCCGGACCTGCGTTAGGCACCGACACACCGCCAGCCTCGTCCTCCAGACCGATATCAATCCAGTCTTTGGGCTCCATGGTCAGGGTCACTGGAATCGACTCCAAGAAGCTGGTGCTCTGGATCAGCGAGGAACTCATGGGCAGCGGAGAGGGAGGCGTGTCTGTGGAGGTCCGGGGCCGGGGAAGCACTTCTGGGACCACAGAGGAGTTGTCCGAGTCAACAGGAGGAGGTGGGGGGCGCAGGAGCGGTGGAGGGAGTCTCCGAAAGGAGCCGGTAGAGACAGACTGATAATTGCCTGAAAAGAAGAAGAAAATAAAAAATCTAATTGGGGTGATCATTTAAAGGTAAGTTAGTAAAAATCACCAGTTCTGGAGTGAATAAGAAATATTTACCCCCTCTGTAAACCAGCAGGATCACTTCTCCCTGTTTGGTGTGCTCCTGCAGAACTGATTTTATCTATAGGAAAACATACAAGAATATTTTCTTATTAATTTGATAAACTCTTTTTTTTATATAAATATATTTAAAATAAATGTCGCAACTAATTATTTCTATTTAAGCAAAATAACCAGAAGGCAGTGTTTCAATGGTTTGACAGTAAACTGTATTTATTTCATGCTGCTCCTCTCTTACCTGTGCAAAGCTTAGACTCTGAACATCCGCTCCGTTGATTTTGACAATAGCATCCCCTGGCTGCAGGGAGTTGCACTGCTTCCTGTCCCAGACTCTCTCCACTACAGACACGTTGCCCCCGGGGCCCCCAGCCATCAGACTGAAGCCGAGGCCTCTGTCTACCTCCATCTGTGCTAAGGCCACTGGGACCAGCTCCCCTCCGCTGAAACTCCCGAACCCGCTGCCCACACTCATCGCCCCAGGTGAGGACACGCTGCTGGGGCTGGCAGGTGGGCTGGTGTTGCCATGGAAGCCGTTAAACCCACGGTGGTGGGGGCTGTCTGAGGTGGAAGGAGGTCTGAGGTGGGAGGCATGTGGTCTGAAGAGGTGAGAGTGGGCGCTGCGGGGGCCGCTGGGGGAAGAGGAAGGCCTCCGTGGTGACTCAGGCAGTGGGAGGCGAGACCCCGGGACGGTACACGTGGACAGGTCACTTTCAGACGACTTTGAAGTTCCGTAACGCAAAAGATGCGGGGGTGTTGAAAGAGAGTTGTTGTTGTGGTTCCGTATCATCGACGCCCTGATGAGAAAGAAGGGGGCAGTTACAACCAAAACAACTCTTTGCACTTTATTAGACTGATGTTGATCTACAGGATGTGGACCCTCGTTCGTGTCACCTGTGTGAACCGATCGCAGAAACAACTTCACTATCACTCTGGCTGGCCAGCGTCGGCTCAAGTGACTGCAGCCTGGCTAAACTTTTCAGGAACCGAGGCGGGAGGACGGGGGAGGACATGTCGGCGTTGCTCACGCTGGAGCGTCTGTACGGGGGAGGCGGTCTGGAGGCGAAAGACGTTGCGTTGCCGTTGGCGTCCAGAGTCACGCCTGGCTGCATGTAGCCCACGTTGCTGTGGAGCCCGTTAAAGTGCTGGATCTGGGGTGTAGCTGCTGGCAGGCGAGGTAGTTGATGAAGAGACTGAGGCTGGGTGGTGGTGGGCGGCAGAACATGCTCCTCACTGTCCAGTAACCTCGGCGAGGGCTGCTTAAGACGACCGTCAGGGTTGAAGAGCATGGGATACCCCCTTCTGACCTCTATATCCACACCGCGGCCCACTGGGACTGATTTGAGCATCTCTACAGCCTCTTTGTGAGACACTCCCAACACGCAAACATCATCGATGTACACCAGGATGTCCGCTAAAACAAAAACATACATTAAAAAAATTATAATTATGTTTTTTAACATTTTGGTTTGTTGGCTTTAAAACCTCCATTTTTGCACAACTTTGCTTGAATGCATAGATATGCATTTGAGAATAAAACCCTGTCAGTGTGTTTTGTGTGGGAGGAGACTAATCCCAAAAAAGAAAAAAAAAATAATCCTCCTAAACCAGCCTGTTAACAGATATGAACCAGATCCGTCCCTGCAGAGACAGCCTGTGCTCTGGCCTCCCAAAGTGATAATATCTGCCTGTAAAAGCATTTGCGTGCATGCCTGTGAGCAGGCTGTGCACTGCAGTATTTGCAAATGTTATGATAGCAAGATTAGGGCGCTGGAGCTCTGAGGATTAAGGGTTTTGATCTACGCACTCTGGGAGACCAGAAATCTTTAGCGCTGTAATTAAAAAGACAAGTGTCCGAGAACTCATCAACACTAAATATGACTCTGATTGAAATGAAATGTGTATAAAACTTGTAGTTACATCAAAATAAACATGTTTACCAAAGAATGTAATTTTTTTTTGTTTGTTTCAACTGTCTTTTCCAAATATTACCTGTCTTGAGAGCTGAGGGTCCACTTGCCGTGATGCTGTACACTTGGAGGAACTCTCCAGGCCTGCTGCCGCCAACGATGTTGAACCCAAACCCTCTGGAGCCTTTGATCAAGTGCGTGTGCACAGGGAAACCCCTGAGACCTTCAGGCTGGTCTGTGAACCCTTTTGAATGAAAGAAATAGAAACAAAAACACAGAGAAAGAAAATAGACAAAAGGGATAATAATGAAGCTTACCTGCAAGATTTTTTTTTCAAGAAATCCAAATAAAACGTTACCAAGGAGAAAGACGTGGGAACAGTCCAGTGTTTTTATATACAACCAAATGGTCAGAAGTGACTTGGTTTAGGAAGAAGAAAAAAGGAGATGAACACTGCAAACCAATCACCAGATGGCTTTTAACAAAATGATCCTCAGACCAAAGCATATGGTGGAGAGATTGCATTAAAAGCAAAATGCATTACTGACTACACGTTAAATTTGGCAACATAATCCATTAGCTTGACCAAGCTCAACACAGTCCTCAAGGTTTATTTCATTGACAGTTATCTGACAATCTGAATCAACTGCACCATGAAACGTGATTTAGTTTGTATCGTTCTGCTCAGGTTCACTTCTAAACTGAAACTTGTGTTGGACGTAACGGCAGGAGCGGCAATATTGCAATCTGTCTGTGTTTAAATATATCTTATTGCAATCACAGGCAGCAGAACTTCTTGAAATCTCTTCCACATGAAGACATCTGTGGTCAAAACCAATACTGTTGCACCTTCTGCTGGTGAAAACCACGTACTACATTTTACTGAGACAAACTGGAATCACAGCAAATTAAATGTTTTCTTTTTCTTCCAGTTTATGATATTATGATAGACAAGCATCAGAAACTGTATGACTTGCTGTTGTTTTTCAACAGCAAGTCATGAGGCCAGTCACATGTCAAACCCATGTTGACCCTGCCAGCCTGTGCAGCAGGTCTGGCTTTGTGCCAGCAGCTCAGAGCTTTAGGCGTTAATCACTGACATGCCTCTGTTTGGCAAAAAGCTCATTCTGTCTCATTTGACTCCAACAAGCTGGTTGTGTTCTTGACTTCCATGCGTGGCAAACTCAGAGCTGCATTTAGGCCGCTCGACAGTTAAATACGTCGTTCTAATAACTGCATTGAGAGCGAGAGGAAACAAAGGAACAAAGACAAAAGGAACAAAAAGAGAGGCTCACATTCATTTTTGTAGAGGGTCTCCCTGCTTGAGTGTCGAGGACTCAGCCAGCTGGTCCTTTTAGGGCTGCGCCTTGGAGAGAGAAAGTGGGGAAGCAGAAGAAAAGTCATCCTCTTCAGCAAAATGATGAAATAAAAATTTGCTAGTATTTATTGCACATGTAACTATAATTCCCTGAGATGTTGGATTTTTGTGGATGAAGGTTTGTTTCAATCTTGGTGAGACTATGAAGGGTTTTATTTTGTGGGTTAAGATTATGACACATTCCTTTCCTTTACTCACATGAATCTGTTTTTTACATTCAATGAATTGTTTTTTCATTCATTCTCAGTAGAATTAATGGAGAAAATAATGGGGTGCATAATTCAATTCAATTCAATAATACTTTATTAATCCCAAAGGGAAATTAAATGTTGTTAATGGGAATTTCATACCATCAACTAACAGGAATCATGGAAATGTGTAGAAGTAATTATCACTTTTTAAATATAAAAATATTTAAAGTTTCAGCTAGTAACCCTCAGCCCCATCTATTGGCAAAACTGCAGCATGGTGCTCATAACCACATTTGCATTATTGTAGAATAAAATATCAACTGGTGTATGACACCTGGAGAGAAGCGGGTCTCTGCAGTCACTAAGTAGGAGTTTCTTATTTTGTGGGTGTAGTTGGACCAAGACGTGATTGGTCAGATTGACGGTGAGGTTTGAAGAAGCTGGGAGCAGCTTGGTCTTATTGACCAGGAAGCACCTATATTTTTAAAATATATATATATATATCAATTTTAGTCATAACTTTTAGTCATAACTTTTAGTCATAACTTGAGACAGGAAGGTGCTTGCCGCACAAAATTTGAAGTCAATAAATTATGTTTACATGTCCACAATGATTTTTATTTGAGTCATTGTTCTGTTTTAAACTGTACATAGACAGTCAATAAATCATATTATTTTACAATTAACATTACTTCCTCTTAAGTGCCTCACAAGACAAGTCCATCTGACCAATCACAATTAAAGCAAACTCTGCCCACACCAAGGCCTCTGCCAGTTAGGGTAAACTAGTTGCATTTTGCAGTTTTGTCTCTAGAGGTCACTATATCAAACCTACATGGCCTTTAAAACTGATTCTAGTAGTACCTGTTCATGTCAATGATAAATTAAATAATTGTAATTTTCTAAACCACTGATTTTGATGAATGGATTTATGTTCTCCAACAAGTTTAGCTCACTCTCAAACTTCTTTTATACGTTAAAAACAAAGCCAGTTTTAGGTAACTGAAGTTAAACCAAAACGAGATCACAGCCCAATCTAACCACAATAAATCCAAACACTGATCAAAAACATTAACATCTAAACATTATTATCTAAAGCTTACTAGTATACAAACTAGCCAAAAACAAATCATCATCTAGTGGCCAACAACTTACTTGGTTTTGAGAATTTTTGAGAGAAAAAAAGACCCTAACATGAAGCCGCCCCTTTTTCCTTTCTGGTCCATTGGCTCAGCCAGAGGGTCCGTGGTTATCAACCCGCCTGCACTCACAGGGCACCACCGAAATCACGTGTGTGTAGGAGAGAGAGTAGGTTTGGATATTATGATGGGGTCACAAAAACCTGACAGGACAATGATACTGAGGACTTCCTATAAACATCAAGTCCAATCTGCAGCTCAAACAAGTTAAATGTGATATTTGAAGCTTAAAATTTGGTGAGAACTAGGTTTAGAACAAGCTTATGCTAACAGTCAAGACAAAGCAGTCAATGTTGATGGCTAAAAATGTAGTTAAGTTTAAATCCAAAAGTAGAAATCCAAAGTTTAAAATGTTTTTTTATGTTTATTGCTGGTTGGAAAAAGGCTTATGTGTCTCATAGAGGTTCATACCTACAGTATGCTTCTGCATGATAGCTTTGTATTTCTGCTCTGTGTTCAGTGCCTGTTTCAGAGGAACGTTGAGTTGGTTTGGGGTTTTTGGTTCATCATTGCTTTGCTCATGCATGTGTTCAGTCACAGATTATTCAACACCTGTGATTTTTTTACTTTTTACACATCTGATGGGACTCATTGCAGAGTTATTGGCTTTGTACTAGACTGTCTTTGTACTCGTCACTTTTTAGTGTCTTGTTTTGGCTTAAGATCTTACGTTGCTTATTGGAGCTTGTGGTGGCTCTGTAATAACAACTGGGTTCACTCTCCGGAGTTCAATGGTTGTAATCTCGCATTTCACTCAAGAATGATAATGACAAAAATGAAGCTAGGAGATGCGAAACTTCCAAAAACATCTGCCTCAGGACATCAAGCAGGCTTGTTCTGTAGAGGTTTTCAAAGCAAAGTTAAAGACTCACTTTTTCACTCTATCTTACTTGCTTCAATGTCATTTTTTATTTTTTACTATTGCCTTTGATCTGTTTTTGTGATTTTATCTCTTGCTTTCTGCGATTTTATCTTTTGCTACTGTTCAGTGCTTTGTTTGAAAGTGCTTTATAAATAAAGTTATTATTTTAACAAAGAGATGGAGATATGTAATAATAATATTAATAATAATATTATTACATATCTCCATCTCTGTATCTCAGCATTTTATTAATTTATTATATTTTTAGCATTTACGTGATTGAATGATTTTGAAGCTGATTCTCAAAAACCTAACTCATTTTTGTTCCTGCAGGTAAATCATTGAGATCATACAGGAGGTGGCTCAGAACTGCATCAGCATGTGAGCAGTGAGCCGGTGCTGCTGAATCAGCTGAATGACAACAGCATTGATGTTAAGTTCGTTTTGCTGCACACGCTGCTTCCCACTTCATATAAATTTGTCATTTCTTTGTTTTTGTAACTAAGGTCCTTATTAATAGAGGCGATAAATCAAATCGTACCCTTCTGTACTTTCATATGTGACATCAATACACAACAATGGCTCATTTTTATCTGCTTTAAAGTCGTACGTAATAAAGTTTGACTTAAACACAACTTCTTTATTTTTTACTTTTATTAGAGGTAAGTTTAGCTCTGCTGCCATTTTGAGAAAAGCAGTAAATATTAGCACTTTTGTTTAATTCTTTGTTATTATTTTTCTCCAGCATTTGACTTCAAACAGCAGTGAGCGTATTCAAGAGTTGGGTAACATTATTTCTTGAAATATATCTGTATCTTTGTAAACTCAGCTGATGACAGACTGTAGTGATCCAACCTTTCTGAGGCTTTCTTCTCACCTGTTTTTACCTTGATTACTTTTGCATAGTTGGGGTACATTACTCATTTTTCTGCAGTTTCTTGGTGTTTCTAAATCACTATTTGAAAAGTGGTGGTTTTTGTTTCTTAATTTTTTCCTCTAAGACTGCAGTAACTCAAAATTCAACTGGTGACTAAAGGCCCCGCCAAGCTTTAAGACAACCTATGCCAACTTATGAAAAGTTTGTCGAACACTAAAGATCTGACACAAAGCTGAAGATGAAATTTTAAAAAAATATCAACTTGAAGCCTCTTTGGGACCTATACATTCTGTAAAGCTAACAATTAGATTGAGTATAGAGCCGACATGAGTAAAATAGTGAATGAATGAATGAATGAATGAATGAATGAATGAATGAATGAATGAATGACTTTTTTATTTCAGACAATTAACAAA
>JARVJO010000024.1:9680692-9715319 GCA_031762555.1 Cynodonichthys magdalenae
TCAGTATTACACACATGTCTGTTAGACTCAGTATTACACAGAGGTCTGTTAGACTCAGTATTACACACATGTCTGTTGGACTCAGTATTACACACATGTCTGTTAGACTCAGTATTACACAGAGGTCTGTTAGAATGCTGCTGCCCTCCTTTAGTTTGTCTCATATCGACATTAGGTTTTAATTTAATTCACCCCTCTGGATTATTGATAGTGTAGTCTGCATTTACTTAAACTCTCTCATTCATTTCCATTTTTTATGCACTGCCCTCCAAACTGAGCCTCTGTAATGTAATGACTGGCATCAGTGCCAGCTTTTGTATCAAATAATATTGAAACACTGAAGACTGAACTACTCTAAATGATCCAGCAGGAGAAGGCACTTTTTTTACAGGCTTTAAATAAAAACTAAAAACAGTAATTGTTTAGGGTAATCTACTTCCTTACCATAAAATTAAAATTAAAACTTCATCTGAGGCTAATCAATTTTAATATCAAGAAATCCAGAGCAGAAAATAAGAAAGGCTACAAAGGGAAGAGGAAGAGCATACTTCTGGTCCTGAAGGGGGCCACAATGAGCCATTGATGAAACCTCCTTAGTTTTAAGTTCCTGTTTCACACAGCTGCCTCCTTCAGGAAATGAACAAAACAATGCGAGGAAGGAAAAAAAAAGAAAGAAAAGCTCCTGCAGTCTGAAACAAAAAGTGACCATTTCAGAGCGGTTCTTTTGAGATCAGACGTACATGTATGTTCCGGTCAGCATGTGCACAACAGCGTGTGACTGTGTCATCTTCAGGAGATCAGGAGGATTACGCACCCGGGGACTGAGCCTGCGTTGTTGTCCCTCTTTGCTAAATTAAAGCAGCCAGACGTGGGAGGAAGTTTGCAAAGTTTGGTTACACTAGAAAAAACCAACATGTTATCTTTTAACAATAAGTAAAATCTGTGCACCGTCTCACTGCAGCTATGTTTAATATCCTCTTTAGCTGAAGTTTTATCTTTAGGACTTTGCAAACATCCATCCATTGTGATTGTAGCAGTTCTGAGAGCTCATATGCTAAATCGGGAGTCTTTCTGCAGCTTGTAGACGAATAACAGAAATAGTAAAGCTTAAACTAACTAAAACTGCCACTACACTTCACCTGATGTTCTGAGAGACACTATTTAGCTCTCTTACACATTCTTGTGAGCTCTGAACTGTTCTTTGTTCTGTCAGTGTGCGTTGTGTGGCTGTAGTGGCAGACTGTGCCATTTGACCTACTTCTTGGACTAAAGGAGAGATTAGCAACAACTCAACACTCCCACCACAAGGCTCAGACAGACACACACACACACACACTGCAAGGTTAGTGTCCTCCACGTCACCTCTTAAACACACACACACAAAAAAAAAACAGAAACAAGAAGAACGTGGTTTTTGATTCTGAACACTCAGCTGTTTTAACCTCCAATGATGTCATGATGTAGAGGATTAAGTTGGCAACAGATGTACAACTAGTCGCTGCGTTTGGCTGCCGCTGCGCTGGCTTTTATTCAAAATAATCAAAATAAAACTGCCTGTGCAGACTGAAAAAAAAAAGAACTAAAAACTATCCCACTACTGCCCAGTCCCACGTCCTGCAGCACCTTGGAGTCCTGGTACCATTCTGACACACAAAATAAATGTTGTGTTCTATCATCTGTCAGTCTCACTCTGAAATTTGATCGAAGCTATTTAAGCTGTATAATTGACTTACTTATATGCAAAGATTTTGTAATTCTGTAAATTAAATCACCAAGTGCAAACTTGCAGCGACACAAGGAAGTGTGGAAAGCAGCTCTGCACATTTAAATGCTAATTAACACCAGGATCTTCACATGACAGCAACAGGAGATATATTGTCATCGATTTAATGAGGTCGGTAATGAACAAAAAAAGATATGCTTTGGTGAATTATTACGTAAGGCCCAGTGGCCGTAAAAATCATAAGAAACATTAAACATATGACACGTGACACAGGAGGTGTAAATGCATACCGAGCAGAATTAAAGGACACGAAGAGGCACACAGAAACATGAGATCGGCAGTGATGAAAGGATTTTAAAACGACACTCACAGGGCACTGCTCGGAGGTAGAGGTTCTCTCTGATGACCTGCTGAAGCTGGCTGTCCACCGAGCCGGGTGTGAAGCACTTACTCAGATATAACCTGAGATCCTTGCACAATGTGGAGCCTGAGGGGAGGGCAAACAAAACAAGGATGACACGGAGAAGTAGGAACCACAAGGAAGAAGAAAGAAAGGAGCAAACAGAAATCCGCTTAAAGCGTGCAATCATATTTAAATATGTCTGAAGGAATAATCTTTCCTCCTACCAGGCTGATTAAACTCCCTAACACTGACAGATCACTGGATCCTGACTATAAAAGCCTCTCTTGCGTATACATGCAAGATATTGAGGTTAATTGCGACAGAAGTAGAAGTAGCAGCTGATCACCAGGACTCAGTTTCCCCTCTGTGATCTCTTTATATCGTCTCGAGTGCTTTATGGCCTCTGATGACAGGCTGCTTGCTGTTATTGATGGGCTGAGGATATCTTGTCACCCTGACAGACGAGGACTCTGTCGGTGCTTCCCCTGCAGGCTGCCGTTTAGCCGTCTACGTCCCTGACACGTCTGCAGCACCACCGCTGTTTGGTACAGCGAGCCCACCCAGTAGCAGAATGGATTTGAAGTGCTTTTAATATAAAAACCAATTTGATATAATCATAAGCAGTCAGCTGTATGTAAGGATGTCTGATTAAACATGGCCCCAGCCTGTGAAGGAGAAATGAATCTTGCCTGTTGCTGTTTGGGAGAAATGATGGGCTTTTGTTTCCTGAGACAGCTGCTGCGTTGAGAGCAAAAAAAAAAAAAAAAATGGAGCTCTTCAGCCGAATGAAGTCAACAGGGCTTGAATTATGTGATAATTTTACAAATTCTGCAAACATAAGGATGATAGTAAAGAAGAGCATCTGGGGCTCTGCTGTCATAAAGCTACTTGTGTGGAATCACAGCTCTTTATGCTTCCTGTCTGGGGAAAGCAGCTTGGTGTCCTTATTTTAAATGCTGTAGTGGTCCTAGTAGTAGTTTTAGGGAAAAGTGGGAGGAGGAGGTGTGCTACAGCAACGCAGAGCAACAACACATCCATCACTGTCCACGCTCCAACGCAGTCGAGCCGCCCAGGGAGGCCCAGGAAGACTTCAGAGTTGATAATGGATCTACCAGCAGCACAAGTATTGGGAGCAAAGGTCTACATTTAAACCCCTGTGGCCAAATCAGCAATCAGTGCAGCCAGCAAGGCCATCGAGGACTGTAATCAGGTGACACTCAGCTGACACCATGGCCTGTTCAGAAACCAACAAAGATATACCAAACCCCAGAGTCACGACATCAAGGCCTCCTGTGGTCCACAGAAAACTGTATCGACACAATCGTGTTATGTGTGAGTAGTTTGAACCCCTACACACGAATTAAACAGTTCCCTTCATGTTTAAAGACTAAATGATGAATACAAGTCAGAATCAGGAGGCTGTGAGCTGCAGATTTAAAGTGTAACGTTTGGATAGAGAATGAGCAAACATCTGAAACAGGTTCAACAGCCTGTTTGCACAAGAAAGTACTGATTTAAATTCAGTTAGATATTTGTGACCTATCATGTCAAAATGAGGATTAAGTTAAACTTGGTCAAAATGACTTAATCCCATTTTCAGATTCCTGGCTCTAAAAGCTACATTTTGATACCTGTATGATTCTGAGATCATAAATGGATCCAGAGATAGGATTCATTTGTCTTGTCGGTTACGATGACACATTAATATTTGGTCTGAAGCCTAATTTTATGTAATTTTAATGAGCAATTTTTGATGTCAATATGAAGAGGAAACCTCAAATAGTATTAAAATATTGAGATTTTCCAGCTGGGAAAAAACAAATGCTTTAAATTCCTTTCGTTTTTCCTCAAAATCAGTTTTTTTTGTCGCTACTAAGAAAGTGCTTCAATAATTATTTTTAGGTTTATATTTTAGACAGTTTATTCAAATGATACTTTTTATCAGGCTTTTATTGATTATATTTTGATAAAATGCAATTTTTGCAAACGTTTTTATCAAAACACTGCCTATTTCTTCACATCCCACTTTTAGACTTAATCCTCATTTCAACATGATGGGTCACATTTTAGCTTAATATAGAAAAAGGTAATAACACTCTCAAAACATTATTTAAAAAAATGTTTAGAATGGCAAAAGAATGTTGCACTTTCTCAAAAAAATTTATTTCTTAAAAACTAAAAATAATTAAAATAAATCACTTAGTGTACATTTAAAATTGTTTATCTAAATATATAAAACTGAATGCAACATAATAATATTTTTTAAATATAGTGAAGAGTTTTTCTAATATAAAACAATATTCTTTAAGGCCCTGTCACACTATAATGTTTTAGACAACTAAATAAATGTTTTTTTTCGACTAAATTACTAATAAAATATATTAATTATAATAATATATATTTTATTCATTTGTTAGCATTACAGTATTACACACATAAAAGAAGCTTCCACTTGTTTTTTTTAAATCCATCTTCAAAATGGATGTCTCCAAAAGTTTTATAAATTGGCATAAGTTGTCTAAAATATTATAGTGTGACAGGGACTTTTGTAGCAATAAATAATAAAAAAAGACCTAATAACGTGTTAAAAAAAATCTAAACCATTTAAAACTGACTTGGTGTGTCCAGATATTGAGAAGCATTTTCTACATAAAAGATGTTTTTTTTCCTAAAAAATGAACATGAATTGTAAAAGAATACATTCCTACTACTGAGTTAGTGTTGCTTAAACATTTTCTATTCAAAATGACAGAATTTATTTTAAGAATGTGTCAAGCTGATCACAATGGGACTGTTTCATTGTCATTATTGATTGGTGTTAAAATATCTGACCACACTCTGCTCCTGACCTCTGCTGACCTGAGCTCTGTGGTTTGACATCAGCTGTAATACGGCAGAGAAAAAACTGTGATTTAATGTGTCGACAGGTTTGTTGTATGGAAGCATTTAAAGATTTAAAATAAAAAAGATATCTTAAAGTACCGACAAACATTTAATAATGTCTAAATTATGGAAGACATATCTCAAATATCAAAATAAAGTCTTAGTATCTTAAAATGATTAGAATTGTTTTACAAAGGGAAACATTTTCTGCCTAATCTAAAATAAAAAACTAAAGCCTACCTTCACATATTTTAGTAAAACTGCTAAATTTGACGATTGTCTTTGCCTGAGTCATACCTGGAGGGACGCTTTTGATACGGATCGGATGCGGACAAGAGTTGAGGACTCCTCGAACATCTCCTAACGTCATGCCGAGTACCGGGGTCCCCCCGATCTCTAGGACGATGTCCCCCACAGTGAGGCCGCCGCCCGGAGCCGACGTGATGAAAGGAAACTCGCCGTAGTCCGCCCCTCCACCGACAGAGATCCCAAGCTCAGCTGACGTCCCGAGCAGGGGGACGAAGGTGTCCTGCACATTGGACCGCCAGTGCAGCTTCTTCACCGCAGTCTTAGACATGGCAAACGAACTGGAAAAGAGAAAACAAAACAAAATGGAAAAGCAGGGTGAGCAGAAGGAAGGAGCAGAAAAAAAAACTGCCAATTACAATCAAGCAAGGGAAATAAGCTGTGACTTCATATAATTTAACCTTTGCCAGCCGCCAGAGTCTTCAGTCCGGGGAGTTGCAGTGGTTTTCACATCACAACGTGTAAAAGTCATGAAGAAGTCCAGCTTCCTGTGTCAGGATTTACTAGACAAACGGACGGCAACTTGAAATTCAGGAATAACGTCACACGAGAGCCGTACCTTTTGTTTTATGCAAACACATCAAGGACTCAACAACATGCTCTGCAGCCACCCAAATCAAACACTTCCCTCATGGTCCCGGTGCTTCTAGGCTGACGTTATGTTTATGTGTAAACAGACAGCCCAGGCGTTGGTGTGCATTCCAGCGCACAGGCACATGGGAACATAGCATCGCATGAACGCGTGTGCACACATTTTGACAGGCAAGCCGTGAACCTGAATGGCCACGACTCAAACGTCTGAGTAGGTTTCACTAAAATGCACTGAAAAACCCTGAAAGATAGAAGCTTTCAGGATAAGTCGCAAAATAAATGTAGCTGTTTTTAGTTGCAAAGTAGATTAAAAGACAGCAGCAAACATGAAGAGACACAGTTTCCATAAGTTACTGGAAGGTGAGAGGTTATTGGACAAAGTAAACAGAAACTTGTAAGTTTTTGTTGTTAAAATGCCTCCTGTAGAGCAGATGTGAGCGTGGATGGAGCTGACATGGTGAAGATTTGTTTGAGTCGACCGTGATGTGACAGCTGTGATGCAAAACAACAGACGATGTTCCTGTGACATGATCAGAGCAGCACTGTCACCTTAACACACAGGATGACAGGAACAAACACGTATCAGGATCAAAAAGACGAGCACGACATGCCAGAAGACAACGGAGACGCCCCGGGAGTGGTGGAAAATTTGGGAAAAATAGAAGCAACCGATGAAAAATGGATGCCACTTTCATACTTCTCTTTTCTTAAGGAGACAAAGAGAAAGCAGAGTGTTTAGTCTAGAAAGCTTTAAACATGTCGAATAGTAAATAATATTACCCTTTTTCAGAGGCAGCTCGAGTCATTTTAGAGCCCAAGGCAAAACACAGACATTGAGCCTTGTGGTTATTTTATAACCAAACCAGGGATTGAACCCAGAACCTTGTTGCTGTGAAGTGTCGGTGCTAACCACTGAGCCATCGTGCTGCCATTGTAGTTTGATAGAGGGTTTAAGACTATCTAGTGGCACAGAAACATTTTATTTACAATTAAAAGATGTCAACATAAAAAGTATTGTCCATTTCAGAAAACATGATAGAAAATAGAGAAAGCTGAGGAGGTTGAGAGATTTGACCCACAGAATATAGAGATATCTACTAAATTCAACTTTTCAACAAAAGGTATTTAAAGGCTAAAAATGTGGATTTTGCATATGTCCCCTTTAAAGTAAAACCTACTTGTTTGCTATTGATTATATTTTTTACTTTTAAGTCTTACCCGTCGGACTGTTTACAGCTGCAATAACTCATCATGTTCAGCTTCCTCTGTAATCCTAAAACATTCAATCCGGTAAATGAACTTAGTTTTGATTCTAGAAAAAGATTTAGTTCCTCATCTGGGGAGTTTCTTCAAAATACAATACATCTTCTTATGTTTCTGCTGCTAATTCTGCCTCTCGTTCACCTCTGAAGTCAGAACTTGAAACCAGGAAGAGGAAACGAAAATTTGCTAAATGTTGTGCTAAGTAATTGGATGCTAATAAAAACACGATTATCTGTGTTCTTTGCATTCAGCAATGTTTTTTTATAGATTTGTTTTTAGTTTTAGTTCATCAATGTGTTTGTTTCTGTTAGTGGTTTCGTTGTTTCTCTTCAGTCTATAATGTTTGTCACCTACACGTCATGTGCAATCACTGCACCTGTTCTCAGTTATTAATCACCCCTCTCAGAGGACATACGTTCCCTGGTTTTGATTACTCCTCAGCAGATCCTTAACTTCACTGTTCAGTCTTGGTTTGTGTTTCAGCTTCCAATTTGTTTTTGTTTTTATTTATTAAAAACACTTTCAATCTAAACTAAAATTTTGCCTAGCCTGCACCGCTGAGTCGTAATAAACCAACAACCATTATAGTGACTAAAATTAACAGAAGTGAAAATGCAGGTTCATTATTGTAGGGCTCTCAACTTTTATGTGCGAGGTAGACATTTTGAATATTGAGGCAGGGGCTGGTCAGGAAACTCCAGCTTTTCCGGATGGAATTCCGACTTTGGGGATGTTCCAGATTCTTTTATTAATGTTAAACCTGCCATTTATAGGGAATTGTGTCCAAGAATGGCAAAACTATGTTTTTACAAGCTGAAATTAGTCAACTCATTTTTCTTTAGACAGCACCTACTAAGTCAAGTGAAATGCAATGATTTGTGTTTGTGTGCCAAACGAATGTTACTCCTATGGCGACACTTGATAGGTGGGAACGTGTTCTCTGTTCTCTGTCACCACCAAGCCCAGCCCTATAAGTCCTGCATTTTGTACCCCGACAGAGAATACCCAATGAGCTAGATTCCACGAGTTTGAGGACAAACTGTGTCTAATCCTTTCCACTATCCTCCTCACTCTCTGCTCATCTGGTCAGCTAAGTAAGTGAGGTCTCCGGTACGAGTGTGACCAAATGAGGACAGAAGGAAATACTTCTAAAAGCAGAGTCATGTTAAAATAAAAAATGAATTGTTTGTGCTTTTATTCTGCACGGCTAGAGAGGAGAGAACGAAGCAAAGCACAAAGGTCAGAGAGAGATTGAGAGGCGTTGCACAGCCTGAGGTTGGCAAAACACTCATTGTTTGACCTTGCAGGAGTGCAGCGCAGAAAAAAAAAAAGAGCAAAAAAAATGTTCAGTTTTGGCTACATCAGGACCTCCCTGTTTTATATTATTTTATTCCAGACGACTGCTGCTACTGTTCTTTTATTTGAATAAAAACAATCCATTCTTTTTGTTTAATTCAGCATGAAATTCAATAAATCGTGTCATTTTTTTGCCACACCGTGGCCCCATTTTCTTTACCATCTACCCCACTGTGAAACCTTCTGCAGAAATGTTGTCAACCTGCTTCCCCAAAGCCCAGCCGGCCATCTGCCCCGAAAACACCAGAGTTACATGTATCGTGACAAGAAACTAAAGCAAAAGGAACTTTTACCATGTGATATCACTCAGCATATTCCCATGAGCATCAGTCGTAAAAATAATTCTATAATCCATTTGTCTCTTTGTGCTTTATCTAAATATTTCTCAGAACTTGTCAGCAGTAAAGATTAAAAAGCTAAAAATAAAACAACTGATAGGTTTGGAGTTTTATCCTCTCCGGCTGCACAGTGGTTTTGTGTGTGTGTGTGTGTGTGTGTGTCTGCACATGGAGGCAGAGTGTTCGGCTTGTGATTCAGCTGTCTTGACCTTCTGGGTCTGATGGGGGTTTAATGAGGCACAGGCTGACAGGGCCGCAGACGCCTGCACTCGTCCTGCTGCAGACTCACACCCCGACATGCTTTTTGCTCCGTCTCTCTCTGCTGTCGACGCTGAGGCCACAGACTGACCCTGCCTGCGTACTCGTTTCATGCGTGTCCAACACACACACACGCAACACCGGGCAGTCATGGAGGCGAGGCAGGAGTGTTCTTCAGCTGTTTTGTCCGTAAATTCACACTTTTGTTTGAATTATTACCGGTCATTTCCTGGAAATGTCAGCTTGTGTTCAAACAAACTGAGACGTAAAAGGAAATTTCTTTAATGACAACATGCAGCGTTTGAAACTAACGTGAGGATAAATTGGTGATCTCATATTCACTGAGTCATGCTGCTTCAAATTAAAACAGGATTAAAGATCTACAGCTGTGTGACGTAAAACTGACTGCAGGCACAGCAAGAAAAGAAACTGAACGAGCCCAACCTCCGCATCATTCTTACGATGACAACAAGCTGACCTTTAGCAGGTGTAATACCGTGTTCACCGTCTTATTTAAGTTTGGTAACATTTATTTATTATAGATAAAGTGAGGTTTTCATACTTTAGTGGCTTTTTTACCTGCTTGCACACAGTCACACAAACATTAATTAAATGGTCATTTAAACTACACATTTTTTATTTGTTTTTTATGTGAACACAGAGGGGAAAAAAAGAGCAGAAATAATCAAGTAACAGAAAATTAAAGCTTGCTGCATGGACCAGACTGGTGACGATTTACCTAATTAAAACTAGTATTCCACAGGAGGCATATCGCTCAACGCCCCTGCGTGAATTGAAGGTAAAGATTTGGGCTCATTTTGGTTTTTACTGAATGAGTCTGAGTTTGAGCTTCACTGTGTGCAAGGTTTGAAATGAATATGAAGCATTTTGGGAACAGCAAAATGGGCTCACATTATCACTTGTGAAGGAAAAATCTATTTTGAATCAAATCATGGGATAAAAAAAATTCCCACCACTACGCCATATGTTCAGTTGTAGATGTTATCTAATGATGATTTTCTGAGTTTCATTAATATTGGCTTTGTGGTTCATCAGATATTTTGCTAACAGACAATCACATGATCATTAGTCACAAAGTACTGGTGATAATTGATTGCATGCTGCTCAGTATTTGGGATTATTAAAATACATTTTTTATATTTTTCATAGTTTTCCTTATTTTATGAAAGTTGTAAGTGGTGATAACAAAAACAACCATTTTCATGTTTTTTACTATCTAATGTAAAAAAATTGACAATCTGAAATTTGATTTTATAATTGCCATATGTTTCATCTTTGAAAATCCTAAAAGGTAAACATACTGTATATTTAATAAAAGATTGTTTTTTTGCTAAGTATATTTGTACATTTACAGCAGTATAAAAATTACATGAAAAATACAAACTAAACAAAATAATTATGGAAAAAAAAGGTGCAATTTACAGCTCTTGTCTGGACAAGTATTTTGTAGTATTATTTGTCACACCTTACATTCATGTGTACTTGTTTATTTAAACGTTTATGGTAAATTCGGAAATTGAGTCACAGTATTAAAAATGCATTAAAAACTATATTACTAAAGCTGGGGAAACACTTAAACATTTTACAAACTCCAAGTCCATCGGCTACAATAAACGGATTCAGCCTGAATGTCTTTATACCTGCTTGGTTCTTGTTCAGGATCACAGGCAGAGTGCTAAATTACTTAATGTTTGTGTCTCAAAACTATCCAACTTGCTGTTTATGCTCTAACTAAGTTTCTGTTTTAGGTCTAAATAATAATGTGAAGGTTTTCTCAGCCTTTCTTTGATCAACACTGTTAAACAGTGAAGAGGAGATAATGTCAGAATGACCTTGTGATTTTGTTGCTTGGTACCTTCAACCTGTAATGTTTAAATAAAACTCAGCCTTTCTTTCACTCCTAATCTTCAATCCACCAAAGATGAGAAATTATTTAATTGCCTGTGTCCAAAACTTTTAGGGCTGACTTAAGCCCCCAATATTTCAAGACCCGAACACCAAATCTGGACCTCACTAATGAGAAAATGCAGGATTGCGCTGCAATGCCCACAAGTCATTAGGTGCTTTTAAAAAAGTTCTTCTTTCTGTGGAAATACAATACAGTTTCACCCCCCCACCGGAAAAAACAATGTGATTATTCAAATTTACATTAACAGTATACTAGGTTTTTGTAAATAATTCAGATGATGTAAAAATCAAATTTCCTCCATTCAGGTCAATTATGTTCCATCTGACTGTAGAAAGGGAACAAATCCCATCCATCCATTATTTATACCCACTTCTTCCTTTCAGGATCACAGGGGTCTAGGGTTGGGCATCGTTTGAATTTGAACGATTCCGATTCCTCATTTGGATTCCGCGGTTCCCAACGATTCTCAATTTCGATTCTTTATAGAGGCAGGGTCAACAAAGTTTACATGGTTTAAATGAGGTAGCAAACCAGAGTTCTTTGTAGATGAACATATGTTATGAATTTACAGGGGTACTCTCCAAAACTTGTCCATCTAAACAAATCGTACTCTTCCACCCAAAGAGCATTTATTTATCTTGTTTTGAGACGATATACTAAGCAAGAACAGAATATATTTGTTATTAATCTTGTTAGCCTGGAAATGTTTTCCTCATTTCAAGTCTTACTGAGCGCAATTGTCTTACTGATTATTTTACTTAATTTGACAATTTGAGTCTGAACACAAACTCAAATTGGTGTTTGGCGGCTCACCTGGATTTTTCTCTTCATTGGTATTGGGCGGCTTCTTTTTCCAGAAGTTGGACAGGGTATTGAAACTAGGTATCGAAATTTAAAAGTACGAACGATTCCGGGAGAATTGAAACATTAGTCCCGGTTTCAGTCGATACTCGAGACTCGATGCCCAACCCTACAGGGGTCATGCTAAAGTTTTAAAAGATCTGTGTTGAGAATATGTGTTGAGTACACCTGTCAGGTATTACCACACCAAACTAGAGCTCAGCATCTGTAAGGGTATGCCACTGGGCTGCAACTGAGACGAGTTGGTGACTGAAAATGGCAAGAAAGTGCGGACCGACGAGTTGTGTGGCCATGATCTGGGCATACAGTTTTTTTTTTATTATTATATTTCTGCGTAGAACTTGTATATCTGCCTTCTTGATCATTCATATCGTTTTGTTGTCCACCCATATCGTCCAGACTTCAACCTGCCTTACATTTAGGGTTGAATATACTGGAGTAAACTTTTGAAGGCAGATGGATAAACTATTATCTATCATTAAATTCATTTAAAACATGGATATTCGAGGCTGTAGCCTCAAATGTTTTCTGTCAGAAGAAGGTTCAATGCAGATGACAAACAGCTCTAGAGCTCATAAGTATAAAAAACAATAAAAGGGGTCAAGACCCCAAACTGACAAGAGCTTGAGACGCTTGCAACAACTATGCAACTATTTTGAGAGAAATATTCTTGCAGTTTTTTTACTTGCTCAGATTTCAAGTAACAAGAGTACGAACCCGACTGACTAGAGGGAACTCAGAACAACTATGAAAGTTTTGAGATATTTTAAAGACTCCCTCACGAACTCGCCCTCTCGCCAGTCATTGCAGCAAAGTGAGATTCTGGCTTGACTGAGTTAAAGTCATTTTTGTAATTAAGTCTGAGTTGTGGCAGCCATGTTGGATCTTTTTAACGCTCAATCCGCGACCTCCAATGACCACTTTCTAGGAGTTCCATTAAAATCTGTTCAGTGTTTTATGTGATATTTTGCTAACGATTAAAAACACATGTGATTACATGACTGCCCATGTTTAATAAATAGATTTAAAATGATTAAATCTTAACCATACGTTAGCCTGGTAAAAAACAGTTCCTTGTCCTACGCTTTGCTTCGTACAGAGGGTCTGGACTCTTGGCTATTGAGAAACTATTTCTTGCAGGAGGCGTGGCCTCTGTGGAGGTTTAAAATTACTGGATCTGATTTACCCAGTGGCTAACGTTTGGACGTAACGGATGTAGTGCTCCAGCTCGACCGTGAAGGAAGCTAAGCTAAGAAGCTAACTGGAAATTGCGTACACTGTAAACAACCATCCACTACTGGGAAGAGAGACGTTCCAAGCTGAACGAGATGCCTGTAAATAAGTGCTGCAGGCTTTGAGAGACAAATTTGATTTAATTTGGAAAACTGGTCAACACTGTATTCATTCACTTCCTGCACTCCACACTAAACTTCAAGCAGACTAAAACGGCACAGAAAATCAACATCATTCATAACTTCTCCTTCTGTTTGTTGGTCGGCTCAGTTGAAATTCTACCGGAGAAATCCATGTCTATGGGAGACATCCCAGACGGAGCAGAGAAGGGAGATTAAAATTGAGTGGAATTACGTAGGAAGGCATTGGCCAGGCTAGCAGTACGTATGATATCTGTAAAAACAAAACCTTGGCCAGCAAAGGTCAGTTTACTCTGATTGGATCCGCTGGTCTGAACTGACTCAGCTCATTATTCCAGGTCAACTTAGCTGAAATTAAAAACGAGAAAATTAGATAGAAGATCTGAAGGCAGCCCCAAGGACACAGACAGGGTGCATCATCATAATTATTTTTAAATAGATTCCAAGAAATAACAAACACAACAGCCCGAGTAGGAAGAATAACTACAAAGTGACCTTTTTGTCTTTGCTGGATCACAAAATGACGAATGTATAAACTTTAAACAGATTGTTTAAATAAACTTGAAGTGGACAAATTACATTTTTCTACAGAATTGTGACTAAAATGAAGCGACACCACATGTGGATTATGTGACAGTGGAAAACATCCGATTAGGGAACAAAATACAGGGATTCAAAAGGTCTATAAAAAGAATGCTCTATTGAGATTTCTGACCTTTAGGTCAAAAAAAGAGCTGACCATTGCAGATCAAATTTCCCTTACTTCCTTTCTCTGCGACATGCACAGAATCTTTAGAGAGCTTTCCAATGCAACTTCAACCCACAGTAAACAGCCCCAAACACTCTCAAAAATAATGAAAAATAATGCTTTTTTTATTTCCACAAACATATCTTTGCGTTCAGTGAGCACATTATGCCAGAAGCTATTATGACTCAGTCCATAATACAAACAGCTGAGCCACAAGAGTTTCCTGATTGAAAACAACTCTGAACTGAACATTCATGCTCCAAATCGCACACAGTGTTCTGATTTAATTTGCCACAATAATTAATTTTTTCCACACAAAAAAAGGGGACTTGAACTGTAATTTAAGTTTGCTTTTAAAACTTCACAGACACCGTAATAATAGCTCTCAGTGCAGCAGCGGTCCTATGCAATTAAATTCTTACTGGTGATTAGTCTGAAAAGGCTGCAGTCGTTTTTATCCCTGGCAGATCGTGGTCATGGGCTGAATAATTTTATTACGCGACAGATGAGCTAAGCTGTTATTTCAGGTTGCATCTTGAGGGCGTTCATTTGTCGAAGTTAGGGGGACGAGGTTTGATAACTTGAGCGACTCGAGGAAGCGAGGACGAGAGGGAATAGCTGCTGACACCGGGGCACAGGAATGTCTTCAAAGACCTTCCAAAGGGGAGTTGGGGGGTGGGGGGCCTGCAAGCAAAACTCATCAATTACGATGAATGAATAATTGAATTGCTCTGTTTAAATTAGTTCTGGCAAGGCAGTAAATAAAAGGGTCGACTTTGACAGCTTTATGCAGCAGGTTAAAGTTCAAGGTGCACTCTGTTCTACTGAATGCATAATTCTTAACCCCTCTTAGCAAAAAAAAAAAAAAAAATTGTAAAAATCATTAAGGGCTTTGCAATTAACAAGATTTTAACCTGATTGTCTAAATTTTGTTTATTTAAAGCTACTACTTATTTTTAAATAAAAAGCATTAAAAATTTTTTTGTTTTTATTTCGATATTTTATTTTTTTAATAGAGACGTCCTGCTTTAATCATCAGAGTCGGTCTTCTTCTTCCTGTATCAATACTGTGTGTTTGGCTTTAAGAAGAGAGCTCCGACCGTCAGCTCTCGTGACTCTCCACATGTTCCTGATGCCTATCTAGGTGCCGGCCCTCATCCTCATCAAAGCCGTCTCTCAGCTTGTATCGCTCGCTGACATAATCAGCTTTGAGCGCAGCCAACAGAAGTTTGGACAACTTTTTGCCAAGATCGAAAACTTTCAAACCTGTTCCTTTTTTTTTTTGCTCTTGTTTTATTGCTCTAATTAGGTTTTTGCTTCCCTTCGTGTTTTTATTCGTCACACAGTATTTGCGTGCATGAAGTGAGCAGCAGAGCCAGTTTCTAAAAGCGTCTGTTGGTTTGTGGAGCTCTGGCCTTTCCCTGTCATCCACAGTTTGTTTCTGCTCTAAATGAAATCTACAGTAATGAAATAAACCAGTTCAATTAGCTCAGCTGCAATGCTCCATGGGTTTATGTAAGCTTGCTTTGTATTTTATGCATGCACAGTGAAAGACAGCTCAGGGAATAAAGAGCTGTCCACTCTAAATGTGGATTTTGGGGGGATATTGATGGACTGACTGTGTGTTCTGTCAGCCTGAATGTGACCAGCATGCTTAAGGCTCCATTTGTTGGGCTCTCAGTGAGCACCAGCACTGAATAAACAAATGAAAAGACATGAAGGTTGTTTTATTTATTTTTTCGGTCTGAAGTGTTCGAACTCATTACTTCAAATGGTTACAAAATAAAAGTATAACTCGTTTATTTATCCATTAATTAACAAAAGCTCATAATCAAACACTGAGCTGTTAACCAAACAAGGAATTTGGCTTACGGCAGCTGTGAGATTTGTAATTATTATTGCTATTTTCAACAGATAAAGGAAAGTGGAGTTGTGCAGATATGAGAAATGCAGATATTTTCTAATTTATTTTGCTAAACTTTTAGCACTATCAGTACTAGCTTTTCTACTGGATTACAGTGTATCTTTCTTGTAATGAGCTTCTTGCCCCGTCACACTGGATGAAGACCCCTCTGAACTCGTGTCTACAGGCAATTATCATTATTGCGATAAGGTCCTGGCACAGATTACCAAACACCTGAGGCAGTAAGTTTTTGCTAACATGAGGCGATCATTTAGCACAGTGCTTCTCAACTCTGGTTCTATAAAACAGATTCCTTAAAAACTTGTTAATCACTCATTAGGGTTGGGCTAAATCAATTAATCAACTGGAAATTGCAAATATTTTTTTTGCCAATATTGACCAACCCTATCACTCACTCATACAAACAGTGTGTCAAAGCAGGGAAAACATCTAAAACATGCAGGACAGTGTTCCTTGAGGACCAGGGTTGGGAACCACTGTTTTAGTGCGTCGCTGCATCCTGATACGGTCTGACGGCGTCTTGTCAGGGCAGGAGTAAAGAGTGTAGAGAGGGGGGAAGGAAAGCATTTTGGGGGGTGAAAACTGTGAGGGAAAAAAAAACTATTTGGTGAGTTATAAACGTAACGGCATAATGATGGAGGAAGTATTCCAATATACAGCGAAGGTCCTGGAATGTACAGCAGGGTTCTCCTCTGTGACGAAGGCTTTCAGAAGACAAAGAGTCAAAGGAATCCTCATAAAGTGTAAAACTAATTTAAGACATCCAGTACTGATCATTCATTTCCAAAGGAAACTAAAAAATAAGGCTAGAATTTTTTAGTGTTTGGAGGTTTGTTGTATTGAAGTCTTTAATGTCACTTGTACTAACTTTGTTCAATAAAGTTTAAGAACTATGCTATCAAAAAAATAAAATATGTTTTTAACAATATAATGTGATTGTAATCGAAAAATGTTCATGATGTACAAAATAAGCATTTATTTAATTTTTATTTTTGGCTTAATTCAGTTCAATTCAGTTTATTTACATGGTAAATGCACTGAAGTTATAAAGCGCTTTATCAAGCCCCATGGGGCCCCAAAGCACTTCACACTTACAGTCATTCATACACTAATAATAAGCTACATTGTAGCCACAGCTGCCCTGGAGCACACTGACAGAGGTGGGGCTGCCATGCACCGGCGCCACCGGACCCTCTGACCACCATCAGTAGGCAAGGTGGGTGAAGTGTCTTGCCCAAGGACACAACGACTGAGACGGCTGGAATGGGGGATCGAACCGGCAACCCTCTTATTGCAGGACGACTCCCCCTAACCATTCCTCCGCCCATATAGTATATAGCACCAAGTCACAACAAATGTTGTCTCAGGGCACTGTACACAAAAACCAATAAATCTAAAGAAGCCAGCAGATTGTGCTGAATCTTCACTTCACCACAGTCTCCCATCCTGAGCACCACATTGGTGACAGTGGAGAGGAAAAACTCCCTTTTAACAGCAAGAAACCTCCAACAGAACCAGGTTCTGAACAGGCGGCCATCTGCCTCGACCGGCTGGGTTTGGGAGGGAAATCTAATCTCTAACATTTTTTTTATTTATTTAAATATGATCAAATTCACAGCCGAATAATTTCCATTTATTAGTTTGTTCTTTTGAAATATATTATTTCGGTCAATTTTTAAAACAGGGAACAATCCAGGTTAAAACATTTCCACAGCGAGGCTCGAAACAATAATGACATATCAATTATTTACATTAAATCTGTCTAAGTTCCCCCTGTAGGTGAAAGTAAAAAGACTGAGTAAAGTATTTTAAGAAAAATAAGGGACATTCTAAAGAAAATAATCCAAACACATTCAACTAAGCCCACCCAACACAAAGAACAGACTTCCTTGTGTTAATTTAAGTTGTGATGAAGCACTCAGCTCCTAATCCTGCAGCGTCTTCCTCAGGGAGAGCTGAGGGTCGGGCATTTTAAATAAGCAGTGCCCTTAAATTCTGATGAGTTTACACACTGATGAAGTAGAAGATAGACAGAAAACATTGTTGGGAATTCTCCCTGTTCGGACCTCGCACACATTTCTGACATCTCCCCGCTTCCTACTTTGACACGAAACAACAGGGAAACCTTACTGCTGCTCGCTCCCTTTCAAATCTAGGGCACGCGACTGCTCAACACAAAACAGATAGCAGTGACAGATTTAGAAATAAAAGATTAAAAGCGTGTGGGCTGAAAAACACACTCCAAAAAATTAAAATACTGCCTCCATCGTTTACATTTGCTTACTGACGCATTTAAAGAATACATTACAGGAAAAAAGCAAATGAAAAACGACTTTCTTTGCGCTCCATAAATCCTGATTCTCCTACAGAGATTGATTTTTATTCAGCTGCTGTAAAAACGGCTCTGATGATGAACGCAGCGAGGGATGCAGAGACGACTTAAACATCAACACACACAAACACCTTGCAGGATTTCAGCAGCTCAGTGATGTTCCTCTGAGGGAAACTGTATCTTCAGAGTGACAGGATCAAGGTCAAGGCGTGTGTGTGTGTGTGTGTGTGTGTGTGTGTGTGTTAGTGGGATGCACTGTGTTCCTGAGGAACACCACAGTGACAACAGGTCCTCTTCTACTGAATACGTTACGCCTCCTGCTGAGATGCCCGATTAGCTCCCATCAGGAGGAAGGGAGCGATTTAATTAAATGGAGCTGATTGGCTCCTCAACAATCTGATGGATAAGGACTTAGGAAAATTCAAAGTGGATGAAACAGAAAAAAAAGAAAAAATACAGAAGATGAAGAAACAGCTAAATCAGAATAACCAAATGAATAATTCAGAAGTGAATGAAGGTTTAGTTCACTATAATGAGCCTTTTTGAAAGGTCGTTGTTTTGTAACCTAAGCAGGCCTTCAAAGTGTGTGTGTGTGTGTGTGTGTAAGGGAGATACTGCTGATTCAGTAGGGATGGATGAAGGTGACCCCCGCCTGCTCCCGTTGCCTGTCTCACCACCTGATATTGATCCCAGTTGCCCAACTCAGATCTGTCTCAAGGATACATTTAATGCCTTCTTGACATTTCAAACATGACACTGTGAGACGTGTTGTAGTTCTGCTACCAGTTTGTCACCCAGGTCCTCGTGAACCACTTAATGTGTGCAGCCCTGCAAACTTAGGCAATCCGAACAGAATTTCTCTAAAAGTGAGTGAAAAATACACTTCTGCTGGTGGGTCGGGGGGGTTATTGTTGTTGTTTTCACATCAGTCTGCACACAAAGTGTCAGAGAACTAAGAATAGAGCAGGCTACAACTGCAGAATTCAAATGCAGTGGCCGGGAGCAAAGGTTTGGACCACAGATGGGAGATTGTGCCTGCGTAAACCTGCACTGTCAAGGGTAAACTGCACACACACACTTTCACCTCACCTTAAAACAGCAGCATGAATATGCATGAAGCTGAAGGACGCAGGAGGTACATAATTAGACAATCAACAACTCCCAGGTGACATGCTTTACTACGACAGACGGGAAGTGCACCTCATTTCATCCTCACTTCTTGTTAGCAGTGAAAGGGGTGAGTTGTGCTCGAATGTCAACATGCATTCCCACTTACTGGTGTGGGAGGGGTTAAAACTTGGGCAGAGTGCTGAAATGAGTGAGGAAAAAAAAACAGAAGCAGGATAAAAATCTAAAAGAATTACTTAAAGCAGACAACAGCTGCTGAGTTCCTGGATGTGAAACAAACAAAAAAAAAGTGCGAGGAGCAGACGTGCACGTGAGAAGGCGTGCACGCATCTCCTGCTCCAAACAAATGAATGCTTCCTAATAGCAGCACCACCTTGACTGCACACGCTCCACAATCTGGGCATTGCACACGTTTTAAGTCAGGGTCGGGCATCCATCACTTCCAAACGAGCTCCCTGTGACGAAGTGGGACACACCCTAAAACAAACAGCAACGGAACACACACACTTTCACACACCTAAAGAGAGAGGGCTGCCAGGCTCATGTGCACACTCTCGAGTACGTGCATGTGCACACACCTGGATGAAAGAATTTGAATCTGTCTATTATTCATGGCAAAACGGGTGCAGGTGTTCAGAACGAGGGCTTCTGTTTACATTTCATCAAGGCAATTTGTGGGGTGGGAGATGAGAAATTTAAAAACATGCAGAAAAAAATAAGAGAGATGAAGAAACTCTCAGTCATGGCACACACGTGCACACACGTTTACACACAAACATGACCACCAGCTGGAGGAGAAACTTCATCTATATAACAGTCTCATCCCCGGGGCTGTTAGATAATAAACCTTATAAAGTTTTTTTTTCTATAACACACACACACTGCTGTCAGTCAACCATCCTCTTTCTCTTCTTGCACACACACACATTTAGATGAGTCCCAACAGATCTTAGATTTCCCACCTTTAGGCACAATACTAACCTGCCTTGCCGCTGACACACACACATTCTCTTCAAGCAGTTCAGCCTTTCAAAGAGAATCCGTTTGAACGCGTCTATATACATTGACCCTGCTGGGGTTAAAGAAGAAGCCAGCACTTTAATAAACACGAGCTGCTTGTTTAAAAAAAATAAAACAAAAAATTCAAAAACAACAAAGCAAGCAAGCAGCAGCAGGAGGAGCCCCGGAGCCTCAAGCCTGATCAAATGCAGTGATGAGGAAGACGCAATCACCGCAGCCAATCCCAGAGAAAGTCAGAGCCGATGTGCGCGGCTGACGGGATGTTCGGACACTGGTGATGCTCTGAGAGCCGTGGTGATCTTGTGGAGAGGGAGAGAGAGCGGAGAGAGAGGGAGAACGACACACACACACATACACTATCGGGCAAATCTGACGGCGGCTGCTGATAAGGTTTAGCAGCTGCTGCAGTGCTGAGAGCAAAAACCACATTTATTAAAAGAAAGCGTGTTGGATTTGTGGTTGTGGTCAAAAAGGGCCATTTGAACTTAGCCAAGAGTCTTTCCCCTCTACAGAACAATAAACCGGGAATGTCTTACCTATGTTCGCTTTTTCTGTTCGTCGGGTCCTATTCTCCTTGACCCTCACATTGATGCGTGTAATTTAGTGCTGTAAAAGTAAACATCCTATGAAGCCTCGGCTGAGGCGGAGAATTTTTTTTGAAAAATGTTCACGTTCCTGGCATGTTTGTGCGGAAAGAAGCGAAGGAAAAGGTAATACTGAGAAGTTGAGGGAGAACAGAGGGGAGGAGAGTGAAGGAGTTCAAAGTACCGCCCAGTCTTCCTGACACCTACCCGCATCAGCACCTGCACTCTGCTCCACCTTTATTACAACCGACATTTAGAAAGCGTGAGAACCAAATCCAAACAGAGGTTTCTTCACAAAAAACACAACCCAAAAAACATTTTAATTTTTTATGGGGGTAAAGAACTGACGTCATCTCAATTAGCCATTGTCTAGTGCTACTATTTTGAGTAGCTTGAAATATTTATACACATCTCTTGATTTATTTGAAATGTAATGTAAATGTATATCAACTTCTTTACTTTCCTTAAACTTTTATTTTCTTTAAAACATTTTTTTAAGTTTGCAGTAAAAAGACATCTTAACTCTCAGAGTACACTGCAACTTTAAATGTGATGCACGATGGGACATGTAGTACATTGCTTCAACGGAGGTTACACGATGATATCAAAATACACTACAACTCCCAGAACGCACCGCTTCCACTTCGTTTTTCTACCAAAAAAAAAATAATAATGGCGTCGCGCGGAGACGACACAGAATCTGTAGCTGTGGAGGAGCAGGGAGAGAAGAAGACAGCGGCGGTGTCGTTTGGTTTCACTAAAGTTGTTAGTAAATTTAAACCCGCATTCGGTGGCACCGCGATCAAAAGTGACGATAAAGATTATTTGACTGGAATCGACAGAAAGGAACTGCAAAGGTAATGCTAACCGGTCGAGCTAATATGCTATCAGCTGTAAACGTAATGTTTACGTTGTAAATCTAATCGCATTACTGTGTGTTTACATAAAATAGCCTCAGAAGGGAGTGTTTGATTTTAGCACTTTTTAACATCCGTCTTTCTTCTTTCAGTTCCAAACCAGTAGACAAGCCAAAAGAGCTCATCATCCCTCTGATCCAGAAGAACCGCTGGCACAAACCAGACCATGCAGCTCAGACGGCTGAAAATGAAAAGAAAACGCAGGGAACGCCGGGTGAATGTGATGACTCAATGGTTTCTCAGGCTGTCAAGGAACTTATTGAAGGTTTGTATATGAAAGAAATACGTCCGCCTTTGTAATGAGAGCATGGCCAGCTTGAATAAAATCTCTCCGTCTCTTTATATTCTGCTGGTAGATTCACGGAGGCAGCTGGAGCAGTGGCAGAACGGATCCGAATCAGACAGAAACCTGAATTTATCCATTCCTCTTTTGATGCAAAACAAAGTGCCAGAGGGCTTTGAGGATGGAGACCACATAAAGGTGGACCTGCGGCCTGAATCTGTAAGTCTGGACAAACTGTCATTGTGTAGTTAACATGCAATCAGTGATTCTTTAACAAAATTCACATATAAATGAATGAGTTATCAACTCACAGCCTCAAAATGTAAATGTTCATAGTAGAGTGAGAAAGTATAAGAAAACAAACAACTCTAGGCTTGTGTGAAATTGTATCGTGTGCGATTAATCGTCAGAAAATCGGTTACAGATTCATTTTAATGTCATAATTTTTATTATCATTTCATTTGTTTTTCTTGTTCTTGTTTTTCAAATTAGTGCCGCATGATGATTGTGTTTTTGTGTGCGATGTTCTCTCACTATCACCAACAAAAGCAGCACATTTGAACCCATAATACAATGGCACAAGACGACACAAAGCAGCTCGTTACTACTCTGTTGTGTGGAACTGGTTTGGCTTTGTAAGGTCTGACCTTGAGCAGATCTGAGCTGTTTGAAAGGTGTGCAACATAGCCGAAGACAACACACAGTAATACAACAAACAACTCACCAGAAATACTGCCACAAACCGGAGTACGACAAAAGCCAGAAACTGCGGACAGAGGCCACAACTGAAAGTTGTTACAGCTGGAGATACTTCTGTATCACTCGTCGAACACAGATAAATTATTTAAATATTATTTTCACAATAAAAGCTGATACCCTTTGTAGTAAAGTTAGTAAAACATATCTAATTAAAACAAAAGAATTTAGGAAAAAAACTGTTTTGTTTAATTTTTAAAAATGTTAATGATAGTGATTATTATGTGGGGAGTAAACATCAATTCATTGCTGTGAAAGCACCTTTTACAAAGTGGGAGAAGTTAAGATTATAATGAGTCATTATGAGAGGCAGGCAGGAATGACATCTGTTACAAATCTTTGTGCTTCTGCAGTCTCTAGTCTGAAAGCTGAAAAGAGAGTTAAATATAGGCAAATGTTCCTACAGTCAAGTAGGAAACAAAAACATTTTAGTCTTGTTCTCAGTTGAACCTTGAAAAACTCAAATCGGCTGCTTTGACATGTAAACAACTCTCTTATTAGAAGCAGGACTGCACAATATATTGCAAAGATGGTTATATTTGCAATCTGTGTGCACAATATTCATATTGAAAAAGACTTCTTGGAGTGCAATAATTGTTGACTACTATATTTAAAGAGTTTTTAAGTTGTATTTTTCATGCTAATGCAATATTTAACCAGTAGGACAGAGTCTTACGACAGCAAAAGCTCATACCAGACACAAATGACATCGCCAAAAATGCTAAAGGTCACATAGAGTAGGAAGTACAGATTAGAAATGGAGGGGAAAAAATAGACATTGCAATATTTACTAATATTGTGCAGCACTAGTTAGAAGTTAGTTACCAGATTTTAAAACGGCCACACGTACCAGCAAAAATCGATAAGGCAGCACAACTAAGTCAGCGTGGGACAATATTTCAAACATCTTTTTAAACAACCAAAAAGTAAATAAAGTAAAAATTCTTTAGGCGACAAAGAAAAAAAAAAAAAGTATGACTGAATCTGCTGCAGCAATCTGACACTTTTCAACACTTAACAATTATCTACAAATTAATTCATGATAAAATCTCTACACTTCAGCACAAATTTCATGGCAAGTCATGGAAAGTACACACAAACGTGAGGGCGTGTAAAAGAGTTAACCCGCTGATCAGTAAGAATTTTAAACCACACAGATCAGGCACTACTGTTTAATGGGAACATTTCTGGTCAGTTATGCTAAATTTTAAAACAAATCCTGAAAAGACAGAGTGATGTTTTTATGATTTTGTTTCCATCAGCGCTGTAAAGCTACTATTTGAAAATTGCGGTCACTTTCCTACAGAAAGCATTTGGACACCAGTTATTTACGCACTTTAAATTTCTAAAGTTGAAGAATAACAGGATGATGTGACGTGCGGACAGTGATAAGATCTTTCAGACATGCGTTCCAGTGAGCACATGAAAATACCTGACGGTACAAAATGTCTTGTACGGTAGACTGGCAGCTGAAATTTGAGTGTGTGAAAATGCTGAGGATAACAACATTGCTGTGTGCATGTATAGATGCACAAACATGCAGCGATGACTCTCCGGTGGCAGGCCGGCATCAGCGTTATCCCCGAAACGCGGGGGCAACCAATCAGAGCTTTTCTTTGTTCCTTTTTACAAAAGGGGCTTGCGTGTCTCCTCGGTATCAACGTACGCCAGCGCTCAATCACTGTGTTTAGGATTGGCAGCACGCAAGAGTCGGGACGGGCTGGCTCACTGTGGCCACGAGCGGGCTTATTTTAATCCTGTCTCCTTTGTGAGAGACGACCCCCCAGGCACCCTGACAGGACAGCCTTCAGTGGAGACGGGAATGAGTGGGGGGACTGCTCAGATCAGTCTGGGCTGAGTGTGACAGCCTGAGGCCAAAAGGCTGAGTAAGGCCGACGTTACAAACCTCCTTCCTCTCCGTCACTCACCATTAATTTTGTCATGTTTCAGAACTCAAAGATTACATAAGATCGTCATTTAGGTCTTGGTGCAATTTGCTTCCTAATTTCTTTGTTTATTTATCATTTTATTTAGACTTGATTGCAAAGTCGATCATTTCTCTGCATGTGTTTGTCAGTCAACAGAGGCGGATTATGAGAGTGTTCCTGTTGAAGCTTATGGACTCGCTATGCTGAAAGGAATGGGTTGGAAGAAAGGCGAAGGCATCGGACGAACCTTTAAACAGTGAGTGACAGCTTCACTTCCTTTTGCTTTCATCTTCTGTCTCCTAATTTACGACCCAAATTAGTGAAAATGCTTATTACAATGTAAATAAAAGCAATAATCTGTAATTTATTTAAACCTTTTGCACATTTAGCTATTGTAAGACCACTTTAAAAAACTGAGAACTTGTATCGTGTTGCTCTTTTAACAACACTCTAAACTCAAATGAGAGTGGTTGCTGTAGATTTGACAGTAAAATATATTTTTGTTTGTTTTACAATATACCTTATATTTCAGTGGATATTATAATAATATTTGTGTGTGTGTGTGGGCACGTTTTTGCTACATTGTGGGAGCCATTTTCCTGAAAAAAAGCAGCCTCGTGGGGATTGAACATGTGTTGTGGGGACCGGGCATTGGTCCCCACGAGGTACGAATGCAAATTATGGGTGGGGGGTTAGGTTTAGGACCAAGGTGTGAATTGAGTTTAGGTTAGTTTTAGGGTCAGGCAGGTACCTGTGAGGTTAATTTTAGGGTAAATGGTCGGGGTTAGGCTATAAAATTACCAAAAAATGAATGGAAGTCAATCTACGGTCCCCACGGGGATATAAAAACGAGACTGTGTGTGTGTGGAGCCAGTGTAGTGGAAAGCTTTAATTTGAATATGTGGCTGCAAGAACAAAGTGTGTTTGCTGGTTTCTGAAGTGTTCCTGAGCTCTTAAAGCAAATTTCACCACAGTTTTGTTTCTATTTTTATTGCAGCATTGCCTCAAGGCTTGAATATCACAGCCTTTCAGTTTGTTTTTTGTCTTCTTGTTGCCTTTGTACAAAAATGCTTCTGGATTCTCAGAATATTATGTTGTTGTTCACTGGTTATGATGAAATTCCTAAATTATTTTTATTTTTACATGAAGACATGATATTCTGAAATTATTGAATTAAACTCAACATCTCCTGATCTTTGATTTTTAATGGTATTTTGTGCCTCGTCGAATCGTTTAAACCAAATCATTTTAGTAGCTTGTCAATTCTTAACCATTTTGTTAAGTATTGTATGTACTATATGATGGCATACATTAAAAATGGCTTTAAAAAAACCATGCAGTTTTTAGCATCGCAGCTAATTACCTGACCACTAAAAAAGAAAATCCCAGATGGATAAGTTGGCTTTTAATAGCACAGACTGATTGTGTAAAAATAGGACAAACAAATGTTCTTTTTCATATACAGAGGACACATCTCCATGATTCATCACTTGTCTCGGTTTAGCTTTAATCCCACAAACAAAGCTGAAGGTGTGTCGGCCTCCAGCTTGTTTTTGATCCTGCACATGTCCACATCTTTGTTTATTGATTTTATGCCCTTTCTTCCTGTCGGCTGAAGAGATGTGAAGCCAATCGAACACCAGCTCCGTCCGAAAGGCTTGGGCCTTGGAGCCGATCGTTCAGCGATAAAGGATCTGGAGCCCAGCAGACACCAGCGTCCCCCGAAGCCAGGCGAGGAGCGGGCGAAAGAGGAGGAACTAGTGATGGGACCAGGGGGTTGTGTGTTGGTGGAGTCAGGGGCACATAAAGATCTTTATGGCAAGGTAAATAAAGAAAAGTAGACTATTTTATCTGGTTTCTCTACTGTTAACTACAGTTTTAGTTCTCTGATGTTTTTTCTGAACGTGTTTCAGATAGAAGCTGTTGACGCAGACAACGCTCGAGTGGTGGTGAAGCTCGCCATAGGTGGAAGGACTGCGACGGTCAGCCAGTATAACATCAGACTGGTCGGGCGAAAAGAATACGACAAAAACAGCAAAGACCTCAGTGAGTGGTGCCAGGGTGTAACTTGTCAAATTCAAAAACTGGGAAATTATGTCAGTATAAAAACCAGTAAAGGAGTTTTCTTTCTTTCAAAGAAATTTCAGGCTGTGTGCAAAACAACATAAACAACAGATTAAGCCACACCTTGTGTAAACAGTAAAGTCTCTTCTTAGAATAATAACATGACTCAGAATCACAGTCTCACAATGTCAGTTTCTGTTGTACTAAAGATGATGATTTCTTTTTTTTCACCAAACAGGCCGACTCAGTAAAGCCCACAAAGAAAAGGAAAAGGAGAAAGAGAGGGAAAAGGAGCGGGAGAAAGAGCGACAGAGACACGAAGAGAAAAATAAAAGCAGCGACAAAATAAAACACAAATCATCTGAAAGAGAAGAGAGGAAAAGGAAACACAGAGAATCCAGTCAGGACAGGTAAACTTTCACATAACCCAAAAAAACTCAAAAAGTTTTCTCATGTTTTGTAACAATCGATATGTGAACCTGAATTATTTCATCCTCTTTAATTATCTATTATTGATAAATAATTGGTCTTTTCTCTCTTCCTATGTAGAGAAAAGCCTCCAGTAAAAGAAGCGAAGCAGCCAGCAGCCCCCCCCTCGTGGCTTCAGAGAGACCTGAAAGTTCGCTTCATAGACAAAGTTTTTAAGGGTGGCAGGTACTACAACTCAAAGGTACCAGAGCCTCTGTAGATTTTCCTTGGGTCAGCCTTCAATCAAAGGGAAATACTTGCATAAACTAGTGGTCTTTATGTAGCGTTGAGTGTATAATAGTGAAAATTTGAAAACGAATGAATCTTTGTCACAATCCTACTTAAGTTTCCACACTCCCCTATTCTGCCTTCAAAATGTTCACATTGTTGAACAGCCAGTCATAAATATAACATTAATAAAAGCAGCAGAAGTCAGTTACTGAAAAGGAAACATTACACCATGTTGGTCCATGTCAGTTTTTAAAATCAGCCTGATGTTTGTGCAGATGCGAGTGGAGGATGTCCTGACGCCGCTCACCTGTGTGTGTCGAACAGAAGAGGGAAGACTGTTAGACGGTGAGTCATCACAACTCAGGACTCATTTTGTGTTGCTTTTCTTTTTTTTTCCTGTTTCCTTATAAACAACATGTTTTTTTTTCTTATATTTGGAGACATATTTTCATTGTTATCCTGATGTTTTTGTTTATGTCACAAAGTCTAATGGGGTTGATGATGATAAATAGTGGGAACCTTTATGACCTCTGGGTCCTACATAGATATAAATGGAACTTGTGTTGGGCCTCAGTTTGAGACATAAATGCATTAAAAGCTGAAGACAATCCTTAGTATAAGATTATGGAAAAATATGAACCAGATGGGAAAGTGAGTGTGACACGTTTTCACTAATTTGTGCAAACATTTATAGGATTGTAAAATAAATCAGCAATATGGTGAAGACATGGTAGGAAAGAGTCAACTCAATGTTTTATTACAAGCAAAACTCATTCCAGTTGGCTCAAGTTAAAAAAAAAAAAGACCAAATAAATTGTGGTTAAAATAAAAAAGTTTGCAGGAACATAATTGCAGATTTTAGGACAATGTTTTTGTTATGCTATGAAGCAAAGTAACAACCACAACGTGTCACTGCCTACATTAATATTAAACTGGTCTCTGTCGAGCACGATCATAGCTTCACTGACCCAGAATGCATTGCTGATGTAAAATAATGATGGCCTCTGTTTTTCAAATTGTGTTTAACTTGTAGAACTGATGAAATATTGAATGTTATTAATAGCATGTTTGCGACCATGTTAAGACATGCATGTGTTATTAGTTGTGGTTTCTTATAAAACAATAACTATCATTCTTTTGGAAAACCTTTAATTTATAAGAGTAAGATAAAAAAATACATACACAAATCAAAGTGTCAAACCACAATCTGTCATTTTTCCAATTATTTTATTATTTTTTATTTTATTATATCTTCACAGTTAGTAGATTTTTATTATTTAGAAACTATTTATACACTTTCTGTAAGCTGTAGATTAACTTTTACATCACTTGCTGGCTTCAGCCTTTTTTGTATAATTGAATGTGTTTAATGTGATGAATGTAATGTATGCAGAGATACTTTTTTATTTTATGCATCAATTTAAATTTAAACCTCATATTTTCTGGCAGCTCATACATTTAGACAGTTGTTATGATGTTTCCACACATTTCGAAAGAATTACAGAGATAATCCATGCCTTGCAGGGCATGAGCAAACTTAAAGTCATTGTGCAGAGAATAATTGGTGATTGATTACCCAATCTCCTTCTTACTGCTTCTATGGTAATCATTGCTGCACATTTCTGTGATTGATTAAGATGTTTTCTTTTTTGATTTATTAATTTTTGTTTGTTTTTTTTTTACTCTGTGGTAGATGTGAAGCAGGACATGTTGGAAACCATCATCCCAAAAGGCGATTATGACTCAGTAATGGTTGTACTGGGTGAACACAGAGGGCAGGTGAGCAGCTGGTCGTCATTTCTGCAGTAAACAGTTTAAAAGTTTACATTCACCCATCATATCCTCTGATTCAGTTTTGCTTTCATGATTTATTAAATCTGTTCTTTTTATTGATACGTCTTCAGTGATTTTTTTTTTTAACAATTATGTGAACAGGATTTTTTCATAATACACACAGGGTTAGAATTATACATACAGACTCCAATATATTCATAGATCCCCACTAATATTTGGTTAAATGTTTCTTAGTTGTACCATTTTGTACCCATTAACCAGCTTCTAATATATTTCTGTTTGACACCTCTGTTTGGCAGAATTGGTAGTTTCTTGAAATCGGTTGGTTTTCTGGCACAGAGCTGGCATTTAATCATGGTCCATTAATTTTTAATAGTGCTGAGTTTTGGGAAGACCTGTCCAGAAGATTAATGTTAGCTAATTCATCCAATCAGAAATGAGTTCTCACGTGTTTGAGGTTTTCATCCTGTTGGAACACCTGGCTTTGGCCACGTTTCAAACAAACCGTTTAAGCTGAAGTCGAAGAATTTGGAGGTAGTTGACTTCCTTGTTATTCCATTTACTTTATGCACCATGCCACAGCATGATGCTACCACCACCGTGCCTAACAGTTGGTACAATGTTCTTGTGTTTATAAGCCTCATCGTGACTCTTCCAAACATACTTCATGTCATTATTGACAAAAAACTCCATCTTTGTCAAATCTGACTATAAAACCGTTCTCCAGAAGGTTCTTGACTTGTCCACGTGGTGTTAAGTTGCTGTTTTTGGAGCAGGAGCTCCTTTTCCTGCTTGACACCTCATTAGTCCACGGTGATGTAAAATTGGCTTTATTGTAGGGGTGCACCGATAAATCAGATTCATTGGCAACGATGTCCTTAATTTTGGATGATGAGATCGGTTGATACTTAGACGAGATCAGCAGAAAAGGTCGGCATCTCGTCTACCTCCATAAAGGTCTGAAAATCAGCCACTGTCCTCTTTTTCTCTGCTGTGAGCACTACCTAATGTCCAGTCAAAACATGTTTGTATTGTTTCAAGGGTATTGTTCAATGTTTTTCAATAAAATATAAGATTGGAACTTTGAAGGTTTGTTGTGACCTAACACCTGATGGTGTCAGTTATTTAAAAAATCGGTATCGGCCATAATTAGAATCAGCAGGACAGACTTTTTGCAGAAAACTGCAATGGCTGCACCCCTACTTTATTGTGAACAGAGAAACATGAGGTCTAGCAGTCCCCACTTCTTGTCAGGCTTCAGTCTTTGTGGTCCTCGTGTTTTTCTTGATCTGAACCAGTTCTTTCCTCTAATGTTGACAAATGACTTGGTGAGTCCAAAAAGTGCTGCAAGACAAATCGTTTTTTTACTGGCAAAGAGAAACTACCAGTTGCAGTCAATCATGATCACTACCAAGACATTCACCAGCCTTATCAAGTCAAGTATTCTATAATCTTCAGCACCACCACCAAGATTTAGGTCAATATATGCATTTATTTGAGCTGAATTATTCCTTTTTACTAATCGATTTGTTCTGTGTGAGCAGGTTGGCCGTATCCTTCAGCGAGACAAGAACAAGTGCAGAGCGATGGTCCAGCTTGACCGATACGAGGAGAAAGTGTTCACGTTGGATTATGACACGGTTTGCCAATATGTCGGAGAAACTGACCACTGACCCTCCAAACCGTGTTGTGATAAAATGTTCTTTGTAAATCCTGTCTTATCCTAAATGTTACTTTTTGTAAAACTGATAAGTAGATTTTAAATCTGTGTGATATTTTTTAATAAAAATAAAACCTTGTCAAGAATTTTGTGTGTGCAGATGTTTTATTAACACGAGTTACAACGGCTCATTTTCACAACAGTCTTGAATTGTATTAAGTTCCCTGATGGTTCTAGTAGCAACAAGAAAGTCAGTCTTTTTATAAAACATATTTACAACATGCAACGCGCTACACATGTAACAAGATGTTAAAGAGTTTAACAAAAAGGGGACCAATAACGAAGTGTAGAAGCTGCCGTCTCCTCTTATTCCTTGGGGGGTTGGTTAGCGGCGTTAGCTCGTAGCACAGCTCCTGGACTGGGATACGGCCGCTGCTGGAAGAGAGGACCGGCTGCTGTTGTATCCGCACCTGTTTTTGCTTCATTGCGTTTGGGCAGGCCGCTTGACCAAGAACCTCTGTTTTAAAAAGAACACATTTGTTTTAATGAACACTTTGGTTCAATTTTCTTTTAAGAGGTATTTTATCAAAAACACTGGTTACAATTCAACCTATCAAGACAGCTGATTGGCTGTGATTGTGCTTTATGCTATTACCCTGATTTTTTTTTTTTATTATTCATTTGACACTTTGTTTTTTTTTTTATATACAATATGACAATCAGTAATATGAATACCAGCTTAACACACAGTTCTGTACACAAGTTTTAAGCAAAACATTACTTCTTTAAAGAAGACCGCCTTTCTGGTGTTTTAATGAATTATTTCAGGAAGTTGTCTCAAAAGATAATGGTTCACTTTGCAAAGAGTTTATTAAATTTGATCTTTAGGCGCGTTATTAGCAGTCTGTGCCAAAGACAATTTGTTCCGATTTCTTGAACAGAATTGATAAAAAGTGCCAAAGATAACACAGCTTGACAGAAATCAAATCGTATTTCATCACCGACAAGGTAATTCCCAAAGAGCTATTAGCTGAAAACCTGACATCCAGTCGATCAGCTGAAGGATGATGCATCCCTCAAACCCTGTCTCAGGTCTTTGACTGATTTCTCCCCTCGTTATTTCTTAAAACCATGACTTTAAGACCTCTCATCTTGTACTGTTCAATCTTGAAGTGCCTTTTTTGTTCTCGTTTAATTTTTCCACCTATTTAAGGACACATTATTAGTCTTTGAAGAATCACCTTTAATTGAGTAGCTGAAAGGTTTAAGAAAATGCAACTAATGAAAAAAAACTGACAGTGTTTGTTTGTTGTCCTTTTAAACCAATAAAACTGTTTAATGAAAACACTGAGTGATTGGGCCATGTGAATGATTAAATGTTTTACTCAAGTGTTAATACTATAAGTAACAAAAAATCTAATAGAAATGTGTGACAACTCATTTAAATTACCTAGAAAATCTAACTTTGCATGGTAATGTAAAAATCACATATTGTTTATTTGGGAAGGTGGCTCTGAAGAGCATTGAACAGAAGCTTTAGGTGATCACTCAGAGTGATGTTCTGCTGTTACATAGGTTGCACCCAGCTGGTGAAACCAGAGAGGGACTGCAGCTACTTCGCTCCCGCGAGGTTTTATTGTGATGTGACTTGGCGCCTGCTCTGCAGTGCCAGCAATAGTTTCTAACCAGCATGCATTATGTTACAAAGGAGCTGCAGCCCTCTGCATTAAATTAAAACAGGCTTTAAATGTCAGATGTGTCTTCAAGACTCTTTACATGCTGCGACAGGAGAGATGCAATAGTTTAAATGGTTATTAAAAGGGAAAAGAGAGAATTAGACAAATCGTTAATAATGGTGGTTTAGGTCCATTGAATGTGGAAAAATAAAATAACTTATTTAAAATTTTTGCTTTAATTTATAGATTATCTTCCTGATATGGCAAGCTAAATTGCAAAAGTGCAGCGTGATCTGCAAGATTGTATTAAGTGAAAATTAAAAATACAGAGGCCTTTTTAACCACATGTACTATTAAAACACTGTACCTAGGAGCATCAGAATAAGCACTTGGATCCATCGGGTCCATCTCATCATCTTTCCTTCCTGAAAAAGTAAATGAGCGTTTAATATTTAACACAAAAAACTTGTGTGATTTACAGTGATACACATGCAGGCATGACCTCTTTTGTTCCTGTTGTACGGTGCCACGTCCTCCCTCCTCTGCTTTCTCCTGTCTCTGTCTCTCCCCTCATCCCGGTCTCTGTCCCTGTCCCGGTCTCTTTCCCGGTCTCTGTCTCGGTCTCTGTCCCGTTCTCGCTCTCGTTCTCTATCTCTTTCCGGCTTCTCAGGCGGTCTCTCGTTTCTTTCGTCTATGACATCAGCTTTAAAAAAAAAAAAAAAAGGAAAATCAAAGGTTAAAAATACACCCAGAATAAAATCAGACAAAAACAAACTACTTTGAGATCATTTACAATAACTTGCAATAATGTGTTAATTTACAACAGGTGTACTGAGAACTAATCACATAAAAACTGAAATAAAACAAAACAAAACACACCTTTCATTTTCTTGGCAGCTTTTGTTATCACTGCAGAAGGGTCATTTGGAGATAACCAGGCGACCAAATCTGTCTCCACATTCCAGTAGTAAGGAAGACTGCTGTAGATTACAGAAAATAAAATTTTAAAAATTATTTGATTTACCATTCCACTTTATTTTATGATGCATAAACAACCAAGATAAATATCTGACTGAATTCCTTTGATATTTATGTTCCAATTATTAAAACGTAAATTTATTTGAGTACGTACCAAGCAGGGTCAAACACTTTGTACCAATTAGGAGGCAGACTCTCTGCTCTGGTGGCTTCATAATCTACATAGGTGTCGTCATAATCTTCGGCAATAATCTCCTCATCTGCACCTGTTTTAGATGAGCAGAAAATGTAGAATGTACAATGCAAGAAAACAGAAAATGGATGTATTGAGACACTTATCCCAGAATGTCCTGTCGATAGAACTACCTTGTTCTTTTGGCTTGACAATCCCTCTCTTGGCCAAGCGGGCCAGCAGTGCCGGAGGTAGAGGCATTCTGAATTACAGGTTTGAGGATTAGCTTGTAATGCAACCCTGGTTGATAATCAGAAAAGAACAGAAATGGAATAATCAAACATTGAAAGTAAAATAATATTTGATAGGCTAATGCTAATGACGACATAAGAGCATGCACTGCAGGTAAGTTATAAACAGACAGATTGCAATTAATTTTACAATTAAACTGCTTTACACCATAGTTTCTTCAACACGCATACTTTCTGCACAGTAACTGTTTCACAAACCTATTACAGTGCAACATCTCTCACTGAGATTAAGTGCAGTACTTGATGTGTGTATGCATTACTTTTATTTAAAGAAACCTAATACCTTCTGTATTTAACGAAGCTGAAGTTAGCTTCCGATTCCAGCTTCCGATTCGGGAAATGACTAAAGGGCGATTACAACTAATTTT
>JARVJO010000024.1:9715419-9728138 GCA_031762555.1 Cynodonichthys magdalenae
AAAATTAGTTGTAATCGCCCTTTAGTCATTTCCCGAATCGGAAGCTGGAATCGGAAGCTAACTTCAGCTTCGTCTATATTTAACAGTTTAAAACATCCACCCATCCAATCAAATCCATCAGGAAAACTAGGAGCACTTCTGAAAGTTAGGACTGAGTAAAAGCTGCTACAACATAATAATCACATGCTGCTTTTGCTTCTGAAACCTACAGAAAAACGATGACTAGTACTACGTGTTTAACTTACTATTAGTCGATGGAGTACTATCTGTTTGATATAAATACTCCAGTTTTGGAAAACGCCGTCAAGAATGTGTACAAATGTAAATTTATTTCTCACAAACAACAACAAGCACGCCTCAGGGCTAACTGTGTTAGCAACTGCTGCACTTAAGCAACAAGCAGTCCGTGCTGAAACAAGAAAACAGCTTCTTCAAAAAAACAGTAAATGTTTATATAGAAATTATCGATTGAGAGAGAAAAAAACTTTTACCTGTGCAAAGAAATACGTTATTTTAAACGTCGATAGCAGAGTGAAAGATAGCAACAAAAAGGAAACAAGACGCGCACAATGATGACGTCGCCGCGACCTCTCGACGACAACAAACATGGAGGAATATGTCCGAGAACCTTGGTAAGATTAGATTTTAAATGTTTATTTTTTAAAGTTGTACTTTAAAACCGGTAAGCCAAAGTTTTAGCGTCGATTTAAAACTATATATAATACATCAGCAACAGTGAACAGACGGGCGTCGTGAGTTATGTGACTAATTATTGTAAAGACAAAAGTTCAAATTTATTTAATTTAGTCTGTGTAAGCGTCAACTATCCGTAAACCGCAAAACATTACTAGCCACTGTTTTAAGTAGACGCATGTAATGGTTAGCAACATTCTCCTATGAAGTTGTTTTTCACTCTTCACAAACATACATACGGTTATGGAAATAGTTTAATGAGTTTTGAAAATCTTTAATCCTATAGGAGTTAAGAGTACAAAGGTGAACAAAGCACGCAGAGTTTTGAAATAATTAGCTTTGTAAGTGTCACGGTTACAGTTCACTGTTTAAACAGTTTAGGCTTTCTGTCAGTGGGTTACAGCTCTTCGGAGCAGAGCAGCATCCAGAACTTTTAATCATTAAATAATATATAAGGGTTTTGTATTGTCCTGTTACAAAATGCCCTAATTGGACAGAAAAGTAAACAATTGTACTAAGTGTTTTTGTGATGATTGGATTTGCCTCATTTGCCCTTTTTCAGATCTTTCTTTCTTCTGTTAGTGTTTTCATTGAAGTTGGGACGTTGTGTAAAACCTAAATAAAAACAGAATACGATGATTTGCAAAATCTTTCCAACAAATATATTTAATTGAATACACTACAAAACCAAGATATTTGATTTTTAAACAGATCTATTTTATTTTATTTCATTTTTTTTTTTTTTTCCAAATATTCACTCATTTTGACTTTGATGCCTGCAACATGTTCCAAAAAAGCTGGGACAGGGTCATGTTTACCTCTGTGTTTACCTCTGCAGCTTTTTTTTAACAACACTCAACAAGTGTTTGTGAACTGAGAACACTAGTTGTTGAAGCTTTGTAGGTGTAATTATTGCACATACTAGCTTGATGAACAACTTCAGTTGCTCAACAGTCCAGGGTCTTCGTTGTCATATTTTGTGCTTCATAATGCTCCACACATTTTCAATGGGAGACAGGTCTGGACTGCAGGCAGGCCAGTCTAGTGTCTGAACTCTTTTACTATGAAGCCACCCTGTTGTAACTCAGGCAGAATGTGGAATTTTCTTGCTGAAATAAGCAGAACATCCCTGGAAAAGACATGACTTGGATGGCAGCACATGTTGCTCCAAGACCTGTATGTACCTTTCAGCATTAATCGTCTTCACAGATGTGCAAGTTACACATACCATGGGCACTAATACACATCCATACCATCAGAGAGGCTGACTTTTGACCTTTTCTCTGATAACAATCTGAACAGTCATTTTCCTCTTTGTCCTGGAGGACATGATGTCCATGATTTCCACAACCAAATTGAAATGTGGACTCTTCAGACCACAGGACACTTTTCCACTTTGTGTCAGTCCGTCTCAGATGAACTCGGGCCCAGAGAAGTCGGCGGTGTTTCTGGGTGTTGATATTTGGCTTTGGCTTTGCATGGTAGAGTTTTAACTTGCACTTGTAGATGTAAAGACAAACTGTGTTCACTGACAATGGGTTTCTGAAGTGTTCCTAAGTCAATGTGGTAATATATGTTACAGAATGATGTCTGTTTTTAATGCAGTGCTGCCTGAGGGATCAAAAGTAACGGGCATTCAGTGTTGGTTTTAAGCCTTGCTGCTGACTTGTAGAGATTTGCCCAAATTAGAACAGTAGATGATGAAATCCCTAAATTTCTTTCAGTTGTACGTTAAAAAATGTTGTTCATAAACGGTTGGACTATTTGTTTTCACAGTTGTTCACAAAGTGGTGAACCTTGCACCATCCTTGTTTGTGAACGTCTGAGCCTTTCAGGGATGCTCCCTTTATATCCAATCATGACACTCAGTTGTTTCCAATTAACCCGTCCACCTGCGGAACGCTCCAAACAGGTGTTTTTTGAGCATTCCTCAGTTTTCCCAGTCTTTTGGTCCCCCTGTCTCAGCAGTTTTTGTTTGTGTTGCAGGCCTCAAATTCAAAATGAGTGAATAATTGAAAAAATAGAAAAACAGTAACGTTTACCATTAAATATCTTGTCTTCGTAGTGTATTCAATTCAAATTCAAAAAGAATAATTTACAAATCATTGCATTCTGTTTTTATTTATGTTTTATACAACATCACAACTTGAATAGAATTAAGTTTGTGTTTTGATCTTGCTGTGCCTGCAGCCCCTGGAGGATAGTGGATGACTGTGGAGGAGCTTTCACGATGGGTGCCATCGGAGGGGGGGTGTTCCAGGCAATCAAGGGCTTTCGAAATGCCCCAGCTGTAAGTTCAAAATGTTTGCTTCTTTCTTCTTTATTTTTAAAACATTATTAACCGATCACTGTTATTTCAGGGTGTTAGACACAGACTAAAAGGAAGTGCAAAAGCAGTGAGAGTAAGAGCTCCACAGATCGGAGGTAAGAAGGTCTTGTTTTGTTATTTTTTGCTGTGTTACTGTTGTTACTTTTATTTGATTTGATCAGAAATACACTTTTCTATATTTAGGTGCAACTGGGTAGCTGGATCTTCTTTATTTGAACATCCAACTGATTTCATTTTAGTTCTCAAAACAAAGCATCATGCAGTCAGTCAGTCTTGCCAGCTTTGTCTTGTTTGTACTTCTAGGTAGCTTTGCTGTGTGGGGGGGACTCTTCTCTACAATCGACTGTGGTTTAGTTCGCCTGAGAGGTAAAGAGGACCCGTGGAACTCTATAACAAGTGGTGCGCTGACAGGAGCCATCTTAGCAGCACGCAGTAAGATCAAACTTCAAAAGCTCCTTAAGATGAACAAAACCGTTGTGAAGGAACACAATAACTCCCTGAATATTTCTTCTTTTTATCAGGTGGACCATTAACCATGATGGGTTCCGCCATGATGGGAGGAATTTTGCTCGCTCTCATCGAGGGTTTTGGGATTCTACTAACCAGATACACAGCACAGCAGTTTCAAAACCGTGAGTTTTGTAAACTTGATTTTATTTTGTGACATAATTTATTATATTATTTATGTTAATTTATTTATTATTATATTAATTATAAGCCATGTAAAAAAGTGCTGAATCATGGTACTTACAAAAACATATTTACAAAGGGTTTTTACAGTGTGAACACCCAAAATACAAATCAGAGCTGTGATTTCTTTTTCTCTAACTTTTTATGACTTCATTAACAGAAACTGAACGTTTACAAAAACTTTACTAAAGAGTAGACCTGAACTCTATTGCTCTGAGTATCTAAGAAAAGTTTGAGAATTTATTGTTGTTTCATCTTGTCTTCTTCAGCTGTTCCTTTTGCAGATGATCCCAGTCAGCTTCCTCCAAAGGACGGAGATCCTCATCAGCAGCAGCATCAGGGGCCAAAGGGTCTGTTTCACTAGAGAGCATTAAGGACTCAGGTGGACACAGTGAGTCAAAACGAAGGAGGACACTGACATCAGGAGGATCGGGGGTGGACATGATATTTATGTTGGTGACAAGTAGCTGCACTTTGTTCTTGTACCTCAGGGACAAATTACTGTAAAGTTCAGTGTTTTTCACTGAAATTTTACATTTAAGCAACGTTCCTTCTGGCAAACCTCATATTTTCACCATCAGATTGCCGTACAACATTTTCTGTTTTCATTTGATGTGTGTGGGTGTGTCAATGCTGTGACCTTTATGTTTAAACATTTCATTGGAGTACGAACAGATTTAAATGCAGCATCTCAATGCTCAGAATAGCTAAACACTACAATAGGTTTGTTTGTTCGCTTGCAAAGAATCATGAGAGAACATGAAAGTCATGTCAAGCCGTGGTCTGGACCTGTTCCTCAGTTGTGTTTTTTATATATACATCATGTTAACGAAGGGAGATTTTCTGCTGGAGGTGTTTTTCTCACAGCTTTTAGACAGATGTTTGTATCTTGGTGGATCCACATCATAGACAAGCTTGTAGAAAACAGCTTTTAGGTGATAAAAAAAAGATTGCGAGGAATAATTAGCACACTCTGGTTCTGGATCATTTGTTGCTACATTTGCATCGTGTTTTCCCAGCTAATCTTTATGGTAGGTTATTAAGAGGGACTGGATCATTGCTGGGAGGAAAGCTAAAGCAGACATTTACATTCTCAATAAAACATATAGTAGCATCTTTATTTCATTTTAAAAGCACAGTTTGTTTGTGGAAAGGCTGGAATCTGGGCTGTAGCTGTAAATCTGATAAGTTAACATGTAAACCTACGATGTTTTACTTGTCCTGTATAAAGCATCAATATATTGTTCATTTAATGTAGCAAATATTTAAGTTGTAATGTTTTTGTTCCTGAGCCACCAAAGATGTTTCCTGAACACCCCGGTTTAGTAAAGAGTAAAGTCTGTTTCAGTGGCTGCCAGGAGAGGCAAAATAAGAAATCAATGTTTTTTTTTGTTTGTTGTTTGACATTGCATTCTGTTTGCTCAGCAGATTTTACCTTATGTGTGACTTTTTGTTGTTGAAATGTCAGATCTGAAAGCCCAACTTTACTCCACTCTTCATCTGCTGTTTGTCTTCATCAGTAACTGTCGCACACGGCAGCGTTTCTCACTCTCAAGTCTTTGACAAGCAAAAACATTGTGTCTGCAACCATAAAAAACATTTCTCAGAGCAAGTTTAGCTCAGTCCTTAGGCTACTGTAATGTGCTGCAGAAATCCTAAAGTAAAGCTTTTTAACTGAGAAATGATTTTTTTCTTATGAAGGACAAACCGTAAATATTAAAGTAATCCAGCAACAATCCACTGATTTACAGCTGAACTCTGTGGAGGAAGTGTTTATTTGATCAAAACTTATTTATTGTGCAGAAGTTTATTTAAAATAATAAAGATTTAAGATGTTATTTAAAAAAAGATTTGTTGCTGTACTTTTTAATTTGTATTCTTCTGATGTGATGGATGTTATTAATCTGACTTTGTTGTGAAGTTAACAGGTTCAAACTTGTTCTGCAAACGTCACATAAAACCTTCTAAATTATTTTATTTGGCTGTTCTGACTCAGGATCCTGCTGTGTTTGATGAGATTTTGCAGCTAGCTAACTTAAGCTCACCCAGTCCTGACCGTTTCTCCATTTTTCCCCAACAAACAGAATCCATGGATTTAAAGGAAATCCATCTCATACGACCACAGAATTTATGACAAAAAGATTTTTTTCTTTTTGAAGTAAACCATGACTCAACTCAAGCTTTTCCTTGTTTCCTCTGAGAGTTTTGAGTCGTTTGTGGTTGGTGCATCGAGACCAGCCCTGTAAAATGTTTTATTGATGATTTTTTTTTCTCCATCTTTGAAAGGTTCTGTTTGAAAACAGACTGTCTGCAGGACATCCTGGCTTTAGGCAACAATGAACCATGTTCCGTCTCAGTGAGACACAGATCCACGAGATGCAGCTGAAATAGTCATTAAATGGTTAAACATTTTGAAGAACCATAAACAGAGTTCAGACCTGAATTCTGTTCAGATTGTGTGTGGACAAAAAGAGCATATAGATGTAAAGAAAGCCTTTGAACCTCAGAGAAAAGATTACAGCAGATTGAATCCTAACAGAGAGCTGTGTGAAAAACTATTTAACAATGAAAGTAACTGATGTGATTTCAAGGAAAAGGTGTGTTTTTCCACAAGTAACCAGTTTTAGTTGTCTTTTAGTGAAATGATTGACCATAATTTAACATTTTTTTGTATGTTCAGTTGTAGATGAGATGGATAAACAGATTAAAAATAAACGCTCAGTATTCTGTGAAGAAATGAAACAATTCGTGTCGGAATTTTAAATTAAAATCATCTCTGTGAGAAATGATGGGTTTTATAGCTCATTTGGTCAAATCTTGAAAATTAAATGATGCAATTTTGCTGGATGCATCACTCAGGTTGACTCAGCTACTACCACATCTAAGTTTAGACAAACAGAGTTGACTCCAGCAGGTAATAGTTTTAAAACTTGTATCACATGATTGTGCTCAGAGAATAGTTTTGGAGTAACTCTCAACTACCACCACACCAAGGTTCAACACAATTCATTGTAAAAAACAAAATAGTTATTTTCCAAGCTCAGTTGGATGGGGTGGCCATCTTGGATCAGGTTTGCTCCAAAGGTTAATCAGTTGTAGATGAGTACATCCAGTGATTACTTCCTGTTTCGCTGATGTTTGTCCCGTGGTTTAGTTTACATAAAAAAAATAACCAGAGCTTCTACACATTCAGTTCATGCTCAGAATTAGTTGGTGATCCTTCTTAATTATTACCACACCACATAGACCTAATAGGTCAACATATGTAAACTGACCCACGTGTGTAGCTGTTGTGGCCATCTTGAGTCGTGCTGAAATATCCATCTGCCTATTTTATTGAAATTTGTTCAGTGAATTAAGTGACGTTTTGGTCACTTAAGACAGGCAGACACACTGACACAGGAAAAATAATTATCGTCTGCCTTCACCTTCGAGGGTGATCATTGTGCCCAAGTTTTAATCATGTTTGGCTCAGGTTGACGATCATTAGTTGCAGTAGTCGCGCGCCCCCTGCCGGTGCTGCTACTGTACTTCACCACGTTTCTTCTCGCTTCTGTCCAAGGTCCTGAAAATAAGTTTCAACTCGCATGTTTCCTTCTTTCTTGTTTCCCTTTTTCTTATTTTGACTAAAATCCTCTCTGTTTTTAATAATGACATTAATTAATAATAATATTTTTGTCAGGGAGCCTCGCTGTTCCTCATGCTCCCTCGCCCTGACAGATTTCCTGTCATCCTTTTAACCGGCTCAGCTGCTTTAATCCAGCCGGCTAACCACCGCGGATTCTCGGCTCTGGTAACCCTTAGCTTCATGTTCCAGCGCAGATAAAAAATCATTTAAGATCTAATTTTCTCTCTTGAACAAGTTCTTATAAGTGGGGTTGACCTGGATCTGGGCTGCAGACAGAATGACCCGGAGTCTTTCTCCGGATCTCAGCGTGTGGACATCAAAATGACGGGCTGCAGACTTTTTTATATAAATTTTTTATTGTTAAACCCCAGAAGTTTTTATTTTTTGAATAAGGCGCTGAGTTCATGTCTGTGATCCGCTGTCATCACAGAAACCCTGAGGAGTTGATGGTTCGGTTTTTCAGGTGACTTCTTGGTGTGAAACTGCAGAAATGGAGGCTGCAAAGAAAGGTGAGTCAGAAACTTTACAAAATACTGAGTGTTCATGACTCAGCTAAAATTAACACAACAGTTATAGTTCAACAAACAAAAAAGTAGCTAAAAACTAAAATGAACAAAGTTGGAACTAAAAATATAAGCAGCAAAACTATAGCTGAAACTAAAATTAGCAAAGTGTAGCTAAAATGTAAATCTTAGTAAAACAGTAGCTAAAAAACATGTGCAGCAAAACTACGTATAGCCTAAAATGATAAAAGTCATGGCTAAAAGCTCAAGTTAGCAAAATTGTACTTTAAAGCTGCAATAAGCAAAACAGATAAAAGTAGCAAAACTAGCAAAACACAATAAGCAAACAGTAGTTCAGCTCATAGCAAAACTGTAACTTATTAGCTAACAGGAGGCCTAACTAAAAAATACATGTAAGAAAACAGAAGCTAAATGCTAAAATGAACAAGGCTATAAGCTAAATACTCAAATTAGCAAAATTGTAGCCTAAAGCTACAATAAGCCAAACAGAAGGTAAAAGACAAAAGTAGCAAAACTAGCTAAATATAAAAACGAGCAAACAGCTAATAGCTCATATAAACAAAACTGTAGCTTAAAGCTACAATAAGCTAAAGAGTAGGCCTAGCTAAATAATACATGTAGGAAAACAGTGGCTAAATGCTAAAATGAACAAGGCTATAGCTAAAAGCTGAACTTAGCAAAACTGTAGCTTAAGCTACAATAGGCAAAATAATAGTTAAAAGATAAAAATTGAAAAGCTGTAGCTGAAAGCAAAGTTAGCAAAACAGAAGCTAAAGTTTAAAGTTAGCAAATGCATTGCTTAAAGCTAAAAGGATCAAAGCTGTTTCTAAGATAAGAGCTAAATGATCTAAACTTTAGCTAAAACCTAAACGTAGCATAAAAAAGACAAAATAAACAAAGAATCCTGAAGCAGATTTCAAAGAGAACATTGTTTAAAAGGAATTGTAAAGATTGATTTATTTGAGGATTTTCCTTGTAAATAAAGTCATACCACACTATTATTTGTCAAGTTGAATGTTTGATAAATAAATGGGTGAAACAGCAGGCTTGCTGAAGTTGCGTGTCTGGTAAAAATGTGCAGAAGAAGCGCTAAACAGGAAAAGAATAGTTTTATATCAACTTTAACACAAATAAGCCCACATAAGAAGAGAGACATTTCTATACTTCACATCATACCTATTAGTGTTTGGAGGCCTGCATTAAATTAAAAATGGACATCTGACAGTTTTTTCTACATCTCAGTGTTATATTTTAGATGTTAAAGGGCCTGTAGTGTGTGTTTAAATACGAAGCCTTCTTAACAGGTGTTCATTGGGGACAGTGCTGCTCAGAGCCCTGCTGCTGCCTATAAAGAAGTAGGTCACATCTGGTCTTATTATATGAGACCTGCAGGTCTAAAATCCTGTCCGACTGTTAGATAATATCACATGGGCTGAGAGAAGTGATTTAGGAGTCAACTAAGGTGAGATAAGATGGAAACTTGGAATTTTATTAACAGTTTAAACAGAAAAAACCATGAGAGCTCCACCTTAATGTTTTTACATTGAGTTGTAAAAATGTTCATCTCCTTCAGTGATTTATCTGGTTTGTTTCCTTAACTTGAAATTTAAATGAAGTTTAAAGGAAGTTTGTTCCTTTTTGATCTAAACAAGGTAACTATTGCTTTGACAATTCACATTGTAAAACAAAAAATAATGATAGAAAACGTGTGCTCATAACGTTTTACATGGATAAATACCCCTAAAAAAAACAGCATAAAAAAAATTAAGTTAAATGAAAACATAATTTTCTGTAGCCACCTGGATTTTCTGTCCATTCTTTGTGACCAAACTGCTCCAGCTCCTTCATGTTAGATTGCTTGTGTTCAACAATTGGACCATTCCATGACATTTACTGTCTGTGTTTAGAGTCATTGTCCTGCTGCAGGAAGGACCTCCACCTTGCAGTCCTAGATTTCTAAAGAATCAAACAGAATTTCCCTTGAGACCAGTTTTACAGTTCCTATCAATAGAAAAGCATCCACAGAGCATGATGCAGCCCCCAGCATGCTTCACTGTTCTCAGCATGGTGTCCCTGATGGACAAAACGTTTAATAATAGGCTCATGTGACCACAGACCTCTGTTCATGTTTGTTTGCCGAGTTTCCAATAAGACCTTTGAGAAATTCCAAATGTTTTGCCTTTTTTTTCTGTTCAACATTTTTTCCCCTAGCCATCTTTTCACTGAAGCCCAGCTCTGAGCAGTACATAGTTTTATGGACATAAAATTCCATCTTTGCAGAATAGTTGCCAAGTTCCATCAGGTTTTGGAATGTACTTTGCACAAAAATAAAGGAAATCTATGTTTGGTAGATTATTTCTTTGTTACAATGCTTCTTGGCAATAAATCTTATACACTTAGAAAGCCTGGTAATTTCCCTTTTAAATGGTGCCACATTTGTAAGGAACATGCATTTGTGGGATGAGCAGTAGAGCTGAGTATGTGGGTTGTGCACATGAAAAATTTGCCAATGTTCTCTGCCAAACAGCTTATTTTGCGATGAGAGTACCAAAGAGGCAGGACAAGTTCAGGAATACTTTTGCAGCATCATGTTTGACTATCATTTCTTCTGTCCAGATGTCCTGCCTGTGGGGGATGCAGGCAAATCGGACACCCTCGGGTCGACTGGCTCGGCCAGGAAACGGGGAGGGGGGGCCAAGAAGGCGATGCAGGCCAACAAGTCTGCCCTCAGGGCCCCCCGAGCTCTGTGCTGCCTCACTCTGAGCAACCCCATCCGCATGGCAGCCTTGGCCCTGGTGGAGTGGAAATATCCTTTTTTAAAAATTTACTTGTGTTTAGTTGTGTTTTCGCACACGTCAAATATAGATGATGATGTTGAGATGAAGGCAGCCTGTTGAAACCTTAACTACAATCCCTAAGCCTTTTGATATTTTCATCCTGCTTGCCATTTTTGCCAACTGCGTGGCCATGGGCGTCACAAAGCCGTACCCGGATGACGACTCCAACGCAACCAATCACCAGCTTGTGAGTTTCTCTTAGAAAAGCGTGACACTGTAATTTTTACAAAGGGCATTAAAACAAAGGAAATTAACGAGTGATAATGGATTTTTTCCTAAGCTGAGTGGTAAAAAACTCTGTGCATGTATTTGTTAAATAATGATGTTGGTAATGCAGCTGCTGACTGGAAATCATCAAACTTCTTCTATAAAGCCCAACTTACTTGCTAACTTATTTTTGTAATAATCAGTATCAACATTCTGATGAGTAAATTGTGTATGAAGTGTAAAAAGAACCAAGATAAAAAAGAATGGTAAGAAAGGATCACCATGGAAACCACACCGGTGTTTGTCACTCCCTGACAACGTCTTTAAAAAGATAACCAAACAGAAACGCAGAAGAATATTTGTCTTGAAAACAGACCCTGAATACCCTCTCACAGCTAAAGTCACACAAATCATTTCATAGCTACAATAAACATTTCTAGTCCCTCTTATATTCCTAGCATTTCCTTACGAACCTTACTGAGACATAAAATAAAATTGAAGCTGAGTTTTTGAAAAGATCCATGTAATTTTACAGACATTTCATACAACTTGCATGGGATAAAAACTGACAAAAGTCTTCCTCCAACAGTGAACAGCTTTTTAATTTCATATTTTGCCGGCTGAAGAACGTTTGATTAAAATGTTATGTTAAGTACGTTATTTGAAGAGGAATAAAATGTCTCATTGATAAAAAAATGTTTGTAGATAACACATACTAGCTCATATAGAGAATATAAGAAAATAATTAAAACAAAAGCACACATCCTTTCTTTAAATTAAAAGTTTGATTAAATATTTCATTCATTATCTTTACCGGCTTCTTCCTTGTTGGGTTGTGGGGGTCACAGGTGCCCAGGTCCAGTAGTCTCTGTGTGAAGACAGGTCACCAGTCCATCACAGGGACCAACCATTCACCGTCTCACTCACACCTAGGAACAATTTAGAGCTGTTATTCATGTTTTTGGTCCATGGGAGGAAACAGGAGTACCCAGAGAAAACCCAGGCCTGCACAGAGAGAACATGCAAACTCTACCCAGAAATGTCCCTGTGCCGGGCTTTGATCCAGCAACCTTATTGCTGAGAGTCATCAACTGTACCGACTGAGCCACCATGATCAAATATTTTATCTTTAAAAATACAACTTTTTAAATATTTTGTTTTCTCTTTTGCTTATGAATTCCTAGGCTTGACACTTACTAAGAGTAAATATGAAAGAAGGTTTTACACACACGTTGTATTTTGCCAAAAGTGACAGTGAACAAACACATAAAAGATTGAGCAAACATTTTATGCTGGATGTCCTTTCTGTCTTTGGGCTCAAATCTGCAGCCTCAGCTTAATGAGCCCACCACACTGACCACTAAGCTACTGTGGCCCAGGAGGTTTTACACATAGCATGACTAAATTGTAATAACAGTGCATAAATGGTCGTTTTAATGACTTCTAAAGGAGAAAAGGTATTTTGCTGAAAGCAGGAAGTCAGCCGCCTCGTGCTTAGTAATGGTGTTAAAGAAGAAAAGTGTCCTCGTTTGGGTGAGTCGGTCAGGGATCATGACTTACTTAAACGCCAACCATCTGCCTCGTCTTATTTCCTGCCTTAATTGAGTCACTCTTTGTTACTTGGTGATTTAATAGAAAGAAAGTCCAAACTACTATCAAGTGTAAACAACCATGTTATACAGTAGGTGTCTGTACTTGGACTGAAGCAGTGCATACAGAACGCAGAACATGGCGAACACACACACACACACACACACACACAGTCTGGTACAGCTATCTTTATGGGGACCTTGCATTGACTTCTATTATTT
>JARVJO010000024.1:9780232-9793193 GCA_031762555.1 Cynodonichthys magdalenae
TAGTGTAAAGCGCTTTGGAGGTCCGGAAGGACTTATAAAGCGCTATATAAGTTCAGGCCATTTACCATTTACCATTTACCATTTAAATGTGACCAAATTTAGCTGGTATTTTTACAAACAAGTTGCTTTTAGAACAGCACCCCATATAAAATTATTATTTCCCTTTGCAAATTATGACCTGCATATTTAGAACTTCATCACAAATACTTGTATTAAGCAGTGATGTCAGCTTGGACAGAGAGCAAACAGTGGGACGATGACAGAAAAAAAATCCACAGGTCATTTATACATCATTTGCTGTTACATCAGTCTCTTTCAGAAATAATGACAGCAGTGGTTTTCCTTTCACATAATGTGTTTATGTAACAAAGGTGGGTCTGTATAATAAGTAGTGAGGGATAGAAAGACAGTTTAGTGCAGTTTTCTGTGAGATCCTTGATCTCATTCAGCTCACTTTGCTCTTAGATTTGCACTAACCACATGAGACTTGAAGCTGTGGTGAAGTTTGCTGAAAACTCTGACTGTTAAAAGTGCTCTCTGTCCTGGGAGATTCAGAAACATCCATCCACAGCTTTAAGCATCATTTGTTGGGCTTATTTACAAAATCCACTGGCTTGTACATCTAACAACCCTCATTATGACATAGCTTATTGTCTTTGATTACCTTTGAACTTGATGCTTAAAGAATGGATTTAACTAAGTCAGTTACACATATTGAACTAAATTTGGTATTCCAAGCACTAACAGATCACACAAGATATTATTCATGAGTCTGGGCATTATGTTTATTTCAAGATTTAACAAAAAAAGCTATAATTCTTTCTTTGTCTGTAGGGTCTTAGTCTAAAACACTGGCTGGGAAAGGTTCACCTTTACTAACAGTGTTTTAGACATTCGTTCAAGGTCAAGCTTATGCTAGGCCTCAAATTACAAACATTATTCATGCTTTTTTTAGAGATGAAACCCAAAACAAACACAAGAATTTCCTTGCTCATGCGATTTTTGCATTGAACTCATCTCACTGGTTCAGTGACTGGTGACTCTAATTTACAGAAAATACTTTTTTTCTGTTCCATCTGATTCTGAGTGTTTGTGAAATGTGTCACAGCATAAACTTAAGGTGCACAGCTTACAAAATTTTGGGCCGTGCACATACTTTTTGTTGCACATCTTCTACATCAAGGGTTCTTAACCTTTTTGACCTTAACAACGTACTGATCAAAGGGATAATCTTGGTTTCATTTGCATTGTATTTGCATCATAACTAAATGAAAAGCATTTACATACCTGGTAATATTTGCAGGTGGCAATGAGGACACTTTGCTCTTAGACAGTGGCGCAAAGTGATCCTAGGAGGGTCCAGATGCATACCCTGTCAAAAACTGAAAAAGAAATCTACTCAAAACTTTGCATTTTCCAGCCATTTAAAGTGCATTTTTCTAGATACTTATGGTTAATAAAGACATGGTTACCCTAACCAGTGACTCAGTTAATGAACTCAGCTGGTTTAGCCAAAGATGAACACAGCATTAAATGAACCTGATCATCAATTTGCTGCGTGTGACACTTTTTATTTATTGTGCTTCTCTTTCTGCCTCTCCTCAGGGTGACCTTGTGATTTTGGAGAACAGCTCTCGACCACCACCTGCATTTCCACGCTCCTCTGTTTGTCTGTTTGTGTGTTCGTGTGAGTCGACAGGCGGCGGGAGGGAGGGCTTAAAAACACTCGTAGGTCTTTGAGGGAAGTGGTGGAGGGAGATCACCACCAAGGGAGCAGGGCCTATTGGGAGGGGGGGGAGTAGGTGGAGGGGGGTTGTGTGGGTTGGGGGGGGGGGTCTGTCTTTGCTGTAAACATGATGAATATTCTTGTGGTGTATTTTAACTGTAGAAGACAACAGAGGATTGTCTGTTTGGTTTTACGAAACAAACTTGAATACAAATACCAAAACATTTGTTGAACATTTAAGGGAAATCTTGCAACAGAGAAGACTTACATTTATGAGGAAAAAAAAAGAAAAGAAAAAAAAATAAACTGTAGTAATATTTAACTTGAGAGAATGTATTTGTCTGTGCTGTGTAAATATGAACCTGCTGAAACATATATAAATATACAGTATATGATTATAGGTACACAGTTGAATAACTGTGCACTCTATATTAGTTGTTATACAACAAATGTTGAGCACAGAGTTATTCAATTGGTTTTACTTTGGTTCTGTTTAGGAGCTCCAACAGTTTCACCTTCACAAACCAGTTCTCAGTTCACACCATGATTTATTTATTCACACATCTCAACATCTGGACAGTTTTCTGTTCTTGTCAGTTTCCTCCAGATTCATCTTTATCTTTATTTTTATCAGCGTAACTGACGGGACTTGACAGGTGAAGGCTGTTGAAAGTGCAAACGTTAAAAGAAGAGACATTTATCTTTATTAAAAAGATTAAATAAATTGTGATTTATAGAGTAATACAAGTAGTGACAGTGAGGTGTAGGTAAGTTGTTTCAGCGTTTTGTTTCTATCATTTTTTGTCCCATCGAAGTGGGTGAGTTCCTGAATATTGTTCATTAAAACAAATACATTCATGAGCGTGGTGGTGTCTCATATTTGTCGTTTCTTAAACCGGTGTAGTGCTGTCAGTATGGAAATCGTGACAAACATTGTTAGCAGCGTGTTTGTTGATTTGTTTGAGTTTTATGTAACAGCATTGAGCAGTTTTTGTCGATTAATCTTTTTTCCATATTCTATCGCCTTTTATGTGGTCCAGGAAGTTGTGAGACAGAGTTATATTGTTTTTAAATGGTGTTTGTATCAAACTGAAATCAGTGGCACACACTCACCTTAACGTAGAATAAAATAGATTCTGGTCAGGATATCCTGCTGTGGTTTAACTCGCTGCATCGTCGGCTCGTCTTTATCGTTCCTCCTTCAGGCGTTGAGCCACTTTATCTCGTGCAGTTTTCTTCCTGCATTCCAAAGTCTCCACAGCTACATAGAGGCTCAGGAAGGAGCGAACATTTGTCTGATCCATCACTGCACAGCACACGCTGAACAGCAGCTCTGCCACATCGTACCCGAAGCACAAGCAAAGTGCTGCAATAACTACTTGTACCCAGCTAGTGTCAGTACAGCTGCAAATGTTTGCCAAATAGTAAAAGTTTAGTTTTGTCGGCGGTTTCGCTGTAACAGCTCTGACCAGAATGAGTTGTTCCTCATCTCCAGCACATAGTCACTCATTGTACAGACGCTCATTTTGTTTTAAATCAGGGTTGTTTGATTCAAGCTACTGGCTTTCTGTAGTTTCTCCACTTCTTTTTCTTTTTTGTGTTTCTTTCTCTTTCACTGTAGCTCTTATAAATATGCTGAAATGAAATATAGTCTTGTTAGTGGTGAATGATGTCTTGTGATACTCTCTAAGCCCTTGGATAGTGCTGTGTTTTATTGTGAATGATGTATTCATATTAGTATTTATGATAATGATAAGTCAGAAAAAAATTCAAGACTCTCCAAAATTTTGCCGTATTCTTATTATATGGGATTCATGTGAAACAAAATGAAATAAACTTGACATTATTCTGTTGAAGGGTAAGCTGTGTGGTTATTTTAATTCATAACAGATAATCTTTTTTATTCACAAATGCATTTGATAGTTTTTTTCTGATATTAAATGATTAATTTTTTTAGCTTTGACAGAGGGAACAAGTTTTCCTTATCTTTATTGTTTTACTTTCGTAACACTATAAACAAAACGGGAAAGATCAGAAGAATCTGATCATGTTACAGTTCTGCTGCAGTTAAAAATTTACTTGCAGTTCAAGGGTTTAGTACTTTGAATTGGTTAACATTTCACTTTTATGGCTTGCAAACACAACAATTTTTAAAATATAAAGACTAACCTCTTTTATAAAAATCACAATGATTCTTCATAGACCCAAGAATTTACAGCCAAAGTCAGAGGTTTACATCCACTCATCAGGGGAATCACTTATGGTTTTTAATGATTTATTTGAACTGTTCTTTCTCCAGGGTGGAAATAATTAGACAACTGAAAAGTTTAATCTTAAAAAAACAAGAACTGGGTACGCTAGTTTGGATTTCCTCTAATCCACACTGTATACATTCAGGCTCAGATGTATACATACATCAATAAATCTTTAATTAAGTGGTCCTGAGGATTCTAGGGTAGGGGTGTTTATTCCTGGTCCTGCAGAACCACTATCCTGCAGTTTTTAATTGTTTCCCTGCTCAAACACACCTGATTCAATGCTTGAATTAACTCTTCCAAGTTTTGCTGAAGTCTGTTAATCACCCGTTCATTCATATCAGGGGTGTTGGAGCAGAGACACCTTTAAAACATGCAAGACAGTGGCCCTTGAGCAGAGGGTCTGATGTTTTGGGTCTGGGGACCCCTTACGAAGGTGAAAATCTTCCAGGGACCTCTCATAAACCTTATGCTGATTTGAAAGTAATTTACTATCATTTTAACCCCATAATGGGAATAATCATTTTGTTTTTTGTTTGGTTTAGTATGTTTGTTTTACTTGTACATTGTTCTACATACAATGTTAAAAAAAATAATAAAAGGACACTAATTTGAGGACCCCCAAACTACAGGACCCCCGTTTGAGAACCTCTCCCTTGAGGACTGGGATTGAACATCCCTTTTCTAGGGTGTCTTTTACTTTGACAAGACCTGTTTAGTCTATTGTTAGTGATTATGATTGAAAGCAGCTGGTATTCTCTTTTTGCCAACATAAACAATATCTTTTTGACAGGCATATTGGACTGCAGCCAATGCTCATCTGTACTCCTCAAATGAAAGTAAAGTGATCAGAAGAAAAGCTTAAAGATCAAATTAAGCTTTTTGGCCACAATAACAAGAAATATGTTTGGCTGTGTCAAGGTGAGGCTTTCGAATTAAAGAACACTATCAGCTCTCAAGCATGGTGGTGGTAGCATCATGTTGTTAGTGGTGCACAGAGTGGATGGAATAATGAAGGAGGACAGCTACATCAAAAAAAAATTACTTCAACTCAAATCATCATACAGTTGAAACTTGAACACATTTGTGTTTTTAAAGAAGACAACGATCCCAAATGCATCATAACTACATTCTGATTGGATAAAGATTGACGTAAAGCTTCAGGAAGAACCTTTCCAATATCCTGACCACAGCACATTTAAAATTAGAGGAGTCAGGTCCAGAAAAAAGAGTGGCCAAGTACCCTGACAGAATTATACCAGAACCTTGTTGATGGATACGAAAAGTGTGTGGTTCAAAGTGAAACTTGCTAAAAGACATTGAACCAGATATTAGTGGGGGCGTATTTAAATATTTAAATGGCCTGTACTTATGTAGCGCCTGTCCAACCATCCATCCATTATCTATGCTCGGTTTTTTCCTTTCAGGGTTTCTAACCAACCACGATACTCAAAGTGCTTTATACAACACAATCTGTACGCTCATTTACCCATTCACACACTCATTCACACAGCACTCTTCTAAATCTCTACAAAGCTAATCTGAATGAATCATTCTATGGAAACTAATCAGTGCTTTAGATCACATTCATACACTGATGGGACACAAATCAGAGGCAGAGGTGTCTTACAAATTCTCTCATTAAAGGACAGCTGCTCTAACCACTCAGCCACAATTGAGTGCATGAACTAGAAAAAAAGTATAAATTTGTGCACCCAGAATTTTTAAATCCTAAAAGTTGTATGCTGTTTCATCATTCCATCCTGGGGAAAATAACAATTCATATCAATGATTAAAAATTTAAAGTTAATAGGACAAAAAGTGTCACTTATTTTTTTCTCCATCTCCATCTTCTGTCGCTTCTCTCTGCAATCAGGTCACGGAGGCAACAGGTCCAGAATCGAAGCCCAGACATCCCTCTCTCCAGTGACACTTTCCAGCTCATCCTGGGGGACCCCAAAGAAAATACATGATCCCTCCAGCGAGTTCTGGGTCTTCCCCGGAGCCTCCTACTGCATGCCCGGAACACCTCTAAAGGGTGTTACTTATTTGTTTCACCAGAAAAAAATATCTGTTTCAAAAAATTGTTTGGAGTAATGTAAATGAGACCATAAAAGCAGAAAAACAACATGGCCTTTCAGGAAAACCTTAGAAAATGTAAATGTCAGGGGTTTACAAAAATAGGTAACTGTCAAACATGTTTCACCACAGAAGTACCACAGATTAGATTCATGATCTGAAATGTCAAATTGGCAGCACAGCGGCTGAGTGGTTAGCACTGATGCCTCACAGCAAGAAGGTCCTGGGTTCATTTCCCAGTTCTCACCCAGGGTCTGTGGCTTTGCATAGTCTCCTTGTGCTTGTGTGGGTTTTCTCCAGGTACTCTGCTTTCCTCCCACAGACCAAAAACATGCACATTAGGCCTCCATCTCAGTGAGATTTGTCTAGTGAAACATAGGTTAATAAGTTCAAACGTCATCTCTGGACAAAGAATGCTTTAAATCCTGGGTGTTCACAGCCATCTTGGATTTTTATTTGGATTCTGAACATGATAGAGATCATTCTCAGTTACCACCACACTGAATTTCAGCCCAAAACGTTCTAAAATTGTAGAGTTATTGCTGCTTAAAATTAACTCTGGCTGAATGTTTATTTAACATTTCGAATTTGTTAAAGAATGTTCTCAGCTACTACTAAACCAATTTCAAGTTTTCTATATCTAACACAGGCTAATTTATAGCCATTTTTAAAATTAGCTTTAGCAATTAGCTTAAACTTGCAATAAGCATTCAGAATGTGTTGGGTTAGCTCTCATCTACATACCAAATTTCATTCAATTATATCTATAGCAGTCTTTGTTCCACTGGAGATCAATAATGGCGCGATTTCTGCCTTTAAACGTTTCCAGACCCTACTGGGTGCTTTTTAAAAAACAAAAACAAAAAAACAGGTTGTAAGGTGACTTCCTGCGGTTCTTACCTTAGCTGACACCCTTACAAAAGATAAAAAATATCAAAAGGCTATCAAGGAATTTCAGGGACGACTGTTAAGGGGTTAATTCCATATTTTAGCTATGGCAGCCATCTTAGATTTTTGATATGGCTTCAGCATGTGGTTGGGAACATTCTCAGCTACCTTAAAATGGCCACGTTATTGCAGTTTCAAATAACTTCTGGCAGCCATCTTGAATTTTAATTTTGCATTCAGCAGAGGCGACTAATACATGTCAAATTGGAAACAGAATCTCAGAAGTCTACATCATTCTTGCCAACATCTGCATTTATCATAAAAGACACGTATTTATGTTAACTAGCAACTGTGGAGTGAAGCAGTCCTAGGGGGGTCCAGTGGCATGCGCCCCCAGAAATATTTTTTATTTAACCCACTCAAAACTATTTTTCCAGCCATTTGAAGAACATTTGATCAAATTCATATTATGAAACAACTTAAAATCAAAATATTCTGAAGGTAGAACACTGAAAAACAGTCTTTAAGTTGAACTACTTTTTACACACTGAGCATCATCATGAGTTACCTTTGACTGGATCATATAGTACTTTATCATTAAATGTCCTGTGCACAATATAACACCTCATGTAGTAACAAAGCAGCTGAGAAACCCCCAGAATAAGTTAAACCTGAGCAACAAATGATTATTCTACAAATCAACTATATCAAAACAAAACAAAAAAGCCAAAAAAGGCAATAAAATCTTTATAGAAAAATGTACTTGATCAGTACAATATTCTTACTAAAATAATTCACTTGAGAAAGATATGTTACTAGTTCTCTTACTAAATAAACTATAACTACATTCTAATAACAAAATTAAATCCTCTTATTTCCCAATTACAACAAAAGTAAAACTGTAATAATGTTTCTATCATCTCTCTCCTTGTATAGCAAATAAATTCAAATGCTGGTTTTCTGTGACAAAGCAAAGCAGGAGCAATTTAAGAATGAAAAAATAAATAAAACTACAAATGTCTCGTTACTGCCAGTGATTTGGCTCCTTTTGTTCATTGTAAAGAGCTGTTCAAAAGAGTCAGATCATTCGTGAACATCACATCTCTAGACTGCAGCCAACATTAGTGGATTTTTTTCATGATTTGGGGTCATTTAAGAATGTAACCCCTGTGGAGATCTTGGCTTCTCGGTATATTAAAACGATCTAGTTAGTTTTGAAACAAACAACGCCTCTCAGCCGACACTAGCGTTCTGCATGTTTTGCAGTGAACGCAGTGTTTTCAGACTCCCCTCCAATAATGTCGTTTTTCATCAGTCTGCAGGGATATCTCACTTGACTTTTAGTATGTTGTAGTAAAGAAGTTAATCTTTCACCACCCTTTTTAATTGAATGAATTCTTCTATTTCTTCTTGCAGTTTATCGGTGGTGAAATTGAAGCTCTATTTCAACAATCTTCAAACACATTTGAGCTTATAGCACTCAATAAAAGATAGCACCAAATATTCTAAATATCTCAAAAGTGTCTGAGTTTCATAACAATCTGATTGTGCAAACATGTTTTTTAAGACCCCAAACATGCCTTTGCTTTGATAGGAGCGAAACAAAAACATTTTCTCTTTGTTCCTCGATAAATTTATAATAAATATAGGAAGACAATGTTAAGAGCATGCCATTTCCTACTTCTACTGAAATGTCATTCAATTGCTGTATCTCAAGAAATAAAGAAGTTATGACCATTTGTTTTTGTTGCAGAATCATCTCAAGTTTTCTGGGTTTTCAGTGTTAAACCACTGGAACCAAAATTGAGCAATTTTCAATAGTAAAATGGCCATAACTTCCTTATTCTGTCACTATAGATCATGGTGTCAATCTCTTAGTTGTTTCAAACTCTATTGCAAAAAGATCTTGGACTTGTTTATTTATATTTTGTCTCATATCTTGTCCTCTATGTTAAAAAAGAAAAAGAAAAAAAAAAGTCGATTTCATGGCTCCAAATGTTTTGTTAGGAAAGTAAAATGACTTTTAAATTTAAAGGTTGCAGACTGTGAGCACAGCACAACTGAAGTTCAAACCAGTGAAGAAAACAGAGATGAGTGACTTTAAAAAAATGATAAAACGGCTTGCCATACAGGGCTTCATAAAGCGTAGGAGCTGCTCTGTGTAAAGTTGGAAAATTTCTAAACTTTTCCAACACGGCCACTAAAGGGTTAGCGCGATATTTTTATGTCACCGCTTTCCCCTCCCTCCTTGAAAAAAAAAAATTAGGCCAACTCCCACCTTATCTTCCACTCCTCCTCTTCTTATTATTTTTACAGGAGGAGTTGATTCATCTGCTCGAACAGAAGCACAAAGAAGCACTCGGTGTTTTTGAACCTGGACCAGAGGAACTTTTCCTCCTGAAGTTTCTCTCTCTGTGGACTCGCTGTTGATTCAGCTCGTGACTTTTTGACGATAAGCCCCTTCCTTCCTTTCTTTTTCTGTTTCTTTTTTTTTATTGTAATAGTGTAAATTCGCCCAGGATGGCAGACACAACCGGGTCCAGCCCTGCTGCAAACTGCATGGAGAAGATGAAAAGTTACGTGAAGACCCAGAAAGGTTTTATCCTCGCAGCGGAAATAGTGAGTTAACATGTTCAGAGCTACGTTTGCTGCTGGCTGCTAATTAATGTTTCATTAGCTTTTAAGCGAGTTAATGCTGTGTTGTATTGATTTTTGAGGCTTACAGAGGAGTTGTTAAGGAATGACAGGTATGTGGTGGGCAGTGGAGTCAGTAGGATTCTCCACCTGTCATTTTAGCTCCACTCCTCTCATTTTAGCACCAAAGAGTCAAATTCTACAGAAAGGTCACGTGACTTAACCTCTATCATCTCCTTATCATATTAAACCCCACTATTTTTTTTTAACCATAAACGTGTCAGCTCTACTATGATTACCTAAACAACAACATTTTTCTTACTTCAGGGGCATTCTGTCACATCTGGATTCATTTAATTTAGTTGGATTATTTGCATCACAGTGTATGTAAAAACCACACAGCTAGCCCATAATAAATGTGTTGTCCGGGCAAAGTTCACTCACTTCCTGTCTGGGAAGACTGCTGTTTTTATATTGTTCGTCACCACTTTTTCACTTGAGTGCTTTTTGTTTGCATTTGACAGCGGTGTGTTCCCTGAACACAGGAGTCTGTGTGACCTTCATGCTTTGCATAAGAGCTGCACTTCCAGTGGTTGAGAATGTAACTGAGCACGTTTACATGTGAGGCTCAAGCAGAGTCTGGAACTGTTCTTACAAAACATTTCTCAGACATATTTACATGGCATGTAGGAGGCTCTGCATGCTTAAAGCAGGAAACATGAAATGAGCCCCTAAGCCAGGGGTATTCAACTGGCGGCTCGTGGGCCACATTCTGCCCGTGGGTGACTTCAGTCTGGCCTGCCAAATAATAATTTTTTTTTTTTAAAGAAATGTTTTTGTTTACTTCATTTAATATAAAACTGAAATCTATTTTAAATGTATGCTTCAATGCAGAAAAATACATTTAAAAGGGAGTGTTTCACCTACCACAGAAGTTGGGCAATCCTGGTCCTCGAGGGACACTATCCTGCATGTTTTACTGGTTTCCCTGCTTCAACACATCTGATTCAGTGACTAAATTACCTCTTCAAGTTCTGCAGATGCCTGTTAATCACACATTCATTCAAATCGTGTGTTGGAGTAAGAAAAACCTCTAAAACATGCAGGATGCAGGGCCCTCAAAGACCAGGATTGCCTGCCCTGGCCTACCATTATCAGGCAATACCCCCTGTCACCTGGATGACCCCCTGAGAAATTAAGATATATTAAGTTGAATAGACCTGCACTAAATTGTTGTCGTAATTGAACTTATATCATGTAGGAGGTAGATTAGTGTTACCTTATCCAATTGGGAAAATAGTTTTTAGTTTTTTGTGTTATTCCCTTTTTTAAAGTGTTTTTTGAGTCTTACTCAGTTGATTATGATCAAAAATTTGCCAAATATATTGTAACTGTAAATTCCAGACAAAACAAGGTTCTGCTCACCTTGCTGAACGGGCTCATTAAAAAGCAGGCTCTCAGAAGTTGGTCAGTGGTCCACCCACTGTAAGTTTTTATTTATTTATTTTTTTCCACCTCATTTTTCACGAGGTAATGGAAATTCCAGACGGGTGTAAAATTTAACCCAGGGAACAAAGAAAGCTTGAACTGCTTCTCTCGTCTCTGGCGTTCGGTTCAAGGCGAGCTCCACTGGGTTGTTTCGGCTTTTTTACTTTGTTGGAGTCTGATAAACTCCGAGGGAAGTCATCTGTGATGATGAATGCCTGAAATAGTTTACAAAACAAGAGAGAGGGCTCCAGGGAGGGGAACAGGAAGATAAATACCATTAGAGCTTATTATGGTGATTTTCAGTTTAAATGTGGGACATGGGGATTTGAACCCCCATCAGTCAGGATTTCTGAAGTTTTCCAAATTAAAGCAAATATTCTGAAGGTGCTACTGTTCTTTTACACATATTGCACTTTTTTATATGTTTATAAGCTTCCTGTCATAGGCATGACCATGTTGGAGAGTGTTCAGTTCACACACCCAGAGCACATTTCTGCTTGTCATGGGGTGTGATTGAGCCAGCACTGATAAGTTAGATTTAGTCATGCTCTGAACTAACTGTGCACTTCGCCGTTTTTCAGAATGAAGTTGGAAGCTTCCTGATTTTTTTTTCTTTTCGCGTTTCTCTAACTGTTTCCGTTTTAGGAGAAAGCAAAATAGCAGTAGTAGTGGAAGATGTGTAAGAAGAATAGAGAATGGAATAGAATAATACTTTATTGATCCCATGGAGAGAAATTGCAGATGAAGAAGTCAAGAAGTCATCAAGAAGTGTGATGAAATAAAAGTTTGCTTTTTTCATTACTCAGCACATAGAGTTTCAGTGGAAAAGGGAAAATGGAGAGAAAAAAGGGACTTCCTTAGCAACTGTTGCTGTTTGGTGTGTATCTCCTCCGTGCACAGGCTAACCTCTCGGGTCTCATGTTGCTGCTGACTATAATTAGCCAGTGGTTTGCAATAATTTCCCTCCATGAATTCTAAAACAGCAGCTTGTTGCAGGGATGTGAGTGGATTCTGTCATCTTTTGAAGCTCTCAGACACAGATTTGAAGGCTGTGAAGTGAACCATAAAGGTGTCTGAATCTCTGCGCTTGTTTTGTTCTGCTGGATTTATCTGTGGTGGGTGTTTTTTCTGTGTGACGACCTCTTCAGAACAGCCGGCCCCGGCCTGAATAGAGCTTCTTTTGTGCGAGACCCTGGCCTTGGCCTCTTCGCTGCTCTACAGAGGCAGCCTGTGCCAGTCTCTAACACATAAACTTCTGATGCCTTGCTGGTTGGCTGCGGGTTGTGTGTCTGAGGGGAGGGTAGGGGGGGGTGACAGATGTGAGGCCGGTGTCAAGTCAGTGAAGGCATGCGTGTATCATGTAGACTGCAGTGATTCGACACTGTCTGCCAAGTTGTCTGTGACTGAGAATAAAACATTGCAATGTGCAAAATGGACTGTTACTAAACACAAGTCATGATTTATTTAAGGAGCATCACTAGTAAAAAAATCTTTAGGTATATCACAAGGGTTTTTGCCTGCTGTTTGAAACTTCACCACTAAGTGTCACCAAATCCTCTTCAATTTATTGATTATTTAAAAAAAAAAAGCCAGTTTGAGACAATGAATTAGTGATCACATCATTTCAGACATCTTTGTCACACAATGTCCATAGTTATGAGGAAGACTCGGGGAGGGTATGAATAATCATTTCTCCCTCTGCTTTCCAAATGTAGCTCATGTCAACAGCATTGCTAAGAGTGTGTGTGTGTGTGTGTATATGTATGTATGTATGTATGTATGTATATATATATATATATATATATATATAATTTATTTGTGCTGGGCATAGATTAAAATTTTTAATCGCGATTAATCTCAAGATATTTTTGCGATTAATCTAGATTAATCT
>JARVJO010000024.1:9793293-9815556 GCA_031762555.1 Cynodonichthys magdalenae
GTCTGGGTCTCTCTGCTTAGGCTGCTGCCCCCGCGACCCGATCCCGGATAAGCGGAAGAGAACGAACGAACGAACGATTATTTAAGTAAAGTTTGTAAATGCTGAGATACACAAAATTACATTTTTCTGCATGTTATTTTGAGCACAGACTTCAAAGAAACCCAGTTGGACTGAAGAGATAAAACTGATCATTTGCAAACAGATATTTTTATAATAAATTGGCTTTAGGGCACATTGAGGATACAGGTGTATGGTGTTTTCACCTTCACAATGTGGTGCAGGCTGTTTCTTCTTGGTGCTAGGATGTCCTCTAGTGAGAGCAAACAGAAAAACACCAGGAAAAACTAACTTATAAAGATTAGAATAAAGTTTACATGAACAACAATGTACCAAACGGATGCTATAGTTATTTGTAAAAATTCCTGCACCCTCTGTTTAAAGTAATTCAAAACGATTAGGAGGACAAATGATCAAAATGGAAAGAAATGATGATATGAATGGAACAAAGTGAAAAAATTAATTTTAACACTAATGTGTCCCACCCAAAAACTTTCAAAAAGTGTGAAAACTGTAATCAGTTAAATTTCAATACCAGCTGTGACAGCAGGGAAATGTTGACATTACAATCTGATATTCACGTGAAACAGCTAGTTGTTGCAGTCACTTAGTTGAATAAATACAACCCTTAAACAGAGAATGCAAAAGTTTAATTTCATTATATTTTTGTTAATAACATTTTGTACCTATCATAACTCTACCACTTCATCCCACCTTACAGTAAAACCACGTTTGAAATAAAGAATAAATATAAATAAAAACATGCCACTTACTCTTATCAGATGGACAAAAATAATTAATTTTAATAAATCTTTTAAAATGGTTCTGGAAATTACTTACAATTTTACATGTGTGATGAAAACGTAAAATAAAACACGTCATTTACGTTGCAATAGTCCGCCATCTTTGTTGAGATTTTGCAGATAGAGCTCTGTGTGCATGCTACACGATGCAAGTCCACAAACCATCATACTCGTTCAGCATTATGCTTATTAAAAACCTAAGAGTATCTTACTACCGGCTCGGCAAAGTTTGCCTCTTTTTGACGAAAATGTTGCGGAACTTTAATTGTAAGTCTCGCGCTCAACCGTCTTGGTTAGCTAAGCTTTGAGACTAGCCCCGGGCTTTGTTTGAGCCGTTGCTAGGTAACCTGAAGTCTCGTGTGAATATGCGTATCAAAAACGCGGTACTTTAAAAGCTACGGTAAGCAAAAGTTAAACTAACTCGTCAGTCCATATAAGTGAAATTATTTTTCGGATTTTTTTTCTGTCTAAATGATATAATAATATATTGTAAATTCAGCCGTTTTGTTTTCACTTGTAAAATAACCCGCAAACCCATGACGCAGTTGCGGCCAGTCAGTGTTAGCTGAGTTTGGCAGATCAGAGAGTTAGCAAAGCAGGAATAAATAGCTGACTGGGTGTTAAGTTTTAACATTACAGACACTAACATTTTTATGTCGCAGGTAACATCCACATTTTCAACATGATGTTCTATACACAACTTTTTACATCCAAGCGAGGCCCTTTAGCTAAAATCTGGCTGGCAGCTCACTGGGAGAGGAAACTCACCAAGGCTCATGTGTTTGAGTGCAACTTGGAAACAACCATTAGAGACATCATTTCTCCAAAGGTACACTTCCCCACAACACTAAATCAACCACCTACAGCTACATTGTGCTATTTAAGATATTAATATGTATATATTTTTTTCAATAGATGAAAATTGGATTGAGGACTTCTGGTCATCTGCTTCTTGGTGTGGTCAGAATCTACTCCAAGAAAGCAAAATATCTCCTTGCAGATTGTAATGATGCTGTGGTCAAAATTAAAATAGCTTTCAGGCCAGGTAACTTTTTTTTTTTTTAGTTCTGTCACATATTAATATGTTTAGATTAAAATGCTTGAAAACCTTGTGGTTAACTCTGACAACTGTGTTGAGAAATCGAGCCCAAAACTTGTTTTAATAGGGATGCAAATTTAAAAAATTTAGCTCACACCAATATCAATCCCGACATTGAAAACCTACAAAATAACACCAAAATCATGTGGTTATCTCAAGTATCAAGGAAGTTATGGATGTTTATTTAGGTGTAATCAAGCTCATGATTTCTGATGCAATTCATAGCTGAACCAATAGGGCCTTTGTGACCATTTTCCTTTATCTGTTTTTGCTCACAGCTTCCTTAATGTTGAAGATATTTACATGGAAGTTTAGGGAAAGATCCAAGTTTTTTTGTAGGAAACATCTTGTATCCTAAAAATCCAACGTAAAGCAGAAAAAGTAAACTTAAGCTTACCTCTTTTAAGGGGTCATTAGAAAAACTTAGATGATTTAATTTGAGTCTATTTTCAATTAATTGGCTCTTTAAAAAGCATTGACAGAAATTAAAATTCAAACGAGTCCTGGAATTACCTGACATCAGTATGGTTTGTTGAAATTTATACAAAGCAGGAGCAAATAAGCAAACGCTAAGTGCAGCATTACACAATCTGGTTACAGCAGGTTAGGAAGGAAATGGCAACAACAACCCTATTTTAAAAATATGTTAGTCATAGTTTAAAATGAAAAATATATGTAATAAGTAATATATATATGTAATATGAGTACATAAAATGTACTCATTCCATTAAAAAACAAAATCTGTCATTGAGTGATAGTTTTGTTGAGATTGATTTATTTGGATTGATTCTGCGTTAAGAAAGTTTCATCTATTAAATTTGGTGATGGAGCACAAACAGTAAAAATTACTCAAATGCTCAGTGCAGATACTGAAAAGATCTTTCAAAAGAAATTTTCAGTTATTTTGTATTAACCATGACCACCACTAGAGGGTGACATTGTAACATTTAAACTTCTTGTGTTTATCTTTTTCCAAAACAATCAAAAATATCAACTTGAAACAGGAGGGAAGTAAGACCCACTGTTATTTATGTTTCCTTGTTTTAATAACTGCTTTCTGCTGTCAGTATTTTAATCCTAAATGGAGTAAATCTGGAATGTCATTCATGTTTCTTCTCAACACCCAGGTCAAACAGACATGCCTGTGGAGGGCCTTGAAGCCACAGTAAAAGCGATTACTTTGGTTGAAGATTTTACTTCATTTGATGTTCAGTTTCCAGACCTCAGGTGCAACTTTCTCCTCCCCAGCACATCTTAATTTGTTTTGTTTTATTTTCCTATATTCTTGGAATCGTAATTTCACAGAACATGTAGTTGATGGAAAATCAGCATTATTACTTATTCCCAATGCTCATATTCAAAAACGTAATTTTAGGGTTTGATTTACAAGATTGTGTTTTAGATTTGTTTTGATCACCTGTTAAAGCCAAATAGGGAAAAAACACAAGACTCACTATCACTGTGTTGTCTCCACCAGCAACACCGATGTTGAGGATCACTTTTCACTGAACCAGTGTCGATCGGAGGAAATCACCCTGAAAGAGAATTTTGGGAACAACTTCCTGAACTTCCCAAACTTTGGTGAGAAACAAACAATTGTTTTAATGTAAACAGCACAAGAACATCTATGTGTTTATTTTCACTGGCAACAAATTTTATAAACATTTTGGCTGCATGCATAATTTAATTAGGTTTTTTTTTAGATTTCCTCTGGTGAAAAGAATCAGTTTTACTTCTTTTCTCCCCAAATATTGATAAAATAACAAATTTATACTGTAAGTTCTTGTTTATCAGAATCAGTATTTCCTTTTTTTAGCAGCTGGAATTTGACAAAGCCTTTTTCTACCTCCTCTTCTTTCTGTTAAATAGGAGTTGAGTCACAGACCCAATCAAATACTTTGTTGGACAGAAGCTTTGACAAATTTTCCCAACATGAAGATGCATTTGGGGATGAAGAGAATGGACTGGATCTTCTAGGTATTTTAAATGAATTGGTAGAAATCCTTTTGTCCTGCTACTTTCAGAAAAAGATCTAGCTATTTACTGTGTAAATATAACTACTCAGACTAACTATAACGTGTCAGTCGAGTGAGAAGTGAGGTAATTCAAAGAGCTATCTACAAAACAGTATTAAGCATTTCTAATTTTTCATATAGGAGTGGTGGTGCAGACATTAGAGAGGTGAGCCTGTGATCGAGAAGTCACCTTATCAAATTCCCTGACTGTTTCAACAAAATTTTTGTGGGAAAGCTGCCTCCACCTGCCTCAACCCTCGTTTGCCCCACTTAGGGCCCTTGAGCAAGGTGTTTGCAGCTCCCTGCTGCACACGTGGGCTGTGGTAGCTCAGGTCAGATGAGTCAGGAAGGGCAGCCAGCATAAAAAACAAGTGCCAAATCCTAACGTGACTTAGCTTTCTTCATAACAGCTTTCATGTGTAGTTCAGAAGTAAAAACAGAACATTTTCTTATTTTACATTTAAACCTAAACCAGTTATTAATCACTTGTAAAGATAAAGTTTTTATGTGGAGTTAAACTTCACTGTTTTTGTGAACCAGAAGGGAACTCATTATTGAAGTTATACACATGTAGACAAGGGGTACCAACAATTTTGTACGTGTGTAAATTGTAAAGTATCTATCTTTATAAGTTAGGTTTTGTCCCTGTAATTATATAACATCTCGGGATAGTAACAGAATTCATTCTGATCTTTGCTTCAGAACATGGATCTCCTTTACATCTTCTGATTTTGAACTCAAAAATAAATAATTTCTGACATTTTTGACAAGCTCCTCGTTTATTTATAAAGTAATTCTAAACATTTAAAATTCTAATCATGACATACAAACATAAGTCTGTTCTCTGTGAACTCTTTATCCTGTTTTGTTAATACTCCATCAGTTACTGCCTTTTGATTTTTCATGACTTTGTAGACTTTCTAACAAACTTCAGTGACGGTGCAGAGCCTTCACCCTTCGACATGGAAGAGCTTCAGAATGAAAATCAACAGAGCTCCTCTGTGAATGATCCTCAGCATCGAATAGGTGATGATATTTTACACACCTGCATTTAAATTGTTCCTTTGGTGAAACTTTTCCTTCATCGTGTTTGTTTTCCCAGATGCTGAGGTGGAAGAACCAATAGAGGCAGAGGCCCCCACACTACATGAGACCACCATGCTCACCAATGAGGAGGCAGCCTTCGCCCTGGAACCTGTGGCCATCACTCGTATGCAACTGTGATCCACTGATGTCCCCTGTCTGTTTAGAAAACTCAATATCGTTTTACAAGGAGAAACAGAGGATCCTGCTCTGACACTCACCTTCATACAGAAAAAACTGTTTTTCTATGACTCTGTGTTTATATCTAGCAAACTCAGGAAAGAAGATCGGAAAGAGAAAACGCAAGTTGATTGTGGACCAAGCTAAAGAGCTGAGCAATGAATTCATCAGGGAGCAGATCTGCGACAGTTCGGACCTGGTTGCACCTTTGGACATGGCTCCACCCACCGTGCAGCTCATGCAGTGGAAGGAGAGCGGAGGGGCTCTCAAACTCTTTTCACAGCCGTGCTCCTCTGTGGTAAATCCACAGATAAAGAAGGTAAAACCTTGCTTCACTGTCAGTAATTTTATTCTTACTTTAATATTATTGGTACTTTTGCAAAAGCTGAGCATTTTTTTTCTCTTTACTGAACTTCTTTGACTCTGACACCGGTGAATGACTATAACCTGTGAATATCCACATTACTGCTTAGTGTTTCCTTTTCAGCTCTTTGTCAAAACTATCTTCAAGAGTAAATATTACAGTGTGAGTGAGGAGGCTGAGGAAATGCGTAAAGATAGACAAGAAGGTAAGAAACCTGTTTAAGGAGGGAGAATATCTATTGAAGACTCCAGGTCAGTTTGTACCTCTGCAGCTTTGGTCACTTCATACCCACAAAAAGAAGTCGTCTGCCACAGGACTTTTCATATCCACTTCAACAGCTGCCCCAACACTGGTGATTTATTTATTCTAATAGAGTACACTTGTGAAATAAAAATAGTCAGGCCAGTTTTGTCCATCGATCCAAATTTTTTACCCACTTTTTCCTTTCTGGGTCATGTGGAGCTGGTGCCTACCTCCAGCAGTCACTGTGCGAGAGGCAAAGTATTGAATTTTATTTACCTTTATTTAACCAGACAAATCCCACTGAGATCACAGGTCTCTTTTGCCTGATCAGTGAAGGCTTGCCTTTTTTTCAGCAAGTAAATGTTAGTTATTTCAAACTTGTGTTCACTTGTTGTAGAGCAGACCAGTCAGCTGACATTCGACCTTCCAGGATCCAGCTTTGTTAACCCAGGAGTGTCGTACTTTCAGCTGATAGTCATGAACAAACTAGAGGAGAAGCCATTTATATTCTCACACTTAGGGACAATTTTAAGTTATCAGATAACCTAACATGCATGTTTTTGGTCTGTGGGAGAAAACCAGAGTTGACTTCTCCCTTCTTCAGGGATCACAGTGAATGACAAAAGATTTGCTTTCAGTTGCCCTTCCTGACGCAACCTGGGCTCAAACCTGCAGCCTCAGGATAATGAGACCGTAGCACTGACCACCAAGCCACCACAGCCCCCCTGTGATAAACTAGTTCTAGGAGAAAACTCACACGTTCACACAAACTCCACTGTATGATTTTTCAAAGGGCTGAAAGAGCTGCACTGCTTGCTGCGATCGAGTTTGAATCATTTTAACTCTGGTGCAGGATGACAAGCAGCACTGCAATCAGAACGTTGCCTCTCAGCTTGGTATTTTAAGACCCATTCCACTCTAAAACCAAGCCATACAAATTGGTTTTGGAGTTGCACTTGAAGTCCACCACTTTTTATATGACGGGGCCTGTACCCCAGGGCTCGACAGAAAAAATAAAAAAAATGCAGATCCTTTCAAATTAGACATTAGTCTCTTCAAAATATGAAAATTCACTTTTATTAAAACACAAACAGACTAGGTTCAGCTTCAGTACACAGAGCCTGAGTCTGACGTGTGCATTTTTGATCCAACAATTTAGCCATTACCCTCACTGAGGTACACTTTGATGTGTTGGGGTACACTGTTTAAAATGTCATAGAAATGAATGCTTCATGCATAAATGCAGTGTTTGTTGCAGAGAAATGTACAGTGCAATATGGCTTTGGTAATAAATGATAGGTACTGTTTGACCAGTACCCCTTATATACTCTGAGTTTATTTGTTTATTGTAATTTTTTTTCTTTTTTTTTTCCTCTTGAACAACCATGAAACAGCTCAGAGAGACAGCAGCGCTCTCACCACAGACAACTTCAGTGTTGTAGACTCGTCTGTCAACACTGAACAAACACACAACACTGAGCTGATGGGCTTCGAACACGTCACTGACGGCAGCGAGACTAATCCAGAGCTCGAACAAGTAAGCATTAGTATGTCATGTCAACAGAAGGACTCCCTTTTTCTTCAGGGATCTTAGTTTTACGTTTTTGTCATTCGTGTTTGTGAGGCGGAAACCGAGTCACAGTTCACACATCCAGAGCTCCCGTCAGAAGACTCCATGTTTGTTCATCCTTCCTGCGAGGAGCACAACACTCAGTCCACTTCCCTCCACTCTCAGGTGCTTGTGATCACACACAGTCACAAATACAGACATGTTTCTGCTGGCTTGCAGTCTTCTCTCTGAACTCACTTCTGAAATGAAAGTGAGAGGTTGTCTGAAAATAGCTGGTACGTTGAAGTAGAAGCAGCTTTAGTCTAACAGATGGCAGGTGTTCATCTTCCCTGCTGTCCTGGCTCTGTGCTCAGCATCACTGATTCAAATGTGTGTCCAACCTGCAGTCTCTGCTGGACAGCCAGGACTTTCAGGAGAGGAGGATAAATAGAAAAGCGCAGAAACTTCTGAGTGCTCTGAAAGTAAGTCTTTTCTTTAGTTAGCATTTTAAAAATCTGTAATCACAGGTTTGAAGGTGAAAGGAGGGACTTGATTCAGTTTTATCGTTGTGTTGTGCAGCAGAACCAGAGCAGCAGAGACTCAACATTCAGCCTGCAGGCTCTCTGTAAAGGAAGCACTCGATCACAAGCTGCAACCACGTTCCTCTGCCTTCTTCATCTACAAAAACAACAAACAGTCCACCTGCATCAAAGCGCTCCTTACCAGGACATCAGCGTCACAGCTGGACCCAAATTCTACAATTAGTCAAGTCAGAGTCAGGTGTGCAGTTTGTAGATGCAGCACATCTATGTTGTGTTAAATTTCTCTCCCAGGTTAAACTGTGAAACCTGCTCGAACTGAAAATGGTTTCTATCAAACGTTTTTGCTCTTCCACCGTTTACTTGAAAATACTTTAAAATAACGTTTTTCCTACAGCGTGTTGTCAGACTGTTTTTACATCATAACTAAAAGCACATATTTAACAACCACAAGCGTTTTAATAGACAAAACTTTAATTCTATTACATTGTTTACTGTGTTTTTTTACCATTTATCTGTCAGATCTCATTTTATGCAGGGGTTACTTTGTCCCTACGTGTTCTGTTTGTGTTTTTATATTTGTTCCAAGAAAAGACCTTTAAAAGTCACCTTTGTGTGAGATCAGCTCCATCCCTGGGGTTTTAGCTGAGAACACAAACATTATTTTATTATTTATAGATTTTATTTTGTCATCTTGTCTTTTCAACTTTGTTTGCATTATTACTGTAACAATATGTTCAGTGTGAAATGTTACTGGTTTATTACTACTGGGCATTGTGTTCAGGCGTTGCAGCTGTAACCAGGGATACAACAAACATCACATTAAAAGGTGACCACTTTAATTTAAAGCACACGTTGTCAGATTTCTCTGCACTGCTCACGATTTTATGTAAATAGTGTTGAAACTTGAGGTTCAGGCAGCACTTGTTCTTTTTGTGGATTGTAAATATTTTGTTATAAGTTGTTGAGCATATGAACAAAATAAATGCAAGAAAGGCTGGTTTTACGTCAAGTTTTTGTTTGTTTTGGTTTTAAATTAAACATCTTGGTGTTGTAGGTTGGGACCATCCAGAAGCCTTGGAAAGTTTGGACAATAATGGAATTTGTTTTTAGTATTTCATAGGGAGTATGGAAAATGAAAAATAGTCTGTTTTAGACTCCTTTTTCCTGTCGTAGTTGTAAGGAATCTGAGCACGACCAGTGATTTCTACTGCAATCGTTGCAGCCTGTTACAGGAGGCCTGAGGTCAGATTCCATCTATTTGACTCAGCTAAGAGTCACTTCCTTGACCCTGACTGGTCCACTGGACAAATAGGATTTTTACGTACAAATTGTTTAGATGAAAAGAGGTCGAGTGACTGTTTTAGATCATTTACAATTACATTTAAATGAAACTTGGTAGCTCAGTAACTTGTCAAGGAATCAGAGAAAATCCCAGAGACGTAAATCAGTTTTGTGCATTAACTGTATACGTTTTTATTTGTACTGTATTTGTCATGTTGTTATAACTAATCTGTACTACATACAGCTGTGGTTCCGCTGTGGGTCCATGTAATTACTATAGAAAATATAACAATAGACAGAGGTGTATAGTAACGAAATACATTTACTCTGTTACATTCATCAATCCATTATCTTTTACCAACTCCTTTCTTGGTCACTGGCACCCATATCCAACAGTCACTGCAGGATACACCCACAGACAATTTACCAATTAGCCTAATGTTTATGTTTTTGTTCTGTGGGAGGAAACCCATCATTGCACAGAGAGAACAACTCTACCTCGAAAAGTCCTGGGCTGGGATTAGCTCTACCAACTTTGCCACTGTGCTGCTATTTCAGTCATTTTTTGAAGATCTGTAATTTAGTTTTTTTTTTTTTATTGTAACTATTACTTTTATTTTGTTACATTAAAAAATACATTTAATTCTTTATTGACTGGAAGTCATGAAAGGAGTTATTCATGTGTAAAAGTACTTTTACTTTCCCAATTATTGAGAGCAGTTTTATGACTTTTACTTTCTTAGCAGTGAAATTCAGTTTTACCTGCATTTTCTGTTAAGGTGTTTTTACTTTTTTTTTTTTTTTACATACTTTAAACACCTCTGACAATTTACACTCATAAAACATATATAATGTATTTAACATAAAAAAGATTATGTCAGCTGTTTCCTCTCAACTGAATTAACTAAAGGTAACATTTACTGAAAGTCATTGTAAAGCAAATGTGTTACCTTTAATTCTGTTGAGTGGAAACAGCTGGCATCTTTTTATAATTAAATCCATTAATTTTTGTTTTTGAGTGTAGGGAAAGTAGCATAAGTTCATCTTGTGTTTATATATAAATATATTTATATAATGTGTAATTTAACCAAGTATAGGCTGTTAATTTGGAGGTCAAAACTTTCTCCAAATATATTTTGCCATAAAGGTCAGAGCGCACATCATGGACTAAATACGTTTTTACTAAAAATGAACCATATCTGTGTTTATTCAGATGTAAAAAAAATCGAAGAAATAAAAATCTAGTCTGAAAATATGAAATGGAGATGCGGCTCCTCGTTTTTTTTTTCTATAGCCTCAGGAGGTCCCTGAACGCATCAAATGGTGCCTTTGCGGTCCCTGCTGTCTCTTTAAGAAGCAGCATTGCAGCAGAGACGCAGCAGGAGTTTCAGTTCATCTCGGGGCTTCATGGCAGCAGGATGGACTCCCATCAGCACCAACAGCACCTCTTCTTCACACAGCCGCCCGGTCGGAACCGAACCTCTCCGATGATGTCCAGCTTCCACCTGCCCGAACGGTACAGTTTACTGCGCGTGCTGTGTCAGCGTGACGTTTAGATTCAGAGCCACCTTTAAATGTAGGACGCAGTTTGGATTCACTTGACACGTTTCTCCTATAAAAAAGTCGCTTTTGGTGCGATGAAGGTCCGGTTCTGGAGCTGTGTTTCGTCAGCCGGTTGAACAGAACCGATGATAGGAGTTTCGGACTAAAACCCGCTAATCCAAGGCGGCCTGACTGCAGGCGACAGATGTGGGGACAGCATGTGATTTTTAAACCTGATTATCCGAGGAAGAGGTTTGGTCTCCTGTGAGTTCAGGTTCCTCTTCATCCTGCTGGGTGAGGAGGAGGAGGAGGATGAGACCAGGTTCGCCTCCACGCTGTAAACACTCACTTACGTAAGATGATTGCGTCTTTCTCACCAGCTCTTGGCCACTTGTTGCGCAGACAGACAGGATGGAGGGAGGTGAGCTCTCCTGCCTCCTCGTCCCAGAAATGAGGCTGTGGGAGGAACTGAGAGGCTTTAGAACATCCACAGATCCACAGGGAGGTCTTCTTCATCAGGTTCTCCTGGGACCCTCAGGGGGGAACATTTTGTCCTTATATTTCTGCTGTTAGATAAGACTGAACAGGACTCATGAGTTCAATAATCTGATTTAAACACAAAGGCGAGTGCGTTTTATTTACATTGATTTATTCAGAAACTAGTTAAAAAAAGAAAAACTGATATTTTGCTGACCTTTATATTTATGCCCCATTACATATTTTTAATTAAAAATAAATTACATTTAGCCTTCTTGTTTAGAAACTATAAGATCAAGATGTTAATGTAAAAACTTTGTATATATTTCTACTAAAATTGTAATGTTTTTATTAACTCCTAAAAATACTATTACACAATTTTTTAAAAAAAGAACAGTGTGGCACAACCTTTAAAAATATGACATTTTGTCCACATTGCATCATTAGGACTTATGTTAATGTATGGTTATGAACAATTAATATCTTAGTAGATGACTTTGAACAGCCTCAGTTTGGAGAAAAGTAGTTCAGTTCTGGACAAATTGAAAATAGGACTAAAACCAGTTTGGGGTTATAAACATTTATACACTCTAAAATCTGATGAAATAAAAACAACCCAATCTAACTCTGAACTGGGTCATATTTGGACCAATCCAACCCTTGAGGATAGGGATAAGTTTTCAGTTTGACTCAGTGATCTTCTACCTGAAACTTGTGGAAAATAGCTAATTTCTTGAACCTGTCCCGATGCATCACAATAGTGCAGGTAGGAACATTTTTTTTAAAATTGAGGAGGTCCTCTGGACGGGGTTCTTTTTGTTGAAAATGTTTCATCTCTTCTCTAAAAGACTTCTTCAGTCTGAGAAGTTGTGTAAACTCAGTCTTTTATGCTGAGTTTGAGATGAGCAATGATCTGGTTAAAATGGGTGATGATATTAAAATAAAAATCTCAGATTCTAGATTCATTTGCAATGTTTTGACTAAAATGCAAACTAAAAGTTAAGTTTAAAAATCCAACCAAGATATGGGTTTTTAGATGATTATAACTTGGGGTGGTGCTGGTTAGCTGGATAGATGGAACTACCAGCAAGCAAACAAGCAAACACCATGTAATGCTTTAAATAAACCCAAATTCACAGTTTAAACATATTCTTGTATATATATCGTTTAATTTTACTTATTACATCCTACAGCAGAGGTTCGGTCAGACCTGAGTTGGTCAACATCAACTACAGGTTTCAAACAATACGGCTCGTCTACAACTAACCACTGGGTCTGGACTTAGTCAACCCAACCTAAGCCCCAATTTTAACCCAGAACCAAGCAGTTTTTACTGCGTGTTTATTTTCTGTTATTTTGTTAATTTAGCAGAATAACCATGATTTGTGTAAAAGTTTATAAAATGTTTGTTTTATGATTGGTATAATTTAAGAGCAAAACCTTCTTCAAAAGTGGGTCCATGTAGACCACGAGCTAGTAGTCTGAGTGGAACACAAACATAGTGGATCAGTGCTGTCTGAAAACAACTACAATACTCAAAATTTCATTGTGGTTTGTGTAGATGTTATTTTGACTAACAGTGATGTAAAAGTTTATAAAATAACAATTTCTGGACTATAAGCAACTACTTTTTTCACACACTTTGAAAACTTAAACAATGATGCGGCTAATTCATCTAGTGGGGCCGAGGCACAGGTGAGGGGGTCCGCCTGGTTACAGACTAATCAGTCTGGCAGTCATCTTTGAGTTTGATCCAAATGTGTCCATTGATGAGCTGTGAGTTTCTTGTGTGAATCACTTTTACAGTGTCGCTTCATGTTGTGTTGCCCTTCATGGAAAGATGAAAACAACTTTCACTGACCTCTTTATTTTGCTGTATTTTCATTTCTTGGACATCATTATTAAATTCTGCATAAATCAAATCCATTTTTCTGAGCTCATTTAAAGAGCTATCTACGACAGGTAATATATTGTTTGTTTATTTTACAGAACCCCAATTTAAAATGGCTAAACAACTAACCCTTCAACACCTTTCTCAGCAAAATAGAAAAAATAACCACAAACATAATTATTCAAAACTAAATGGTTGAAAGCACTTGTTAAATAAAAAGCATTTAGAAGTAAAATACCCCTTCAGGTGACATTTTCAATTTCTTACGATTTTTTATGAATGGACTTTAAAAATGACATCAAACTGAATTTAAATAATTTTTCTAGGACCACCTATTGGAGGAAAGGCAGGCTCATGATTTACAGTGATGGGAAATTTCTAATTCAGTATAAACTTGTAAATGTCTCTGCCAGCCACCAAATGTCAGAGTGTCTTTGTCCTTGTGTTTCAGCAGTGAATGTTAGGCCTAATGATGCTTATTTTCAGCTCTGCAGATGTGAGTCCAGCTCAGACAGAAGCAGCTGACTGTCCTCTTTGTGTCAGAACAGAAAGGAAGCTTTATTTGCTGCTGGCCCAGATTATTTTTGATGAGGCTCAGACTTTTGTCTCCAGGCTTCAGTGATGACTTCTCCACGAGGAAGCGTTTTGCACGTTTTAAGACTCATTTAGCAGGATTTTAGACTTATTGGTGATTTGCTGCTTATTTGCTTGTTTTGCTCTCTGTGCTGGTTGTTACAGTCTAGCTGCAAGGGGTTGCAGAGTTCCCCTCTAGAAACAGCTGTGGAGACGTTGGACATTGCTCATCACTTCGATGTCTCACACTCCGAGCCGAAAACCCTTGTTGAGTCAGCGCAGGTAGTGTGTTTGTCTCTTCTCAAACTGCACATATCTGGTTTACACTGTGTTCCAAATTATTATGCAAGTTGTATTTAAGTGTGATTTAGATTCAAATTTTTGTTTCCCAATTAAACGTGTGGATAGTTTGGAGTCTCAGGGCTTTTTGAATCACTGACATCAATCTCAAACACCTATGATGATTAGTTTGCCAAATGGGCTCAGTTAAAGGAAAAAGTACTAAAGAAGGATGTTCCATATTATCAAGCAGACCAGATTCAAACAGTATGGGAAATAAAAATAATCTCCCAGCTGTTGAAAATCATAAAGAAGTTGAATGCCTTGGACATGGTATGAAAATGTTAGATATTTGACAAAAACTCAAGCTTGATCATTGTACTGTTAGGAGATTTGTGGCTGATTCATGCGTGGGTTTGTGCAGATAGAGGCACAACGAGAGCAGCCGCTACAATGCCATTACAAAACAGCAAACAGGTATTTGAAGCTGCTGGTGCCTCTGGAGTCCGTCAAGATGTAGGATTCTCTAGAAGCTTGCAGTTCTGTTCAGTCACCTTTAACCAATGATCACAAGCTGAAACAGCTGCAGTGGGCCCAGAAATACAAGCGGACTAAATCATGACCATGCACCATGTTATGCTGCATTCCAAACCCCAAGAGCCAGTTTTGGTAGGACAGGGTCAGAGCTCCAAGGTCCCCACCTTTGGCTACCGCCCATAGTGTCATGGACCTGACTCGTACTCGTCCTGCACAGGAAAGCAAAACCTGTGTTGCTCATTTGGGCTGAACCCAACCGGTCACCAGGAGCTCATCGACGAGCCCCTCCCCCAGACCTGGCTCCAGAGTGGGTCCCTGCTAACCCTACGTCCAGGCAAGGGACACCAAGTTCCTTCAGTTTGTACGTCCATACAAGAGTTTTGAACCACTCTTTGTCTGGCCTGTCATCTGAAATGAATCTGCCTTGGGAGACCCTACCAGCCCCCTGACAGCATAGATCAGTGGTTCTCAATTCCGGTCCTCGTGCTCTTCAGCAGGTCTTTAAGTTCTGCAGAACCCTACCAATCGCTTGTTAATTTAAATCAGGTGTGCCAAAGCAGGGAAACAACTAAAACATGCAGGGTAGTGGGTCACGAGGACTGGAATTGAGAACCACTGGCACAGATCATTCAGGTACACAACTCCTCCACCACAATAAGGTGACAATTCAACAGAGGAGCGCCAGAGGTGGTTTGAGCAGCTTATAAGGCCGTCTTCTGTACGCCTCCCCAGGGAGGTGCTTCAGACATGTCCGACTGGGAGGAGATCCCAGGTAAGACCCTGGGCATGATGAAGAGACTAGGATGGTATCCATACCTCATAGTCTGTTAGATTTGGTTCAATTGGGGAACTAAGTTGCAAAAACTTGTATATTTTTAGTTGGTACAGTTTACATTCACACTGCTCTGTGTCAAACAAACTAAACCCTGTGAACAACCTGTCCTGTTCACACGTTTTTGAACCGCACCAGAGTTCACTTTAACTGAACCAAGACCTAGGTTTTTAGGCGGACCAGAGTTCGTTTTTTTGGCCCGAATCAGAGTTCGATTACACATTCACACCTCCCCAAATGAACCAGACTTTCCAGGAAAACAAACTAGAGTTTGATCAAAGTGGACTAAACAGGGCTGGTGTGAATGCATGCTATGTCTCTTGGCTGGCCTGGGAACGCCCTGGAATCCTCCCAGAAGAGCTGGAAGACATGTCTGTAGAAAGAGAGTTCTGGGTTTCTCTGCTCAGGCTGCTGCCCCGAACGATCCGTCTCTAGAACAAGCAGATGACAGATGGATGAATCATCGGTTGCTACGGGCATAAAAGAAGACAAACCCATGGTGTGGCCCCCATCCTTCCCTGACCTGAAGCAAAAGATGGTGGGAGGCAGTTCACATACAAACAGGAGCTTTGGAAGGCTATTCAGAAATCACTTTAGCCCCACCCACTTTGCAGCGGTTTAGCTCTAAATCACACATACATGATCCAATCTGCACTGAATTTTGTGTGCATCATCAGGGAGACATGCTCAACACATTAGTGTGGAAGTTTGATGAGATCACTTTAACCCTGCTGACTTTGCACACGTTTGACTCTAAATCACTCATACATGATTTGAAACAGTTCAAGCAACAACTCTGTATGACTGTAAAAACTCATCCGTTCAATGGACCCTTTGTCCAAATGGAACTTGAATGTTAGGCTGTTTTTGCTTGAAATAACTTTTGATTTCAATAAATGACTTTATACTGGCCCTGTGATAGACTTGCAACATGTCCAGGGTGTACCCCACTGGCATATGGGTACCAGTGACCCTGAAAAGAAGAAGCGGGTAATGGATGGATGGACTTTATACTGCTGTATTATTAACAAATAACCATTTTCAGATCTTTACAACACATAAAATGTTTTGAAACTCTGTTTTGCGTAATAATTTGGAACAGTGCTTTTTAAGTTTTGAAATAAATACTGTTATTGTATTTTTTTAAAAAATAATATTTGAATTATACTGCACTGGCTGATGACTTGAAATTATGCTGGCTGTAATTTATATTGACTACTTAGGAACATCAGAGAAAAACATCCTTTGCATAGTAATTTGGAACGCCGTGTAAAGACTTCCTGTAGGAGTGTAAAATGACTTTAATCTGATCTCCTGTCAGGCGCTCAGTGGGAACTGGAGGAGGCAGCGGGAAATGTTCTCACAGCGACACGTCCAGTACACACACCTTCCCTGTTCGGATGAGGGCTCCAGAGGGCAGCCCCCATGCACGGACACATCCAAATACCCCCCGGTAAGATCCAGTCGTCTAGTACTTTCTATAAAATCTGTAATCTTTTATTTGTCATGTAACATCAGATTTTTCCAATTGTCAAACAAAAACCACTGCAAGTGATTTAGGAGCAGATTTATGTGTAGATTTGATCTTTGCTCGTATTTGTGTCGAAGCAGACGCCAGGTAAAGCACACGGTCTGCAGCGATAACCATGGGATCAGGGCCCCCACCCCAGAGCAGTACCTCACACCGCTGCAGCAGAAGGAGGTGTGCATACGACACCTGCGAGCCAGACTACGAGAAAACGTGGAGAGACTACAACACAGGTGACTGCCTCCTGTAGGGTTTGTGGAAGTTGGTCAAACTTTAAAGTAATTCTGCTGAATAAGTTCTCTTTCCTACGTGTTCAGGGACTGTGAAATAGAGGACTTGAGGACCCAGTTGTACAAGATGCAGGAGGACTGGATTGAGGAGGAGTGTCACCGTGTGGAAGCGCAGTTAGCTCTAAAAGAAGCCCGTAAGGAGATCCAGCACCTGCAGGAGGTGGTTGAGTCAGTCAAGTCAAACCTGAACCACCGCGAGCAAGACCCTCATGATCACAAGCCATACTCAGGGATGCAGGGAGTGAGGTCGGGCGGGAAGTCTCGCTCCTGCGGATGCTCCCCAGCCAGCACTTTGAGCCGCGGCGCCACCTTCACCCGACGGAGCAGCGAGGCTCTGCAGCTGGAGCGCGGCTCCAACGCCCCCGAGCTCAGCGGGGCGGCCCGCCTGGCAGGGCAGACCCACCTGCTCCTGGAGGCTGCTCTCTTATCGGAGCAGCTGCCACAGCAGGACCACCCCATCCGGGGTGCCTCGCCTGCGCAGCCCCCTTCCTCGTATGAGAGGCTGTACAGCGGGGGCGCCGTTCTGCCAATCTCACACTCCTGCCACACGCTCAGCAGCAGCTGCAGGTGCGCCGGACCGGCCTACCTCCCCCATCATCACCTGTTCCTACACTTACCTCAAGAGGAGCACCCGGCCACTGCCGTGACTGCTGCTGCTGCTGCCCCCACTGCTCACACCAAACCCATTCCTGTCCCTGCAGCAGAGAAGAAACCAGAGGTCCGCTCTCGGGCCTGCAGCCCCACCATGACCTGGCTGTGTGAGGAGAGCAGTGCTCAGGAGCTGAGCATCATTTCTTTTGCAAAAACAGACCCCGTCCCCCCAGAGATGCAGCCCATTCCAGCGTCGTTACCTCCTCTCTCCCCACCAGGACACTCATACAGTGCTGAACCATTACCGTTTGATGAACCCGAGGTGGCAAAGATAGTAAGCCAACCTCACACCTGTCAGCCCCGACCTGTAGATCCACTTCCTGTAAGACAGGATGCCACAGTTGTGATAATAGACAAGAACAGCTTGGAGGAAAGCGAAGAGGGACCTTCCCCCGAGCCGTGCCACTGGAGCCGCTACTTCCTCGTGGATCTGCTGGCTCTGGCGATGCCTGTGGTCCCAACCATGGCGTGGTTGTGTCGCGGAGCACCCCAGGAGGTCCTGCCTGTGTACCACATCGGCTCCCTGCTGAGAGGCTGCTGCGCCGTCGCCCTCCACTCACTTCGACAGCAGGGTGCGGGCAGGGGGCGCCGACCCACCAGCATGAACGGAACAGCTCCCATCTGACACTCAAAATGTACAAACCCAGCTCTGAACCTCTGCAGTGCTGACTCGGCACTTTGATCTCAGCCATGTGTTCTCCTCCTACAGAATTATTAATAGTATTTTTTTAGATATTACATAATGCCCCTGTGAGTCTGCGGTCATCCATTGCCTTAGAAAAAAGAACAAGAATTAGCTGTACTGCTGTCATTTCTCAGTCATTCATTCTGCTCATGCCTGGAGTTTTAGTGGTTTCTCTTATGTGCATGTAAAGCACAATCTGTTTGGAGTCTCTTGCTTGCATTAAAAAGGCACCTTTTGCAATTTTTTATGAGCAATTCTTAGACAAAAAAAATGTAACCATTAAAAAAAAAGCTAATTTGTCTAAAGTTGAATAATTCTTGTTTTCTTTGAACAGTTCTGGAATTAGTTCAAATGGAGCCACATCACTAAAATATCTGAGTTAACACCCTAAATAAACAAACCTGTTACAGTTCTGGTCAGAAATGTACATACACCCATAAACATAATTTATAGTTTGGGGCTTTCAGTTGTTTATTTAGTCTGATCTTTGTGTTTGGGGTTGAATCATTGTTTTAACCAATAATATGTAAAACATAAAATATTGGTGCACAAGTTTGAATTTATTGGGAATTTATAACCCACACATGATCAAAATTATGCATACAGCTTAGCTAATATTCAGTTAAAAGGCTCTTAAATTGCACCTTAAAGGCACACTATTATATCCATCAACAAGCTTCTGGTATAATTTGATCTCTCTTCTTGGCAGAAATGAAAGAGTTCATTTAAACTGATTACTTCTCTGGTATAGACTCATCTTTTGAACATGCTGCAAATATTTTCATTAATGTTGAGGATGAGGTTTGGGGAAGTTTGTTTCAGAAGCTTAATGTCAGCAGATTTGTCCAATCATCCAGTTTAGATGTAAGTTTGGCATTATTGTCCTGTTGGACCTCGTTATGTCCAAGTTTCAACCAACCAGCCAGCTGTTGATTTGGTTGATTTGGTGGAGGATTTTGGAGGTAGTCCTCCTCCTGTTATTCCATTCATTTAGTGCACCAGTACAGCATGATGCTGCCACTACCGTGTTTGATAGAAAACCTTACAACAGGTGTTTTATCATTATGACCAAGCAGCTATATTTCATCTGAACATATCTGTCCGGCTGCAAACTTAAACTCGGCATGCTCTCCATCCATGATGATGTAAAACTGGCTGCAGTCTGGACAGAGACCTTCCAGCAGCTCCTTATTAACGACAGCCCTTATGGTTCCTTAACATCCAAACTAATTTACTTTTACCTGATGGTGACAGACTCAGTTTAATAAGTTGTGTCAAACCAATCCTTTTTATGCTGGCAAATTCCAAACTCTAGTCAATCATGATCACTAAAAACTAATTATTAGACGACTTAGAGCTGGACCACATGATAAACAATTTAATGTATAATTTAGGTGTGTATGGATACATTTGACCATGTTTGGCTCAGAAAAAAATCTACAGGAAACAGAACGACTCAAATCAGTCATTAAATATTCAAATTAAGAGTGTATGTAAACTTCTGACCACTGCTGTAGTTACAGTCAGCATTTTTCTGTCATTACACTGAACACAGTGGGTGTAAGCACTAAGAAATGACAGACATTCTTTTTTAGGATTTGTTTTATCAAATGCTTCATGTTTAAATCTGAAAAAAAGAGCATTTAGGTAGAATCCATACTGACTGATCATTTTAATACCCGTATATATATTTTACCATTAAAAATGTGTTTGAAACCAGCATGGACTATTTTTTTTTTTAACATTTACCCTAATAAGTGTTTCTGTAAAACACAGAATAAAATAAAAAGCCAAATCCAAACTAAAACATAAGATTTTCTGAAGTTCCAATCATAGCGACAGAGAGACTGTTGTGTATTTTTAAAGGATATATTTGTGTATTTCTACAGCTGCTATGCAAGACAGACTGAACTTAAAGGTTGTTCAATAGTTTGTGAATAAAATAAGGATGAGTAAATTTTGTGTAGAGAATTGATTTATTTTCTGTTTCAACATGAAATCAAAATGTGTTGTAAGCTGCAAGTAAAGAATAAAAGAGTTTTTTCTTCAGTTCCGGCTGTTTTAATAAAAATCACTCTAGAGAGACAGTTTATTGATTTTACTGTGAGATCACGAATTCATGAAATAACTAAAACAGAATAATTTAAAACCATATTTACGAGTCTGGATTAACCAAACTGGGGTAACTCATAAATCATAGCAGAGAGCTTCCTTTTCTAAGCATCAAAAAACTCCAATCATTAAAACTTCTATTATGTTGACAATAAAATATTTACTGAATACAAGGTATGTGGGAGAATATAAGAAACCATAAAAATGTTCCTGAAGCCCAAAGAGAGGGAAGACTGTATGAGTATATGCAAAAAGAAAAACTCCCTTCACACACACCTCTTCTTCTGTACCAACCTGGTTCAGGGGGGCTGGAGTTGATCTCAGTTCCTGCTTGGGAGTGAGGAACAGATCACGAGTCACAAAATAAACTTGAGGTCAATTCAGAGTCTCTGATCATCCTAATACAGCTCCTGGAGGAGGAAACTGGAGAAATCCCACAAATAAATAATTGTTGCTTTCGAATTCTTCTGCTGTTAAATATTTCTTATAAAATGCATATTTTTGATATTGTGATACCGCTCATTTCAATGAAAAGTCCAAACGATGAATTTTACTCACATCCTCATAACCTGGGTGATCTGGACATCAGATTAGGACCTAAAAGGTGACAGGCTGGCTTTGAGAACAAATGAGAATAAACTATTTTTACAGAAGCAGGAAATGACAAGGAAGGAATCATAAATGTAACTGGAAATGAAAATGAAGGTGTTTTATTAAATCATATTGGATTACATGTTTGATTTGACAAAATGTATAATGTTGACTCCTGGGAACTAAAGTCCTCTTGTAGACAGCCCATGTTGAGTTTTGACATCTTAATAAATCATTATGAGGGATGTAAGCTCTTTACAAACTGTTATTTCAGCTTCAACTCTAAACATGCCATTCACACTAGAATATCAGAAAACACATTTATCTGTTCATTATCTGCTTGTTTCAGAGACAGCAGCTTGATCAGGGAGGACCAGACAGGTTTCTTCTCCTCTTCTGGAACAGGGGTCTGCAACCTTTACAATCAAAAGAGCCATTTCTGCCACTTGGTTCACTAATAAAATGTTTCTGGAGCCAGAGGTGCTACTGTGGTTACAAACTGCTGGTTCATGGGCCACTTCGAGTTTGTTGAAGGGGGAGGGGGCTTTCTGGTCAGTGGGGGTAACATTATAAAACTAAAAATATGTAGTAAATTAACATTTTCTATAATTTTTACACTTTATGTAAACAATAAAATTACTGAATAAAGTTTATACCAATTTTAATACAAACTACAACTAAACTATACAAACTGTTTCCATGGTTAATGTGATGGATTTAAGAGAAAAATCATACTTTAAAGCTGAAAGTTGGATTATTAAAGTGGCTAAAAGGCTATGTGATGGGCCGAGTTGAAACAGGAGGAGTCACAGGAATTATTAGAAAAATAGGGTTTTTATTTTAACCCCAAAAATAATATTTACAAACTAAATGTTGAGCTCATAAAATAGGTCAACATAACAAAAAATGAACTAAGGCAAAAAGGTGACCAAACTGACTGCATAACAAAACATAACTGACCTCTCAAGACATGACACACAAAGGTTTATATACACTCTGGCTGATCAGACCATTAAAACACATGAGGGATAACACAACACACTACAAACACTAACTACA
>JARVJO010000024.1:9831034-9848082 GCA_031762555.1 Cynodonichthys magdalenae
CCATGCGTATTTAATGATTTGTGTGTAAATTATATTTGTGCGTGTGTACTTTTATTTTGTTTTCATAACTTATTAATATTTTTGTGTACATTTAAAAACACATACTTGCAAATACCCGAAGTTACGCACAAGATGTTTCTTACGGGTTACAAATCATGTTTTATGCACACACAAAACTTTATTACACACACACAAACTTTATTACGCACACACAAATTTTATTATGCACACACAAATTGTATTATGCACACAAAAACTTTATCACGCACACACAAATTTTATTACGCACACACAAACTTAATGAGTCTATTTTCTCTCCATAGAACTCTGACCTCTGGTGGAACATCAAATGTCCTACAGCAGCTGGAGAAAAAACAGTCAACATATTTGAATTTTTTAATTCATATTTGGATGTTTCCTTTAGAAACTGATATAAACTGTTTCAGACCATTTTCACAGTTTATTTAGAGGAAAAGAACAGACTTGTCTCTAAGCTGATTTTATGAGCAGATTCAGAGCAGATATGAAGCTTTGTGATTTTTTTTCTTTTTGGTGTTATAACACAAACCAAAAAACAAAAAAAGGACCATTTAAACAAAAAAATAAGATTTGGAAGCATCAGAGTCTGAAAATATTTTTTCTGCTTTGTTTGGAAGGCACCTGAATCTCTTCTAATCATTTTACACAGGTTTACAATATTTTCAAGACTTTCAGAAAGTCCAACAATGCTTTTTATTTGGATGTTACCCATTTTTTTAATTTAAATTCTTGTACTTTATTTTTGAAGTAGTATCTGATTGTTTGAGACATTAAGTTATCTTTAAATTAAGGTATAAACATGCTCCTAAACAAAAAGGATGAACCTCTGTTGTGTTTACAATCTAAATTACATTTTTTAGCTTAAAGTGGTTCATCTCTGTGTTTAGGAGCCTTTTATGCCTGAATGATTCAAAAGTCAGATTATATGAAATAAAAATATTAAGTGAGAAATCCTGGAGAAATAAAGGTCTAGACTTGTGGGACTGAGAATCCAGGTTTGAACCAATTTAAAGGAATTTGATTATAAGAATTGTGCAAATAAAAAAAATTTTTTTTTAATGAAACAGGTGGACAAATGCAGAAGATCTCGTTTATACAACAAAAAACAATTTCATCTCAATGTTTGTAAGTTGACTGAAAAATTATTTCTATTGTATTATCGGTAGTGTTTTATTTCTCTCAAATGCATCACACACACAGAGTCTGATGCTTGGATCAGTTTATTTTAAATATTTATATACAGCAGGATGATCTGTGCACAATGACACTCCGACAGCTGCACCAGTGAAATTAACAGGCTTCATCATTAACTTCACAAAAAGTGAAAGAAAAAACAAAAGGATTCAAAAAGGAACTCATTTTTCTAATATTGGAAAACAAAAAATCAATTTATACAAGTGATGAAAACCACTCAGAGGAGAAATAATCGTTTATTTTTCACCTCAGTTGGGCATATTTCAGATTACTACCAATTTAATAATGACCCTTATTCTGAAAATCATCCAGGTTTATTTTGAAAACCAGTTTCTTTTGTGGGTTAACGATTTTGCTACAAATTAGTGCTGTTTGTTGTGTTTTCCTTGGCCTGCCGCAGTCCATACAGCCACTTTATCACTCTTGCATTTCTCTCAACAACAGAAACACCATAAGGAGTACGATTGGCAGATTTGCCAGCGTCTTCATCCTCCTCCTCTTCCTCCTCCTCCTCTTTGTTCGAGACCCCGCACTCGGACCCTGGAGCGCTGACGCTGCGAAAACGAGCGAGGGACACGATGTCTGAGCTGGAAGCCCTCAGCTCCTGCAGGTCCGTGGGGTCCAGGCCGCACAGGTTGAAAAAACGCTCCAGCTCTGTCCCGGCTCGAGAGTACCGGTCGCTCATATCCGACTTGGACCGGGTCAAAGAGGGACGCTTCCTGGAGCTGGAGGAGGACAGGCGGGTGACCGCAGGTGAAGGAGGAGGAGGGGGGAAAGCGGGGAGGGCAGAGGGAGGTGAAGCGAGTACTGGGGTTTCAGCAGCAGGAGAGGACGAGCTGTCAGGTGTTGACAGAGCAACAAGTGGTTTCAGAGGAGAACAACCTGGTGCTGTCCTCTGGAGGAAGAGACGATGGGACGCAGCTGGACGCAGAGGTACCTGGGAATGTATTGGTCTGGGCTGGAGGGGCTGCCTTATAACCTGAGGTGGTCTGCTGGCGTTCCCCCCGGGGCCGAGCTGAGGCATGACGTCCACCCTGCGTACAGTCCCCACAGCCGGAGCCCCAGCAGAGCCCGGACCCTCCACCCGGGCAGGCACAGACGCTTTTAATCTTACTTTAGCTGGACTGGAGCAGTCTGGACGGGGAGGTGGACACGGCCTCTCCTTTATCTGCTGTACACACGGTGGTCTGCTGGGGGGGGCTCTCAAAACGGCAGCTTTACTCTCTGCTGACTTTGCTGTCGAAGCGAACTGTGGACCATCTGGGAGGTTACTGATGAGGTTACTGAGGTGCTCCACGTCCAGCTGGACTCCCTCCTGTTTTGGGTTTGTCTGGACCGGGGTCTTCCTGGTGGGACGCAGCGGCGTGTTGGGGTTTAACAGAGGCTTTTTCACCTCCGGAGGCTTGACCGGCTGTTGTTTGGAAAGAGCTAACTGACTCTTAACGTATTTCGCCTTGTCTGCCTCCAGTCTCTCCACAGCGCTCTGCCTCGGTAGGCCTGCTGCCGTCGCAGCGGTCCTCCGGTAAAAGTCTGGTCCCACCGGCCCTTTAGGCCTCAAACGTGGAGGTGAAGCTCTCACAGCAGCCCGCGCTGGCTGCCTCAGAGGCTGCTGCAGCGTCTCCACAGGCATCCTGGCAGCTGGTAGTGGTACCTGTATGTCACAGTTTTCCTTTAGCCACCTGGGAATGTGAGTCATCAGAGTTAACTTCTGCTTGTTGCATTCTTGAAAAGGTGGGACCTCAGCGGCTCAGTTGAACTTTAGCTCCTTGACATTTGAACTTCCTGTGGAACACAAAAAAATCAGTCAGCAGAGCAAAAAATGATAAATGACCGTTCAGTAAAGGATCAGTCAATAAAAACATCTTAAATGCACTTTAGTCATCTACAAATGGCACAAAGACGCCCATTCACCCTGCCTCGTTTACACAGCTCCAGCCAGTGGCCCCCCAGACACGTTCCCCATCTTACAAGTCCAGTGCCGAGTCTGGTTTGAACAATTCTTCACAGTCATCCATCTTCCTCGCAGACAAACGCACAATGAAGCTGACACTTGGTTTGCAGTTAGCAGAGAGGCAGTGAAAAGGGTGGAGGAGATGTTTGAGGGGGTGATGGGAGGAGGAGCTCCAGAACAGCTGTCAGTGGACCTTTGTGTGGAGGTGGGTCTCTCTCTCTCTCTCTCATACACATACACACACACACACACACACACACACACGCACACACACACACACACACACACACACACACCCCAACAGCTGCTGTGGGAACAATGACTCTTCATCTTCAAATAAGGCAGGCTGTTGCCAAGGTTTAGTAAGTGGCCATCACTCCCTGAACCACTAACCTCAGTGGGATCAATGAAAACAAAAACAAAGAGCTCAACAGATCACAGTTAAGCCTCTAGACTGGAGGAGGTCAAACACTCTGACTCTGCTTCTGTGCCAATAAAAACCCAGAGTGTGTGTTTAAAATATGGCTCCATCTGCCACTCAGATGCTCCACATATTTACCATTCCAGTCTGAGCTGGGCCCAACTCCTGCTGCTGACAGAGATATGAAACTTTAGGTTCACAACTGCCTTCAGGTCTACAGACGCAAACAGCTAACTTTAACTTACTGAACAAGAAGGAAGTTAAACAAGTGCCTCATACAAACAGGACTGAACCACTAATGTATTGTTTCCAAGTCAAGTGCTGACATGCTGTATTTAAAATAAAAGGCAAATATGGAGCGAAACAGGAAGGCATTTACACAAAGACTAGCAAAGACACAAAAGGCCAGGTGAGCAACAGGTACGAGTTGCGTCAGGGCCTACACGACAAGACAAAGTCCAGTTCACTTTAATGAAGGTGTCAAAACTCTTTTATTACCTGTTGTTTTTTATTTTTGTTTCTGAGGCTCACCTGAACAGCCCGAGAGGAGCTCCTGAGGACGTTCACAGTAAAAACAACCAACAGACAACTTCTTTCCGTGAAGAGCGTCTGAAAGACAAGAAGACGAAACGAACCGGTTTGACAACTCGTGCGGCGCACCAAGCTCCGCCCCCTTCTACCTGATTGGCCCAATCAAGCTTCGACGGGTCACGTGTTCCTTTCTCTGTGTTCCGCATGGTGAAAGGAGTTCACAAGTCCAAGTAGGAAACCGGATTTAAGATCTTAGGTAAACAAAAGGAGCTACACTACAAAATACTACACTTTAAATCATTTTAAAATATATTAAACATATAATTATTTTTTATTAGTGTATTGACATTTTGGCTCTGAGGTCAATTAATTTTAGTGAAATCAAGAAAAAGTTTTGTTTTCTAAATTTACATTAGGGCTCTTCTTACAAAGCATTTTTTAATCTCAAATAGTCTTTATTTTAGGCAATTTCACATAAGTATTCTCTGGCACCTTATAAGACATTATCTACTTGAGATAATTTAATATATATGACCATTTTGTCCTTTTTTAAGATTTTCGGCTACACTTTTATGATTTTGTTGCTTCTTTGCCATATTCCTCTATTTTATTAATATTTTGCACCTATTCATCATTCTGAGAAACACAATTTATTAAATTTAACGACACATACATTTATTTATATAGCTGGAATAACATTAAACTCATGAACACATTTGAATGTAAGTTTTATTCAAGGTGAAGCAAAGTTCAACTTACAAATTCTGACATCAGGAATGTCTCATTCCACCTCTGCGGATGAGATGCATGTACTCAACTTACTTTGATTTCATCATTAATGAACATTATCACTTAAGCCTCAGTACATCCCACCACAAATACAAAAAAAAAATAAAAAAAATCAGACAAAACATATTTACTCATATATACAGCATACAAACAACCAGAGAAAAGCACAAAAACTGAACAAAGACAGCAGCCTACTCTGTAGATATAAAAAGAAGATGTCCTTTAAGTTGCATCAAACTACAGTCCTCAGAGTTTAGTGATTAAACTTTACAACAAATCATAGTGTCATCAAACTAAAACTTATATCTGGTTATTTTATTGCAATAAATGCAAAGTAATGAGGCCACGTGAAGATCGCACCGGAAAGCACAGAGTGGGATACAAATTCCTGCTGCTTTTGATCACAAAAATTTGTAATCCTTGGTTTATCTGAATTACTGCAGGGAGTTTTTAAAGCAAAAGCTGAATGATTTAGTAGGAAACAGATCACATGATGTAAAATAAAAAGTTTGTTTAAAACACTTCCTGTTTTAATTTATAAGTGTCGCAAAATAACCAAAGATTGAAATCTTTTTGTTGGGATTCAAAGGAAATGAGAGAGGGAGTGCTTTTCAAGAAAGTGCAATAACATGTTGGAAACAGTAGTATCGGCTGCATCTTAACAGCTTTGCACATTGGTGGCATTTGCCTAAATGAGGTTATTGAAGACGTAATAAAAGTCTATCTTAGTGAATGTGTCTCTTGATAAAATGTGCTAAAGCATGTTTGCATAAGTGAATCATTCTAATGTAACAGAGCAGTAGCATTTCATCATAGACATACAAGTTCACACGATTCACAAACAGTGCATCACTTTCTCCTCTGTAAGACCTCAAACAACCAGATGCCAACAAAAAAGGTGCTGAAGCGACTGTGTGGCAGGAGCGATGGCTGTTACACCTGTGTAAGAGCTCACTCTACATGAAGTGACAAAATAACAGGTTGTGTTTTTGTGCTGCAGGCCGTCATCATTCAGGAGATGGCACAGTTTTTATCTTTATCCTTCGCACCCACGCTGAGAGCTCTTCTTCTCCTTAAGCTGCCTCTCAGGCTCCAGTCTCTCTGGATCTCCCTCCCCTCCTCTGACCCCGGGACTTCCTCAGGCTGCTGCTTTTGAAGCTGTGGCGGCAGAGGGATACGCTGTCCCAGGAAGAAGCCCTCCTCCTCTGAGTCTGATGATGAGGAGCAGGTGGAGCACGAGTCATCGTGTTTGTGTTGTCCCGGCTGGAGGGTCAGGGAAGACGTGCTTAAGGAGCTCCGGCCATCTCTCTCTCGCTCACCTCGCACGTCTGGGGAGTCCAGTCGGGGCCGGTCAGGCCGTGAGTTTCGGGAGCGCTTCTCTAAACCCGGGTAGAGAACAGGGTCTGAAGGGACACGGCATCGCCCCCATCCTCTCCTTGTGTTGCGCTGATATGAGGAGCCGCCGTCTGGTTGGAAAAAAGAAACAATAAGAACAAAACTGAACAAATGTGAGTCTGGGATCATTTAAAATCCTGAAAACCTTTCCTCACCCAGCAGATCCATCTGTGGTGGGATGTTGTTCTGCACATGCAACCTGCCTCGAAATCCTCCCTCCTCTTCATCATCATCGTCCTCATCTTCACCCTGCTGATCTTCTTCACCTTCTGGCTGCAGCCCTTCCTCAGTTTCATCCTCATCATCTTCTACAAAGTAGCTGCTGCTGATTGGTTCTCTGAAGCTGACCCGAGCTGTGCCACTACGTGCCAGTGGGGGTGGAGAACCAGGACGCTGGTCCTCTGCTTGGGGCCGAGGGGCCGGATGCTGGGGCGTCACGTCACGAGACTTAACTGGGAGAGGGGGTGGGAGGATGGGGGAGTTGTCTGAGGAGGAGGGAAGGGAGTCCGATGAAACGAGATCATTAACGTGTGAGTTTATCTGAGGAGGAAATGCTGCAGAACAGTCAGAACAAACTGTGGTTAGCAGACAGTACATGGTTTTATTCTGAACACTGAGCTGACAGTGACTTCTCCTACCTTGCATTGCCTGATTTGTCTTTTCCACCCATTTCCTACAATCTTTTTCAGTAGAGTTTCCTTTCAAATTACGACCAATTAGTGCAGCATTTCCATTTAGTTCTCCCTGGAACTGAAGGTCCCTTCCTGGACGTTTGACACTACAGCCCGCTGGCAGCAGGTTGTAATGTGGAATGTCGCTGGGCCAGGACGGACCCAAGCCATTTCCCAGATAAATGTGGGGCAGAGGCGAGTAGGAGCCTTTCTGATGAGGGTGACCACTGGGTGAGGAAACTCCATTCTGAACTGGAGTGTGGAGCCCTGAAAGCAGAACAAATGAATGTGGTGAAAAAAACACAAATGTAAGAGAAATTTCAAAACTGATTGGCTCCCAAACAACTTCTAACGCCCAGCAGTGTCTTGTGCTCACCTTTGTTTTCCACCACAGACAGATTGCAGTTCTTTGCAGGAGTTGTAGTTGGGTTGCTGCCCTCTAGTGGCTGCAGTGGAGAGCCACACTGTGGCTGACGACGTCTCTCTGAAGACTCCCACTGTTTGTTGTGATGAGGGGATTTGCCCTGCAGGGCCGAGTCGCAGGAGTCCGAGTTGTTGGGATCCTCACCGAGTGAGCAGGACCTGGAGCAGTAGATGAGCCTCCCGCGTGGAAGGAAGGGACGGCCGAGCAGAGGCAGGCTACAGCGGGCGCAGCAGAAACACGTCTCCACCGCGTGCCAGTGCTGACCCTCGTACGTCATCTGGCCCTGGTCAATACCTAACACGAATAATATCATGTTTATACACATGATTATTATCATCTAATTCAATCTAATGCAGATGGATGTCAGTAAATTAGTGTTTGTACAGTTTGGTACCTATGTTCTCTCCGCAGGTATCACAAAACTCAGCATACAGGGACTCGTAGCAGGAGCAGCAGTATGGTCTAGTCTCTCTCATGATGTAGCGTTGACCCCCCAGGGCAGCCTCACACTCAAAACAACAAAAGTGCTTCATGTGCCAGTATCTCCCCTCAGCTTCTGTACATTCATCTGCTAATATAATCTGCAGTCAGGGTGAAAAACAGAGTTTAAAAGATCATTCAAGGGTGGAGAGCAAAAATTTGATATAATGCCATGTCAGCACAATCGCTACATCAGGGGCCCAAAGTAGATGGTGTGTGCCATTGTGTGTGTACTTGTATTTGTTACCTTTTTAGGACCGTTTCTGGTACACACACCTACCTTGTCAAGACCAGTAGTCCTTCTGGGGACCAAAGACCAGACCTAATATGGTGGAACTCTATTTTTGGGTTGGGGGTTCAGTTTAGGACTAAGATGTGTATTGAGTTTAGGTTAGGTTTAATATCAGGTTTAGGCTATAGAAAGGACTGGAAATGAATGGAAGTCAATGAACGGTCTTAATAACGATATAAATACAAACTTTTGTGCGTGTGTGTGTACATATTATTGCTATCTGGTGGGGACAATTTTTGACCATTTTCCTGGTACACACAGCCTTGTGAGGACCCATTAACTGTCTGTCTGCATATGAGACTGGGCGTTGGGGTGAGTCAGCAGAAATAGTTTGGAAACCTCTGGGCTATATCATGACAAGGTGAAAAAAACAGCTTCCTACTGTGCATGAAAGTAAATTTTGTTTCACTGGCAAACCCCATACTACAATACAGATATAACAATGGTTCTTTACCTTTTAATAAAAACATGTGAACTACTTGATCATTTTGGTCTTTTAACAACAACAAGAATAATTTCATGCAGTTTGCCACTTATTACAGATATAAGACGTCTCTGTGGGTCTGAGGTCGGCTTTATGGGCTTTCCTAACTGCACAGTCTGCTTTTTCATTACCAATAACACATCATAAAAAACATTTTAAAAGTTCCTGTTTCTGTAAAACACAGGTGATCATGGACATCACAGACATCCAGAATTAAAAATTCTAGTTTGTTAAGACATTATCTTGAAAAAGAAAAATAGAAAGAGTTCAGTTGTCAATCACAAGATGCTGACAAGTCGGATAGATAAAATAGAGAAACGTCAAATGACTGGCAGCCCTCCTGTCCCCAGCTCCACTATTCAAACTCTTACAAACTATCTCATCTAATCCCTTGAGTCACAGTAAGAGGCCAGTCAAAAAGAGACCAACAGCTAAACCTATAAATAGGTAGTGATATACATCTATGATTAATCTAGGGGGGACGGAGGGAGGAGTTAGTGAAACAATCACCTCGTCGCAGGCCTGGCAGCGGGGCTTGAGCCTCTCAGCGTGGTGCCGGCCGCAGTAAATCTGTCCATCCTGGTAGAAGTAGATCAGATCGACCAGCAGCTCGTTGCAGGACGCGCACTGGAAACACTGAGGGTGCCAGCAGCAGCCGTGTCCCGCCCGACTGGCAAACACAGCCATATCTCCACCGCTGATCTGTCTGCCGCACTGGAAAAACAGATGTGGTTGGGTGGAGGTGGGGTGCAGAGGGAAGGAAGTTAGATGGTATATGTTTTAACAAAAGATGGAAACTTTAATTTGCACAGTAATTTGCTCACACAGCCTCTGTGATCTTTAAATCTCAGCTGCTGTGGCCCCACAGGGCTCCGACGTGTTTTAATAAGCTTTCACATCTGTGCACTGATGCTGCACAAAAACTAGGCCTAATCTGTAAAATGTGATCAAATCTGCTGAAGTTTCTATATCTAAAATACATAATATTTTAATATTTTTCTGCACCTGATGGCAGATGGCTCCGGTCATGGTTACAGAGAAAAGTCTCACAACACCCCGGCCCAGATTTTCTTTTTTTCTCTGCTGGCTGAACAGACGAAGCTCTTTTTTCTCCTCCTCGTCCAGAGAGTTACAGTACTGAGCCTGAAACAGCAAAAACAAATTCATTCACCTACAATGAGGATTGTACACAAATAACATCAAAGCTGATTTCAATAACAGTTTTTCTGACTGTTATTTTTCAGAAGACTGAGCAAATTGTTTGGATCATATGCAGTGACGGTGATGTTACCTCAGTATCGTGGGTCGGCAGCTGGTGCAACAGCTGTTTGATTCTGTATCTCTCCCCTGGACTGTTCACATAAGGCACCCTGTCATCTGGTAAGCAGCTAAAATACTGGTACACCTGTATGAGAAGGCAAGTATGCTCACATAAAGGCAGAAATGAGAGACTACAAACAGCAATTTCTCAGATTACAGAGCATTTTATTCAAGTGCTGACATAAATCCAAATGAGAATGTTTTTCTCGTTGCCTTGCAAACTGTCTAATAGGTTGAGTCTCTGTACGAACATGTCCAGGTAAGACACAGCATCTTCCGTGTCTGTGTAGCATTAATTTATAGCTTGACTCTGAGGCTGTTCTGCACCACGGTTTCTTACCTGTTCGGGCTTGAGCCCAGGTGGAACCCAGGAGTACTCCTCGGAGGCGCATCCCGAATCGTCGTCAGAGATGGAGTGTCTCTGGAAGTCCGATACGAGCTTCGTCATCATCTTTTCCAGCTGCCCCGGCACCGAACGCACCGCATGCTCCTCCCGTACACACTTACAGTGCACACAGATCTTCCTGTGGAGACAGAGACAGTCTGAGGCTTCATCCTTCTGGACGTCAGATCTGATTTACAACACAAGCGAAAGCTGATGAGATGTCTAATGTTTCACTTGACACTGCAGGTGGTTCATAGAAAGTTTTGAACCTCACACCCAATTAAAGGTGTATATTTTTTCTTTTGCTGTCAAAAAGTAGATAAAACTGAAATTAGCTTGGAAAAATGTGCAGCTGATTTGAATCTTATCTGAAAAGAAGCTCAAAATAGCAAAACAAACCAAAACAAGAAAGATTCTCAAAGTAATTACATGGTTTTATACAACGTTCAAGTCATTCCAGTTGCTGTCAAACATATAATTTATGAGCACAGAGTTGGAGACATGACGTCACAATCCAGCCCACAAACATTGTTCAGGCTGACTGAACTAAACCTGTTGTCAGCGTTAATACACAACTGTTGTCACAACATGATCGGCAACACAAAAAAACACAACAACCAAATGGTTTCTGACAAACCGGGATCAGTTTGTGCCCTCTTCACCCCGTCCCCTCACGGGATCTGCATCTGGACTGGAGCATCTCTGCCAAACAAGCAACAAATGAGGTCATGGACATAAGCCTGGCTGTCAATCTAGACCGGTCCAGAGAGAGGTGGAGACTGGATCAGTAATCCCTCTCTGCCTCGTACTACAACCATCCTGTTCTCTAACCCTGCATCACATTCGATCTGGAGGAGGGTGTGACTGTGTGTGTGGGATTGGTGGAGTCAGAACAAAGTGCCCCGGGCTGAAATGAGGCGTGGGTGTCACGCATTAGAGTGGGTGTGACAATGTGGCGGTATACAGTATCTACTTGGTGTGGAGCGCTACGACGTGATTGCGTAACAGCTCACCAGCTGGTGCTTGTGGCTCAAGTTCGTGAGGCACAAAGCTGCTTTATTCGAGCACCCAATCCTCACGGAACCAAAAAGCTTGCACACCCAAACACGGACCCCTGGTATACGGAGGAGTCCTGCTCCTCTAGTCAATAGGTTCATAAAAACTGGGCTCTCTAAAAGTTTAGCAACAGCTGGTGACAATTTAATATTTGTAAATATTCTCTTTCCTTAATCCTCACAAGGTAATTATTGAGAAGACAACAGAACAGTGACTAAAGTAACTGAATTTTATCAAACCCTCGAGTATCAGTGCTGCTAAGTTCTGCAGTAGAACCCTAAAGTCCACTGTTCTGAAGCAAACAAACACTGTATATAACAGCAAGTCAGTTTAGGTCAGGTTTATGTCACATTGGCACAAATCTGTCTCCAGCTGTGTTTGTGTTCCTGTTTTAACAAAAACAGAGCTAAGAGCACAATCCCTATGCAAGACAGGACAGTCAGAGAGGTGGTACGACGGAACAGATGGCAAAAACACATCTCAGTGGTTTATCCTCCACCAGTAGCTACACAGAGTAATGAAAGCATCTGTGATGGCTTTATTCATCTGCAGGTGCTAACCCTCCTACAGACACAACAGTCTGAGAAAGAAGTCACAATCTGGGGCTTTTTAAAGGTACAAAAGAGCTCTGAAAAGTCTTAAACCATCTGTTTGTGCAGATTTCAGCTAATGCCTGACTTGTGCTACACACTAAAATCAGTTAAATATTGTTCCTCTGCATAAACAATGAATACATATAGAAATTAAAATACAGCATAGTTTGGAAAAATCTACATATCTATTTGGTCTGAATTAGGGTGAACTAACATTTGATTGGTTATTAATTCTTTTGAATAAAAAAAAATAAGTAATTCAGTGTTTCGAACATAAGAGTCTAAATGTTTGCTGGAGGAGATTTTTATTCACAACTTTAGCGATATTCAGCTCTGTGGTTTGGTCAGTACCAGCTGTGTGAAGCATGGGTTTGATTGAACCACAATCCTGTGATGTAATCAACTAAGCCTTATCCCCACCGGACGGGCACCACATTTAATTATGTTTCTCCAAAAACTAATTAGGGAATCAGAATGAAGGGCGGTAAATAAAAGGGTAGTTTAATTGCTGCAGAGGATATGTTTAGCCTGATAACCTGATGACTTTAAGGGAGACAGGGTCTTATTTTCCCCAGCAGATTGTACCTGAACAGATGAGCACCTGGCCTTGCTTGAAGCAAGGTCAGCCACAACTGTCGATCTAATATGGTTTGATTTATTAACACTGTACAGAGAAGAAACCCAGAGAAAAAAATGATCTGTTCAATTTTTTAAGGAAAAAACAATAATGCACGTTTTTCTTGAATACAATGTGCTGAAGGAGATAAATTAGGACAAACTGAAATAACTCATAAGAGAAGACTGAAATCCTGTTTTAGGATTAGTGTACAGTGTACTCTGAAGTACTACACTGAACACAGTGGCTGTGAGTTTTACTACCAGGAGTCATGACAGATGCTGCTTTGGACAGGCATCAACAATCTGCCTCAAACTTTGTTCTGCTGAACCACAACATTGTCACTGAGACTAAACGCACAGCTGGTGGTAATAAAGGGTTTAAATTGTTAACTAATAATGTCTATAGCAAGTGAACGATTTAAAAAATAATTATCAAGCAAATTCACAGAGGAAAGATTATAACAGATTCTTCCAACAAAAAGAAATAATTAGAACTGTAGAAAATGTGACTCATTAAACAGCTTTTTCCTTTACAGGGCGTTAAAACTTGTTTTGCTCTTTCCATGAATTTAAACATGAATATATTTCAAGTTTTCATAGGACACACAGTGTACTTGTCTGACAGTCCTGGACATATGGCTTGGACTTTACAGAAAAAACAACATAGTCAGACAGTGACGCACAAGAACCCCTAAAGACACACAGAGAGTCTGCTTTCATCTCTCCTAATGATTGTTTCTGGTTCCAGTCCATCTAATCCAGTAAAGCAGTAAAAAAAAATGGAGCTTCCTCATTACCTTCGGCAATAATCATGACAGATTAGTCCCAGTCAGCGTGCTGAAGCTGTCCCATCCAGACTAAAACTAGAACCACTCCGTGTCCACGGGTTTCTGGTGCCTGACAGAGAGCAGGACATCTCCCTGTCCGACTGATCACTTCTCTGTCTGCACTGCTCTTTTCAACGTAATGACTCCCACCCTCCTCCGTCATGCATGGGTGTGTGTGTGTGTGTGTAAACAAAAGGCTTCATCACACCGAATTCAACCCAACAGCTATTTAAAAAACAAAAATATTTCAATATTTTTACAAGCGGAAATTATTTTCAGACTAATTTTTAAACGATAGGCTGAAAACAAAAATTCCTGGAGTTTATGCAGAATTTTATAAGTGTAAAAGTGTGCCGCCGCTGCCTGGGATGGGTCCATTTGACAGTCACACACCCTGCTGTTCCTCCTGCGACCAACCTGCTGTAACTGATTCACAACACGACAGGATCGCTGATGTCACTGTTAATCAGGAAAAGAAGAGCAGATTTTGAGCCTGTGAGCAATGCTGTGCTGCGTTTGTCATTTTATGAGATCAAGATGGCCGTGTCTCTGGAGAAATACCAAACTCTGAGAAATACTTTAACTCTGAAAAGTCACGACACATCTCTTCTGATGCCGTTCACTCACCACTTAAAAAAACTACTCTGACATCATTTCACTCTATGATAAACACCACATTCAGACTATTTAGCTGTGAAGAATTTCATCCTCTTAGCTGACACATGAATACACACCCAACATTACTGACAAAAAGTAAATAACAATCTAAACCTACTTGGTCAATTACATCCCAGCTTAGTGTCACAACAACTAATCAAAAAGGACAACTGTCAGATCGATCAATACAAAAAATCCTTTCTCTAGAAAACAAACTCAGAATTCAGATAAACTACTTCCTGGTCATTATTATTACACTGTAGACCAGTGTGTTGTTGTTAAAACTAATTGTAGATCCAGTATAGCAGCCATATGTTGATCGTTTAGATCTGAGGCCAACATCGGGGGCATGACAGTGAGCTCTCCTCAGATCTGTCTCCAAGAAACAGATGGGTCTTGTCCCATAACTCTCTGCCACTTAGAAGGGACTGAGTAATTGCCACATGGCTTCTGAGACTAATAGCACTGGTGACTTTGAAGACTTTTGGAGCCTGGTGGGGACCTGTGGGTCAGAAGTAACTCAATTCACTTGGTGCTGAGCAGCGGAAGCACCATCTGCCCCCCACCTCGGTGGGAGCTCTGTCTGAAAAAGCCCGGGATGAAGATGGATCACTTCCCTCTCAGCGAGCGTCAGCAGCTGAGCCTGCGGCCACTTGGTTGATCTTCTTCATCAGTGAAGGTGTGACTCACAATTGCTTATTAAAGAGGATGCAATTAGAAGCAGACTCAGGGGTTTTAAAAAATGACCCCCATTAATCTCAATCTTCTAATAACTTTCATGTTGCTCATCCTCCCCGGTCAGCTGAAAGACTTCAGATCGTTAAACAATCCATTTGTTTTTTCCTCTCACCAAACATTAAAAAACAGAAAATAAAGTGGATTATACGATTATGCTGCATGCCTCTCTTCCCAATGACAAATAAACATTCATCATATTCTTTTATTTACCTAGCTGTGTAATAAACCTGATAATAAGTCAGATAAGTAAAAAAATAATTTATATTCTCATAATTTACAGTGAAATGACAAAGTGGGAAACAGTAGGTCAGTGGTCAGTGTCGCGGTCTTGTTATCCTGAGGCTGCGGGTTGAGTCCAGATTGTGTCAGAAAGGGCATCCGGTGTAAAACAATCGGCAAATCTGTCACATGACTTCATTTGTGTGACAACCAGTGAAGAAGGGAACAGCCAAAAGAAAACAACAGAACAACTAAGACTTGGAAACTGAAATGGATTGACTGAACTACAGATTTTAGTTTTCAGCAGCGAGTGGTAGCAAAAAACAATAAAATGAAAAACACCTTTGATCTTACAAATCAAGACATTCAGGCATTTACGCAAGAGAAATTAGATAAATGAGGTCAAATTCCCAGAGTTGTGTCATTTTTGTTTGGCTGTTTGAGGAACTCCAGAGAGTTGAAGCTAAATGAGAAGAGTTGGAAGGACGGATGTGGGGAAACACATGAAACTAGGAGACAACAACAGAAATGGGAAAAGACAGATTCTGTGTATCATTAAACCAAAAATCAAAGTGAACAAATAAACCTCGGTACTCACATTTGAGACTCTATAATCACATGATCTCTTTGGACACTCATGTCTTTTTTAATCATGTAAAAGTAAACATTCAGAGATGTAATTCATTCAGCTCTTTGGGAGGTGCTCTGTTATTTAATCCCCTGATCTCTTCATGCTTTATGTCCGGGATATTTAGACAAATGGAGCCCAATCCCTGATAAAACTTTTCCGCAAAAATGAAATAAAGAGGGAATGATTGAGGACTAGATTAAAATGGATAAACAGTCCTGCTCTCCATTATTGGATCCTATGAAGTTTAGGTACAAAATGTAGAAAACCTGAAAATAATTAAGTGAACCAATATTTTTCTTACAGATAGCTCATGTTAATGCAACAGAGCAAATTGTTGTTTTGAAACAACAAACGAATATTAACAATGGGAGGAAAAAATAGAAAACAAAGTTAGCTATGGCTCTGTTATTGGAACCCAGGCTTTTAGCTAGAGGGGCGTTGAGCCATCGTTTCAACACCCTCATCAGTTTTGCGATGCTCCATTTTCATGTAACAACGCTCTAAAGGCGGCATACCGGATCTCCAGGGTACCAGCAAAAAATAAATAAATCTGGTTTGCCCAGATATTCCACAGACATTTCTCTGGATATAACAGAGGTGCAGCTTTTACTCTCAACCACATTAGAATAAGGGTCAGATTTAAGGTGGGGGTGGACCTTTGGTCTTGGCAAATCTTTGATTCAGATCCAGCTGTCATTCTGCCTTTGAATGTCACTGTTTCCTACACTGGGAACGCACACTGAGCATGGGACAAAGTTTTCAGAACCAGTTGGCATCTTACAGTGTAAATCAGTGTGGAAACACATTTTTTACTTACCTATTTAATTACAGATGAGAATAACCTGTGATAAACTGTCAGTGCCCCTGTGGCATGAATAGGCCAATAAATGAGGACTTTAATGTTTTAAAAAGCCACGTTATTCATTGTTTCAATGTAACAAACATGCAGTCCGAGGACACCAGAACGGCTATTATCAAACACAAGACCTCCAAAGGATATAAAGCCATCTCCAACGACCTTGGTATTCCTGTTTCAACCAATTTTAATTCAAATTTTGAGCGAATTTTTTAAATTTTGCAAAAAGGAAATAAATAATTAATGCGACTCAGACATGTTTCCATCAACTGGCTTGAAGCGGATCACTCCGGGTACGCAAAGTGTAATTACATCAGACACGTGTCTGTAGTAACAGGAAGTAAAAGTCGCACACTCGCAGGGACACATTCCAGGACAATGGAGAGAAGTTATCAGGAACGTGTTGCTATCGAGAAAGTTGTACTTATTCTGTCATAACAACTAGTTTTGGTGATGTTACTGCTGTCTGGAGACGTA
>JARVJO010000024.1:9878706-9891523 GCA_031762555.1 Cynodonichthys magdalenae
TTAAAATTGAAGATTACACATCAATAACTATTAAATAGTTATTTGGATTATCATAAAACATATATACATATATTTTCTAAACATTATATGACATTTTTCTTTAGTTATTTGATTTTTTTATTTTTTTGTGTGCCAAAAATAGTGGTGGGGTGGCTCCCTAGTGCCCCCTATGGACCAGCCGCCACTGTGCACCAGGTGTCTTTAATGTTGAACCTTTTCACAATATTCTAATTTTCTGAGAAACTGAATTTGGGATTTTCATTAGTTGTCAGTTATAATCATCAAAATTAACAGAAATAACATTTGAAATATATCAGTCTGTCTGTAATGAATGAATAAAATATACAAGGTTCACATTTTTAAATAGAATGACTGAAATAAATCAACTTTTTCATGACATTCTAATTTTATGACCAGCACCTGTTACTGTTCCCCTTCTCTGTAGCTGAAAAAATTTGTTCCACTCCCACTCTCTAAAAGTGTTGTCGGGGGCAATCGAAATTGCCCCTTGTAGGGTTTTCCATGGCAGCTTGGTCCTAGGTGACAGGCACCTGACATTCATTTGTGTCTGTTCGGAGTATTTGGCCTTCTTGGAGTCCTTAGCGGGTGTGGTGCTCCAGCTGGGGATTCCTTTATTCTGGTGGGGGACTCCTTTATTCTACTGGGGGACTTCACTGCTCATGTGGGTAATGACAGTGTGACCTGGAGAGGCGTGGTTGGGAGGAACGACTTCTCTGATCTGAACCTGAGTGGTGTTTTGTTGTTCTTCTTAAAGCAACACTTGACTAACACTGTGTGGGTAGATTTTTTTATGAAAATTACTGGTACAGAAACTGAGCCTTGTTAAACACCCACTTACAGTAACTATTTCAGTAATATTTCATATATGCTACTTTATTAAGTTTATTATTTGGCTGATGGTCCTCTCTTCATGTGACCAACCTGTTTGTCACCATGTGGAGGCGGAGCTTATAAGGCTGAGTTCACCTGGAACTCCTCAGACTGAAGAAGTCTCTTGGAAGAGAGACGAAAAGTTTCATTAAAGAAGAACCCGTCCAGAGGACCTACTTATTTTTTCTTTTTGCTTTATTAGGTCTTTGTAAAAACCTAAAAGGCCCTGGTTATTTCACATTTATTCATGTGAGATGTTTTTTTTACATTTTTTATGTTATTTTGCCCCAAAGGTTAATGATGATTTTCTGAATAAAACAATTAATTCAACGGATCTTGAGATATTTTGCTAACAGACAATCAGAGTTTACACAAATATTACTTTAGCTTTAAAAATAGATCTGGCTTGATCAGTTAATGCCTGACTAACTTTTACTACATAATTTTTTACTTCTTAATATTGCTTAGTTGTGACAACCATATTGAATGTGATTGACTTTAAAGGTAAACCACCTGTTGATGCCTGTCGAGTCATTACTTTCTGAGACTTTCATTCAAATCCAAATCATAAGATATTTTGCTAACAATACAGAAAATTTAACAGACAGGCAAAAAACATTTTCAGCCATTGGCTTCAGTGTCAGGAAATGAGTTCTTCAATAGATGGTTTCTCCTCCTGCTGTAAAACTTATAGTGTCTGCAGACCGTTCAGCAGCTGCTCATTGGCAGGTGGATCTGATCACACTACCAGTCTGTAAACAGATTTACTTTTATAGATCCTGTTTCACCTCCTCTGAAAAAGGGCAACTATTTCCAGTGGAGGCAGAGACTGAAAATAGCTCCATCTGTGTGTCTATTGTCATTGCAACAGTCTGACGTACCCAGATACTGAAAACAGCCACTCAGAGACGAATGCATGAATTATTGTCTTTAGACTTGGAGTACCTGAGGCTCTGACTGGTCAAACACATTGTTCAAGACATAGACTCGTTGTCGGCCATGTTTTTGCTCATCTCTATTTGTGACTTCATTTGTTAGCAAAATATTTGATTACTCAATTTATGGCCACAGCTAATTGACATTAGACAACACAAGAACTGATTGTGTCTGTTCTGTCTGTTATCATGATGTAATAATGATGTAATCATCAATTTTACTTATTTTTGCTAGATCTGCAGCTATAATTGATTTACTGTTGGAGTTAACCCAGTTTAAAATAGTTTAAAATGGTGGACAAAATCAATTAGAAAACAAAAAATGTTCATATCTGTCAGTTTTACAACTGTTGAGATCAAATACAGCATGGTAGTAACTGAGAGTGATCCACAACACAGGCTAAGTACATCTCATAATATCACATTTGACTGTTTTGACCAAAATGGCTCAATTTCATAATTTCTCTACAAAAGATCTGAAACATTGGCACAGAAGGTGGCAGCTTACTGTATATGCATTCCTTTAAAGAACGCTGTGTTTAATAAAAAAATACAACCAAAACAACAAGTATGATTCTACTTCCAACAATCCACCAGCTTATGTTCAGATTTTTTAAATCACCTGAATTTTGTCTTTTAATGATGCTGAAATTGAACCTGAATGTAGTAAGACAGTAAGATAAACTGTTCATCATCATCATCCTAAAATGTCCATCCATCCATCCTCCCTTCCCTCCTTCCTTCTTCCCTTCCTTCCTTCCTTCCTACCACCCATCCATCTACCCATCCTTCCCTCCTTCCTTCCTACCTTCTTCCCTTCCTCCATTCATCCTTCTTTTCTTCCTTCCATTCATCCATGCTTTCTTTCATCCGTCCTTCCTTCCTTCTTTCCACCCATCCTTCCCTCCTTCCTTCCTACCTTCTTCCCTTCCTCCATTCATCTTTCCTTTCTTCCTTCCATTCATCCATCATCCATGCTTTCTTCCATCCGCCTGTCCGTCCTTCCTTCCTTCCTTCCTTCCCTCCTTCCTTCTTCCCTTCTATCCATCCATCCATCCATCCATATTCCTTATTTCCTTCCTTCCACCCATCATTCCTTCCTACTTTCTTCCCTTCCTTCATTCTTCCTTCCATTCGTCCTTCCATTCATCCATCCATCCATGCTTTCTTCCATCCATCCTTCCTTCCTTCCTTCCTTCCTCCCTTCCATCCATCCATCCATTTTTCCCTTATTTGCCTTTTTCCTTCTGCGTTGCAGATGAACTGGTGCTTATCTCCAGCCATGAGAGGCAGGGTGGACAGTGGACAGGTGGACATGTTCATCATAGAGACACATGGAGAGATTTCCACTTTCACTCACACCTAAAGACAACCTAAGTGGGCCTAACATAAAGGTTTAGGATCTGATGGAGGAAACAGAAGCACCCAGAGAAAACCCACATGAAGAACATGTAAAGTTCACACAGGTGAACCTGTGACCGTCTTGCTGTGAGGCAACATTAACCACTGTTCTGACATGCTGCCCATCAACTAAGATATCTCTCATGTTGGTAACATTGATGAACTTACTGGCCATGTTGATGAGCTTTGGCAGTTCTTCTAGAGAAGAAGTCATCCAGAGGACCTACTTACCTTCTTTTCTGATTTGTTTTTACCTGGCTTACTGAGATGCATCAGGACACACATACATACAACATTATCACCCATTGAACTTTGGTAAAATAAGAATTAACTTGTGAAAGGTTTACAAAAGTCTATCCACTTCCACTGAGCTGACAGTCATCCACTATTTTTAGGTGTCTTTTATCATTTTCCTTTTACAGACCTCCCTCCCTCCCTCTCTCTGTCTGTCACTCCTCCCTCCATCATCTCTTCATGAGGACAGGGAGACAGGGGACAGTTTTCCTGCTGGTGTTGGAGGGGTGGCAGAGCCCAGACCAGAACAGCAGCCATGGATGACGTGTATAAAGCAGCGGTGAGTCCCAACGGTCTGTTTTATCTAGTTCTTCTGTCAAAAGTTCACTTTCAATGAGTTTCATTTAAAAATACGTTGATAAAGTAAAATACTAAACCATTTATTTAAATAAGTGCAATGTTTCTGACAATGATTCTGGTGTTTTATACCAATCAGCAATAAATGTAAGAATACTAGTCAGGTGGAATATTCAAACTCACTACAACAATGGCTTTTATGTGATGTGAGGAGTTTTTCTGACGTGTAACGTCTGTCAGTCTGCTGCCTCTGGCTCATGTTCCTGTTTGAACAATGAACAGCTGGTCAGAGAACAGCTGAGCTCCTCTGCTGCACACAAACCAACAGGCAAGAATAGAGCGAGCAGCCGGTCGTGACTCATTACACTTCAGCCACACTGGCCCGTCCACACAGGAGCTGTTGTTGTGAATATGTCATTTTATTTATTTTTTTTATTTATTTTTTTTACCATTTTAACCATGCGTCCACACAGAAACAGCGACTGAGGAGCCCAGAAATTTGACTTTTTAAAACAGGATTTCACGTTGAAAGAGATCTTTAAACACCACCTTTGCATTTTGTGAGGACATCACGATGAGTCGATCAGACAATTCTAATGTTATTGTTTCAACCTTGTGCCGAACCTACAACTTACATGTTTGAGTTTGTGCTGCAGACAGTAGTTTCTCAGCTACAGTAAAATCCATCAATACTTTTTAATTTAATGAACAAAAGGCTTAAATAGAACAAAACCCTTAAATGTAACACCACATAAATTATGGTCAAAAAGACTAAAATTATTTACCCCTTGTCATTTTTTAGTTTGTCAGGAGCAGAGGGTGAGTAAAAAGTTACAGGACACTCTTTTATTTTAGAAAGAAAAGGGAAAATGACACATTAGAATACCCCAGCATGTAATGTGTGAGGGGCCTATTATTGGAAAAGCTTGCCCTTGATCCAAAATAGCAGCTTTCATGATGGCGGCCATATTCTGGACAAAGCCTAAAAGATAGGCCCCCTCACCCATTACTTGCTGGGGTATTCAGATATGTCATTTTAAAATATAAAGGTGTCATGTGACTTCTGACTCATGCTGTAGTTGTCAGGTAGGGGTTGGCTGTTAACTATATTCTGTTATAAAATGAAAAAAAAAGAAACAACAAGTAAAACAAAATATTTAGGGAAAAACATTTGCATGTTGACAAGACCTGAGGTCTACAACTCTGAAGCTCTTGTTGTTTTTTCCTGCAGGTAGAGAACCTGACTGAGGAGCAGAAAAATGGTGAGAAAACACAAAACAAAAGAATGTTACTGCTGTTTATTTATCATTTCTTTTGTCAACAAGTGGGTTGACTCCAAACCTTGGTCTGTTGTTGTGATACAGCTTATGAATTTTTCCTGAAAGTTACTGGCAACATTTTAAACACAAACCTCACATCATCTGAACCTGTTCAAAGTAAACTGGGATTTAGTCTCAGCTTAAAACTTTAATTAACATTATTATAAAACTGACTGGTTGAGTTTGCTTCTTTTTCTAGATATAAATAACTGATTACTTTTTGTAGGAGTTTGATCAAAATCTGTGCTGTGGTTCACAAGATATTTTGCTAACAGGCAGTCATGCACACACACAAACACACAGAGGTTTGTTTTTATATCCCCATAGGGACCGTGGATTGACTTCTATTCATTTTCTAGTATAGCCTAACCCTGACCATTTACCCTAAAATGAACCTCACACCTGACCCTAAATCTAACCTAAACTCTATTCACACCTTGGTCCTAAAACGAACCCCCCACCCGAAATTAGCATCTGCACCCATGGGGATCAGACATTAGACCCCACGATGCACATTCGGTCCTCACGAGGCTGCCTTTTCCTGAAAATGGTTCCCACGATGTAGCAAAAACGTGCCCACACACACACACAAACACATCCTTGTCTTTGCATCAAACTGAAGACATTGTATTGACTTCCATTCATTTGTGGCTAACCCAGACATTTTCCCTAAAGCTAACCATTACTGGTCTATAGCCAACACTTACCTGAATCAAATCTTAATTCACACCATACCTCTAAACCTAACTAGTAAAGCACAGTAGAGCTGCAGATAAAGTGAGGACTTTGAAGATGTCTTCACTTTACATCAAAGACCTCACTTTGATAGTAACTATGGCCCAAATGGTCCTCACTCTGTAGTAGAAACAAGTACACTCGAACACACTGTCGGCCTTTTGTTTTTTTCTCAGTTTGTGTTAATTGTAAGAAATGTGAAGCTGCAGGAGGTTTACTGAAGACATCTAATGGCAGTGCTTAGCAGATCATTTCACCTTCTGAGTTGTATATTTTACAATCTTTCTTAGTCTTAACGGCTCTGTTCCTTTCAGAGTTCAAGGCTGCCTTTGACATCTTCATCCAGGATGCTGAGGATGGCTGTATCAGCACCAAAGAGCTGGGGAAGGTGATGAGGATGCTGGGACAGAACCCGACCCCTGAGGAGTTACAAGAGATGATAGATGAGGTGGATGAGGACGGTACGACACCACCATTGACAATAAACATGGATAAAGTGACCTTGTCTTCTCCCGTTGTTCAGAATTGAAGCCAAATGTCTTTTGAAGCACTTCCATGTTGAATTTTTAATGCCAGCCTCTGGTCAAACTCATACAAACTTTACCCTCCCAACTCACTAACAGGCTGTCAATCAGTGTTAGTCAAATTAATTATTACTAGTAAATATACTGAAAAATGCATTTGAAAATACAGCAGCAAATTATGAACTGTGTGAATCAACATAAATCAACACTCGAACAAAATTATCTGAAGTCTATTATTATTTTTAATCAAGAAAATGTTTCATTTAGTACTTTAAAAAGTACTGCAGCCAGCCACTAGGGGACGGTGTTCTATAGTGGCTTCATAGAGCTGAAAATCATTAGAGTGAGCCCAACATATCCCACCCTCTGTTAGCATCTGTGACAACATGGAGGAGCAAAGATGGAGACCAAACAGGGCGTCGGCTCACAGTCGTCATAGCAACTATTAGATTAACAGCAACCGGATCTGTGTCACAAATTATCTGTAATATTCTTACAATAAGTTAATCATTCTGTTAATTTCATTCAACAATCATGTAAAAGAGCTAAATATTTGATTTATAAGTAACAATGATCCAAACCACACCTGAAGTCAGTCAATAACTTTTTAGCTAGTTGACGGATTATGACTTCAACTAGTCATGAAGTAAATTTATTATTTCTTTCTGTCATAAATAATAATAAATATTTACCAGTCAACACTTAGAAAATGTTCTCTGCATACCTGGTTATAGGATGAAACTTGTCTCTATACTGATATTATAACTAACCATCTTCTCAGCAGGTCAGGTTTGTCTAACAGAAACATAGAAATAGTTTAATATATAACATTATTTTACACTGTGTAAACATTACATACATCAGAGGCAAAACCAGCTGGTATTATTTAATAATTTGTGTTAAACTGTAGCATGAGTCAGCAGAGTGCAGTTCAATAAATAACAGTGGTAACATTGATTTCTTAAGCTTCTTTTGATTTTAAACTGTTACATTATCAGCTTCAGTTCTGCTCAGATCACATCCACATTGAGGGAAATAAGATCAAATCTGTTAGTGAAAACAGTAGCTAAAAGCTAAAGGTAGCACAATCACACCTAACAGTTTAAAACTGTAGAAAAAATCTAAAAGTAAGATAAGCAAACAAAACTAAAACAATTATACTGAAGAAGATGTCAGAGACAACATTTGAATTGAAAACATCAATATGAGTAATTTTAAAGTAAAGATAAATTATTTAAGAAGTATAAAAGCTACAAATACTAAAAGTCCTCACTAGTCATGTTTAAGCTTACCGGTAATATTTGGATAGAAGAAATGTTAAAATAGCATCAAGTGTGCAGAAGTTTGTAAGAAACAATCAGTTTTTAAACGACAGTGTGAATGCTGACTCAGCATATACAGTCAACACCTCTCACTACCTGCCTGCCATCCAGCTGAGTTCTGACATCGTGTCAATAAAAATGAGTGTCTGGAGAATGTAGAGAGCAGTCTGTGACGTCACTTCCTGTTCCTGCAGGCAGCGGCACGGTTGACTTTGATGAATTCTTGGTGATGATGGTCCGCTGCATGAAAGAGGAGAGCAAAGGGAAATCAGAGGAAGAGTTGGCTGAACTTTTCCGCATGTTTGATAAGTAAGTTAGTATTTCCTTTTGTTCCCACTGCACAGGGCTGTTACAACATGTAAAGGAAATACAGCATAGAATTGTTTGAAGGAATACCTATTACCTATTACCCAACACCTTTCATCCCAGAGTTTAAGCCTGAAATCATTCTGTCGTTCCATGTTCTAATTGTCAGATGTCCAGAGGGAGATAACGCACTTAAAAGAAATAACTAAGTAAAAGTAAAAATACCTTAACAGAAAATGACTCTTGTAAAAAATTATTTCAATGATAAGAAAAGTCAAAAAAACTGCTCACAATAATTAGGAAAATAAAAGTAAAAATACTTTTTACACACATTCTAAAAAATTTAGTTAACCAAACTGGTTCCCTAAACTGAGTTGAGCAAATTACTTTACACTTACTCGTCTCAGTTTAGTGGGAATCAGTTGACATAACTTGGTTAAATAAATCTTCAAAAGAATTACTCAAGTACTTTAACAAAGTAAATGCACTCAGTTATTTTTCACCTCTGGAGATGTCATGTTTAAAACAATGTAATTGTCATCTTCTGCTGTATGAAGGTAATTTTGTGTTTTTGTTCATTCAAAAAAGTAGTTTCAATCAAATTTTGTTTTCAATCAAAAAAAAATTCAACAAAACAAAAAAGCAACTTCATTTAAACAAAAAAATCAATCAGAAAGTTTTTTGCAAAACCATTTTTTTTGGCATGTCAGAAATCTTTGGTTGAATCTCTTTACTGTTTTGTTTTTGAGATTCAACCAAAGATTTCTGACATGGCAAAAAAAATTGTTTCGCAAAAAACTTTTTGATATAATTTTTTTAATGAAGTTGGTCTTTCTTTGGTTGAAATTATTTTTTTTGACTGAATCAATAATAAATAAACAAAATTACCTTCATACTGCTGCACCAAATTCTAGTTTTAAACCTATTTGGTTCAGTTGAATCTTTAAAATGATCTAAGTTAAAGCCATTTTTTGTGAACTAATGTTGACAAGCTGTTACAGATGTACATCATATCATATATTTCTGTAAAATTCATAAATAGTTCAAGAGATATCTTGCTAACAGAGAGTGGTGGCGATAATTATAAAAAACAATCAGAGATGACTTCCAGAAATGCTTTAAATATATTTGTCAAACTTTACTCATGTAAATATGCTGAAGTTTAAACACAGTTTAATTCACCTGATCAGAGTTTTCTCCTGATTTAAGAAACGGTGATGGTTACATAGACTTGGATGAGCTGAAAGGCATGCTGGAGTCCACCGGAGAGCCCATCACTGAAGACGACATCGAGGAGCTGATGAAAGACGGAGACAAAAACAACGATGGCAAAATTGATTATGATGGTATGGCACCAACTACACACGATGATGCAAAACATTAGATTATCACCTTAAACTTGTGTTTCTTTTACATCTTTAAACAGAAGCAGCCATATCTTAGCTGAACAGAGATCATAAACGTCCTGGTAAACACTGAGGATTAGAGCAAAAAAAAAAAAGAAGTTTTTCCAGAATTCTGAGTTCTGACATTTTTCTCAGAATGCTGAGATTAAAGAGATTAAGAAAAAAAATCTGTTTAACATAAAGTCATGATGATAAAAAGAGGAACCTTTTATTTAAAATGTTTATCTAACAGAAAGTACTCTAATATTCCAACTAAAACCAGGAAACAGGACAACACAGTAACAGCTGAATGTTGTTTGTTTAAGATCAGCTGAAGTTTATTTCATCTTCTTCTTTCGGCTGAGGAGACGCACATGGAGATGTGACAAATCTTTAGATGTTTCCTGCTGAAACCACTGGTCACTGAGCTACCAGAGCACACACGTGAGGTGCAACGAGCTGCTGTCTGCAGCTGGATGGTAAAGAGTCTTGCTCAGTGGCCACAGGGGCCCACAGTGGGCCCTAACCTCTGCACCGACACTCCCTCCTCTGTTTCCCCTTCCATGCAACCGATTCAAGTACATGAAGTTACTGAAACATACTGAAGAAATGGAAGTACAGCAGATTTAGTGAAGATATAAATTATTAGTGAAAGATTTTGAAAGGCACATTCAATTTTGCAGAAGTAAAAACTTAATGTGGAGATAAAATAAGTTAAAATAAAGAAAGTTTAATTTATGTTTTAGTACAGGTGTGGTCAGTACAGCAGTGAACTGATAATTAGAGTCTTCAGCCTGGAGAAAATATGATGTCATGATTGTTGCACTGCTACACAACTTTTGTGACAACACGTGTGTGTAGTGTAATGCATAATATAAAAATAGATTTTAGATCAGTTCTAAATGTTAAATTTATGTTTAAATGCAACAAAATAAACACATTTAAAAAGGTAAAGGTTAATAATACTTGTTGTTTTACATACACACCCCACCTCCACCCTCGGGGATGTTTGGCCCCTGACCGGTTGGCAAGTAACTGTGGGACCCCTGTGCAGTTTAGTTGACTAGCCCTGGAGCTCATTTCACTGAAACACTGATTTCTGATCAGACACTGCAAAAATTAGCAAAATAAAAATAAGTTTAAAATTCTAGAATATTCTCTGAATCTTTTCAAATGAATAATAATTAATAATTTGCAGTTTGACAGTTGCACTTGGTTAAACTTGAAATAAAGAAAACTTTTCAGGCTAACAAGATTAATAATTCAACATATTCTGATCTTGTTTAGTATATCGGTCTCAAAACAAGATCAAAAATACATTTTAGCTGATATAAGATTGTAAAACTTGGTTAGATGAACAGTTTTACAGTAAAGTGACTGTCTACTGCTTAGAAGATGAAATAAGCTCCACTTTAAACCTGGTCAGGACCAGGTTAGTTTCAGAGCATTTGTTACCATGGAAACATAAGTGTTTCCCCTTCCATGCAACCGATTCAAGGCTTAATTAATTCAGGATTACACCAAAATCCCGGTTTAATCCCTTATCCTAGATTTGTGCAATAGGCTCCTGGTGTATTGTCTTAATGGTGCATTCAAGTACAACCTGTAAATTCAGCAATCCAGACATAACTATGAGCTACTCTGTTTTCTAAACAGAGAAAACATGAGGGTTAATTATTCCATTTAGGTTTACACTACATCAAAACCATCAGGACGTTCTGTAGGTGATTGTTAACTTTTTAAAATCTTAAAGTTGTATTGTTATCTGCAAACTTTACTTGAGTTTTGTTATTCTTCTAAAGCACTTATGTTTTCATTTTTCCTGAATCTCTTCAACATCTTTGAGTGATTATTTGTACATTCAGTCTGCTATTACAGAAAATGAGCCCTGCAGGGAACTAAACAACTTTGCTTCATAAATAAATAAGTTAGATAAAAGTCAAAAACAATGAACAATTTATTTATTTATTAATATTAAGTGTGTTAAAAAAGCAACAATATGTCTATATATAAAACAAACACAAATGTAAACTAGGTAAAGCAGATATTCTATAACTGATCCAGATTTGAACTATAAAGGAATCTTACCTGACTTATGAGGTGGTTCTGTTTTGGGTGGTTGATAACAGTGTGACTTTATTATTTTAGTGCATTTAAAATTAGTTTATCATTGAATTTACTGATAGTTCTGTAAAGTTACGTCATGCAGTGAAACCAAAAAAGACTGAAAACTGCTGAAATAAACCTACATTTTAAACCATTTCTTTTAGTATATTTAGAGTAGCCTATATTTTAATGTGAGTTATTGAATTTACAGGTTGTAGATGAATGCACCATATAGTCTTGTGTTTCTAATAAAAAGCTGTTTAGAAGCAGGTTTTAAAAGCATAAGTAGCATGACTGCAGGGATGAGATGAAAGCAGATTAAAATAAATTAACACACAAACATTTTAACATCTTGTCTTTATTTAAAGCTTCACAATGTAACAGAAAATATCAAATTTTAGGTAGAAACTATAAAGACTAATATAAAATTACATTACTGGTTGCTCACCTTTACCACATGTGTAAACATTAGAGTATTGAAAGTGAACTTATTTTAGAATTTTCACAGTTTTATCTTGACATATTCTTGAACATGAGATCTGATGCAGTGACTGAGCCATGCTGGGGTTTTCTAACGATGTCATCCTTGCAGCACAGCAACTCTAAGACTGACACTTAAGATTTACTCTGACACTTGGCTTAAAGTGAGACTGAGATGCTTGATGAATGACTTTTAGGCTCGACTTTTAGCTAAGAATTTCTTTACACTTAAGTCCGTTCTTAACAGCATTCTTAGGAGTAATTCTAAAATGTTTGATGAATACGGGCCCTGGACCCCAAAATGTTGCTACAGATCCAGCCTTCAAGATGAGGACTCAGTGGCCAAAGGGCCTTTCAGTACAGCTTGGCCAGTCAAACCATCATTAGGCTCTGTCACATGATGTTTTAAACAAATTATGCAACATCTGCAAAAGTTTTTCCAACACTCTGGCACACACTGAAGAAGAGGGGAAAAAAATAGCACCTTCTTTTGGATGTGATCATACCGTGTTGCTAAAAACTTGAACAGATATAAACCTATAAGTAAATTATGCCTATAACATAACGTGTACAAACTTATTATAAAGTGCTTGGACTTCTGTAACATGTATGTGCAACATCCAGAGGTGTCAAAAGTATTCACATTCATTACTCAAGTAAAAGTATAGATACTAAGGTTTAAAACAACTTTTTTTTAAAGTAGAGGTATCGACTCAAGCTTTTTACTCAAGTAAAAGTATAAAATTACTAGTTGTAAAACTACTTAAAGTATAAAAGTAAAAGTAATGGGAAAAAACTTAAGGACCAAAGCTTAGGCGGTGC
>JARVJO010000024.1:9936757-9948294 GCA_031762555.1 Cynodonichthys magdalenae
CAACCAACGCAACCCTACAACATCCAGAGCCTTAAGGAACTCCGGGCGAATCTCATCCACCCCCGGCGCCCTGCCTCAGAGGAGCTATAAATAAATCTTTATATCTAAATAAATATATAGATTATTTAAATAAATCTTCAGTTTCCAGTGGACTGAGGTTATTTTGATCAGTTTTAGGCTGCTCTGTTTTCTTGTCTGAGGTTAAATGAGGTTCAGTTTCATCGTTCAGGTTTAAACAATAAAAGCTAAACTAAAAGTCTAACACCGTGTTTAGACGCTCCTTACATCCAGAAAACAGAAGAGACTCATATTTCTGTGGATTCATGACTTTGTGTGGCACATTCTCACTGCAGGTGAAAAATTTGCGTACATTTACACACCCTTTCACACAATGTTGGTTTTGATACATCCTGACGTGTACACAGAACCTGGCGCACGCAACTTTATGCTTACGCACCGTTTATACATGAGGGCCCAGAGGTAAGGGACCTTGTGCGCAAACTCTGAGGTTGTGATCTATAAAGGAAAATAACTTGAAGGTGTGCGCATGCATGGTTTAAACAATCTGAATTTCTTTTTGGCGTACACCATTTTCACTTTTTAGCCATACGTTCACTTTTAGTATGGTTTCCACACAATCCTTTAGAAATGAGGCCCCTGGTCATCTACATAAAAACTAACATAACTACTAAGTGTTCAGTTAATGAGGGGACAGAACATCTCCAAATGCTCTTCACTTACAATTAATTTAATTAGTAGGCCTACAGATAAATATTAGTCTCTTTAAAATCGCTGCTTTAATTTCATTCTTTGAATGTTTTTCTCATTTTTAAATTACTCTCCTATTAATTTTTTTGTTAGTAGCAAACTTTTCCATCATGTCACACTTTCAAAAATTAAAAACACAGCTTTACCACAAAAACTGTAAATCTAAGCATTTCTTTATTTCATATTAATCTTCAGACAGTGAGAAAAAGACAAGTCATTGTTTTACTGTTCTCTAGTCTAATAAACAATCATATAAATGTTTAAAACAAACTAAGTTAAAGGTGGTCAATGCTGTATTCCTACTGCTTCTTAGCTCCAATCTGAACAAAGGTAACATAACAGTGTTCAACATTTTAGTAAAATAAAACTTGGTATCTGTCCTGCTGTCTCTACATTCAGTCTGCCGGGCCTCAACTTGTGTTCAGTTGTGTTTTGGTCCCATGTTGTAAAATCGTAATAACATGTTCCTGAGTTGTGCTGAAACCAACAAAAACCAGCAGCTCCTGCTCCACAGGTCTATGAAATATAAAAAACCTTATCTTTCATATTAAAAGCAGCTCATTCCTGTTGTTAGTCTAAAGCAGAAAGAACATGATAAAGTTGTTTGAGTTTTTTTTAAACATAACTGTTTTTGTGGCAAATGAAATTGAATTCATTCCTAATGATGATTTTAACCTTGAAGTTCCTTGAAACTGAGGCCAGACTGATGAGAGACAGCTGTGAATCATCATTATACAGTTGATACCATTCACAGAAGTGTTCATCACAAAACAACAAAAAACTAAAGAACTACAAAGTCTGTGTGTTCACTGTGACACAACTAACCTCTGTAGTTAGATGGACAGTCTCCAGTCTCCTCCGAGGTAGTCGGTACAAATTTACTTCAAAACAAAACAACAAAGAAACATACAAATGTCCACCAGTTTTACTGAGAAGTTCAAACTGTTATGTTAGAAAGTACCAGGTTAATGTTTGGGCAGATAGAGCCTCATCTTTGTTTCCCATGTTGTAAAACAAAAACTAGACATTTAAACTGTAAAAAAAGTTGTAACAGTAAAGCACAGTGATGGAAGTATGATGGTGTGGGCTGCTCTGCTGGTGACCGTTTAAAACTGAAGGCACATTTAACAGCATGTGAGCTGAACTGGACCATCACCTGATTCCCATCAGAATGAGTCAGAACACAAACAGTGTCTGTAACCAGTGGATTTAGTCTGGGATGACTCAGACCCAAAGTGAAACCTAGAAGCCAAAAAGTGCAGAACATTTACAGAGAGATGTGGGTGAATATCTCCAGAGGGTCAGAATCTGTCAACATATAAAATCCATTTAGATGGTCTCTGTTCTGTTTACTCCAGATCTGATACTTTTATAGTTTGGATCCAACTGTAACCTTGTACAATATAGAAAATAACCTAAATGAAAAACTATGAACTGAGGAGTGTTAGTAACGTACACCCACATCTTAAAATAAAAAAAGAAAGGAAAACTGCCTGCATTAGTTCAGTTTTTAAAATATAATATTGTAGAGGTAGGCAGTGTGAATAACAGTCTGATATTTTTCCCCCACATACATAAATACATACATGTACATGTTGACACGTGTATACATGGGTAGCCATACAGTCACAGTCCTAATTCTAAAGCTTCACAAATCAGAGCATAAAAATAATCTGGTCCTCATCAAGTCTCAAGTGTTTAAAAACACTCCAAATTATATGGTTGTTTAATAAAGAAAAACTAAACCAAAATGTGAAAAAATTCACCTTTTTCTCTGATGAATATTTACAGAAATAATCAGCCTGATGCTGCTGATCAAATGTGTGACCAGTAAAACCAAACGCAGGAGTTTTTCAGTTTGTTGCTGTGGAGCATCCAGACATCTGCAATGACCTTCAGAGACTAGAAACTGTTGCTGCTGATCAATCTGAGAAGGGTCAAAGGTCATTTCCAACCTGTCTGGACAAGTGGACATCCCAGCAACCCCCCCCCCGAGGTCAGACCGAGCTCAAAGGAAAGAACTCCAGACTCTACAGGCCTGTTATCAGCTTAAAGGTCAAATTATACCACAACTAATAAGAAACAAGTCTGACAAATGAAACTGGATCATCCAACAGGTGCAGGATTTTACTCTTAGTCTCTGCTCAATAAATAAAAACAGAAATAATGTGTTCATCTGAGCATCTATTTATCTGAAACCTAGACTATGAAGCTGTTTAACATTCTCATAACTTTAGGTTAGCTGGCTTAACAAGTTCTAAGGAGCTGGTTATTAACTATGTAAGATCTGTGCAAATTCATGTTAAAACAATGGAGGACAGAAAAGTACGGGTCCATGCATACATTCATAAATGTAAGTTTTAAGAAGAAATAAGGTTTCAACCTGAACCTCACAGATAAAAGCTCTTCAAAGGGGTTTTGGTAACACTTTATTTGAAGGGGTGTACATAAGACTGACAGGACACCTGTCATGAATATAAATACATGTTTATGACTGTTGTCATTAAGTGTCATTCAGTCAATTATGACACATTTAATGCAAAGTTGACATTGTTTAAAATGTCTTGGTTATGACAACTGGACATTAACCAAGACAAAAATATCTTTATAACAACTTAGCATTGGTTTGATATATATACTGATATGTAAATGTCAAGAAATACTCTTTTATTGCATTTACAGTTAGGTGATTGTATCATACTATAGGATTTCTTGGTTATGTCATGTAGTCATAACCAAGACATTTAAAAAAAAAAAAAAAGTCCTTTGTATTAAACCTATCATAATTTACATAATGACACTTAACATTCATGAAGCCTCCATGTTCACAACAGGTGTTATGTCAGGTTTATGACAGTGTCAGGTCAGTCTTTTGAACACCCCTTCAAATAAAGTTACCGAGGTTTTTATAAATCCAGTTTACTGACTGATACAGGAAAAAGCCAACTTGAAAGTGATTTGCTTGTGTTTGAGGCTCCGTCAGCATCAGTTCTGCTCTTATAAAAAAAGACTTCCTGATGAGTCTCCTGAGATGTCTTCAGCAGGATGTTCTAATTGTCATGTAGGATAAGTCTCTTTGGTTTGATCAAAGGTCACGTGATACGGCCTGCCAGCTCAGCTCAGCCTTGTTTATCTTTAAGTTGTGCCATTGTTTTATGCTGGTTTGGAAACTCTCCAAATTAAATGAAGACGTGTTTGAGACACGCTGGAGATGCTTGCAACATAACCGAGAAGGGTTTAAAACTCCTGTGACTGTTACACAAAAAACTATGGAATTAGAGTACTTTTGGAAGTGACTCCATTATAATCCAAGGAACATGGTCTGAAATGCACTGATGGGTTAAAAGGCAGATCATTTGCATGTGTTCATCTCTGCTCCCAGATCCAGCTAAGAAGTAAAACAGAATCATGAGGCTGAAGATCCTGAAGTACTTTGATATAAACACTTTGTTGTTTAGATTTCATGTGAAAACCAAATTACAACTAACGCCCTAAGATGCAAAACTTCAGACATTGTCAAAAATAAGTTCCTATGAATCACACACACCACATGTAAACAAGGCCTGATTGACCAACAACAGCATCATTAGACCTCCAGATCTTCTCGATGTAAGTCGTTTGTTCTTAAAAATAAAATCTGTAGAAAACGGTTAAACTCCGATATCAGTTGGGTGACAAACTGACTTAACTCTGGGTTAAATTATGTCACTGTCTGCCACCAGGCAGGTTGTGTCCAAAAACTAAAACTTCATATATTGTTAGATTTGTTTGAACAGAACTAATGAATTGTTTAAGAAATAAGTGCTTAAACTCAGTTTAGAGAATCTCTTGAAGAACCACAACAGAAGTCTTAATATGAAACACTTGGAAACTTGTCATTATGGTGATAATCAGGTCATCTGTGTGCTCACAGTGTCTTTTGTTCTTTAAAAAGGAAAAGAAATACAGCAACATATGATTCACTGTAAACACTGATCTGGTTAAACCATTTTCACCCTGGATGATAACCTACCTGTAATTTATCAGAATAATTCTGGATTCTAGGATTCTGTCTTCCTCAGTCATTATGCTGCACCCTCAGTCTGCTTTATACATCAGAACAGGGTTGGGCGATGTAGATTTGAGGCATTCAGCCAATAACATGTTGATTATTGATGACAACTGCACTTTCATGAAGCAGACGTGGCCTTGGTTCGCATTTTCTGGCTTTCTTTATACTCCAGTCTGTTTCAGGTGATTAAACAAGTTTGTAGGTTAGGTCTAGCATTAGCTGCTCTGCGCCGCCTTCTACCACTGGGCTCACATGCACACCTGATAGTGTGTTCCACACAAAAAGACGTCATCACATGAACTTTTCTGTGCCGAAACATCCTGCCATCTACCCTCAGCCAGCATCTCACCAGGCTGACTGTTGGAGACTAGTTGCTGAGCAGTAGTCTATTTGCAAGAGTCTCCTAAGTGTTAGCATTTTTTTCAGGAGTTGCAGAGGCTAGCAGCCTAAATTTATACAATCTTTTGAAAGAAATTGTGTGACAAATGTTTCTCAAAATTGAGTCACAATCCTTGATTGAATTTTTTTATTTCTTATACAGGTAAAGTTGTATTTAGACACCTGCAGGAGAACACGTCTTATGACCGGAAACGTCTGAGGACACAGTCCTATTTGTCCAGATCTGCCCAGCTTCATTTCTAAATAATACTCCAGTAGGCCTGAGGCAGGTACAACTTAGGAAATGAAATATAGTGAATAGCTTAACATGCAACACTGCAAGTTGTGTAAACAGATGTGCTTTTAAAAAATTTGCTGCTGAAAAAGTGGGCTTACTTCTTGCTGGTCACTTGATTGTAAACACTCAAAACTAAATATACCTGCAATAAAAATTCACCTACACTATATTGCCAAAAGTATTCGCTCACCTGCCTGGACTCACATATGAGCTTAAGGTACATCCCATTCCTAATCCATACGGTTCAATATGACGTTAGTCCAGCAGCTAGAACAGCTTCAACTCTTCTGAAGGCTGTCCACAAGGTTTAGGAGTGTTTATGGGGATTTTGGACCATTTTTATTCCAGAAGCTCATTTGTGAGGTCACATACTGATGTTGGACAGAAGGCCTGGCTCTCAGTCTCCGCTCTTCACCCCAAAGGTGTTCCATCGGGTTGAGGTCAGGACTCTGTGCAGGTCAGCCAAGTTCATCCACACCCGACTCTGCATCCATGTCTTTATGGACCTTGCTTTGTGCTCTGGTGCACAGTCATGTTGGAACAGGAAGGACCAGCTCCAAACTGTTCCTACAAAGTTGGGAGCATGGAATTGTCCCAAATGTCGTGGTATACTGAAGTATTCAGAGTTACTTTCATTGGAACCAAGGGGCCAAGCCCAGCTCCTGAAAAACAACCCCACACCATAATCCCCCCTCCACCAAACTTTACACTTGGCACAATGCAGTCAGACAAGTACTGTTCTCCTGGTAACCCCCAAACCCAGACTCGTCCATCAGATTGCCAGATGGAGAAGCGCGATTCGTCACTCCAGAGAACACGCCTCCACTGCTCTAGAGTCCATTAACGGTGGACTTTACACCACTGCATCTGACGCTTTGCATTGTACTTGGTGATGCATGGCTTGGATGCAGCAGCTCCACCATGGAAACCCATTCTATGATGCTCTCTGTACACTGTTCTTGGGCTAATCTGAAGGCCACTTGAAGTTTGGAGGTCTGTAGTCATTGACTCTGCAGAAAGTTGTTGACCTCTTCGCACTGTGAGCTTCAGCATCCGCTGACCCCGCTCCGTCAGTTTACGTTGCTGTTGTACTTCCATTTTCTTATAATACAGCTGACAGTTGACTGTGGAATAATTAGGAGCAAGGAACTTTCACGACTGGATTTGTTGCACAGGTGGAATCCTATCACAGTTCCATGCTGGAATTCACTGAGCTCCTTACAGCGACCCATTTTTTCACAAATGTTTGTAAAGAGTCTGCATGCATAGGTGCTTCATTTTATACCCCTGTGGCTATGGAAGTGATTGGAACACCTGATTCTGATCATTTGGATCGGTGAGCAAATACTTTTAGCTATATAGTTCACTCAATTTAGAGTCACAAACTAGTTTCCAATGACAGCAGGCCAGTGAGGTTCTGACCATAATGAGAACAGCTTCCTGTTTGAGTACAAAGCTTAAAGAGAGTGGTACTTTAGTTTTTGGTATGTAGATTGGTTGTAACCTCACTGCTAAGTGTTGTGATAATTGACCTGGAAACGTGTCAGAGTGGTACGACTATGAAGGGGTCGTATCCATGACCTGAAGCCAGTGTGGCAGTTCTGCTTCATATTCTAAATGACACCACCAGATTACCACAATAAGGCCCTGTTTACACAACACTTGTTTTAAAGGGAAACAGCAACACTTCTGTAGCATTTCGGCCATTCGTGTGCATGACAGCAATCATCTGACTCCAAACCTTTTTGAATTCAGGTCTCAAAGTGGAAAGTATCAGTATGAAATTGCACACACACTTTGGACAGCTGCAGTAAAAAAAAAATTCTGAGCTTGTGTGAGCAGATGAACAGTAATAATGGCAGATAGAGGACTATTTGTGCTGCTCACTTTTATCAGTTTATCAGAGCTTCTGACAGTGCGCTACACTGTCTCTTAGTTCTGTAGAGACACATTGTACGAATATTTTTCGTCGAAACAAACATAGCTGTACTGTTTTCATGCTCGAGACTAAAGGGTCTGTACAAAGACACGCATCGTTGAAATACAAAAATCACAGCAGCAGCTGGAGACCTGGCATGGAAACTACAGCGGATTCAACATCTTTTGCAGTCTTGTCTTAACAGTGGTTGCAAACACAGCATTACTATGTAAACATTAAACTTTTCACAGCTGTCATGAAAAAAATCTAATCTTTTTGTATTTATTTATTTCCTAAAAACAAAATCTATGTACAGTAATGTAATCTTTTCTAGAAATTATTTACGTGTAAAGAGGATCTAAGAAACGACCACAACTTTTCAAAACTATCAGACCTGTTGCATGTACTGGAAGCTCCCAATGTGTTCTTAGTTTACCCCTCAAGACCCTGCAAAGACCATCTACTTTCTGACTGATCTTTTATCTCTAATCAGGGTCATCATCCAGAGTGAAAGGGTCAGTAACACCATATTATTTGGCTCAGGATTCAAAGTAGAAAACAGCTGATCTAGGATCACTGCTATTTTCTCAGGCGGGTCACCATGACATGAGTCTCTAATAAAACTAGTCAGAAGTTCCTCAGTGGAGTTAATGAACCACTGTTTTTTTCTGCAGAAAACTTCAGTTTAATGATTTTGTTTATTTTACCTAAAAACTGCAGCTTTTAAAAATGTCAGCTTTTAGTGACCAAACTCCACTTCAACTCTAAAACTGAACATAAGTGCGATTAAATCTAATAATCTACAGAACGTAGAACAAATTAAAGGCCTAGCACTCCTTGAAGGAAGCCATATAGCCTGTCCGGTTTTAGGCTAAGATCTTATGTTGAGAAATGTCAGCTGTTTTGGTCAAACTTTGTGTATAATGTTATGTGCAATCTCATAAGACAGCTCGGTCTAGGACTAACACGTGTTCTGTCCACCTCTGAGCATTCATAAAAAACACGAAGGTGGAAAGGCAAAGTAAAGTGATGCCCCCTCTGATGACCCCCAAAGCAAGGTAGTATCAGAGCCGGGCCAAAGCTGTAACATGGGCAGAATGGCAGCCAAAGTTTGCTTAACTGTGGCAACCATCTCATGTGGGGTTGACTCCAAAAGGTAACCAGTTGTACCTTCAGTGATTACTTTTTAAAAATATAACTCAAATCTCTCCTAAAAGACAGAAACACACAAGCACACAGGGAAAAACATTACTGCCTTCAGTGGCAGGCAATGAAAAAAGGCAGAAGGTGGTGTTTATGTCACCATGAGAACTGTTTCATCTGAAACTCTTCAGATAAAGTTTGAATTTTAAATGTCACACTTTTTAAATCTGCTTTAAGTGCAGTTACTGATAACTATATTTACTGACTGCACTAAAACTAAACAACTTAACTTTCAATTCCAAATGAAAGATGAAAAGGTTCCTTAATTTAGATCTAAGCGCTGATTAAAAAAAATATAGGTTATTTTCAGTTTTCTTTGAATTGAACAGAAAGTGCTGATGAGATTACCTGTTTAGTCTGGTTTAAGAAGTTTTCACAGAAACTGTCTTGGTTCTGAGACCAGCTGCTCACAGTTTCTACAGAAACTCTTGCTCGTCAGTTTTTAAACTCTGAGGTAATACTGATGAGGTGAACCGTTATCAGGTTCACAATAAGACAAAGTTCTCATCTTCGTTTTTTCCCCTCCTTTCTTCTGTCCAACACATAAGTGCACGTGATGGTGGTGGTGAGGGTGGAGCGGCTCACTGCTGAAAGGCCTGGTAATAGTGAGGTAGGGAGCTGGAAGTGCTCATAGCAGAAGTGTACGCCTGAGGTAGCTGGCTGTGAACTCCAGGACCCTGGGGGATGTGAGCCTGTGGAGGCTGGAAGAACGAGAAGGGCCCTGGGGTCTGGGAGGGGATTCCAGAGGAGGATGGAGGAGAGGTAGTGGAGGCGGCAGGTGGGTAGCTCATCACCAATCCCCCCACCCCCATGTGAGGGCTGTAAGGGGGCAAACTAAAGGGCAGAAAGCTGAGCAGGGGCCCCAGCTCCATGTTAGCGGGGCAGGACAGCTCTGTGGTGGAGAGGGCAGGGCTACGACACAGCAAGTGGGGGTCGCCCTCACCCAACCCCTCCCTCTGAGGGGAGGTAGAGGTAGAGGTGTTCACAGCACACAGCTGAGGTGGAGGGGGCACACTCTGCAGATCCAGCAGGAAGTTCTCCACGTCGGAACGAGAGTATGAGGTAGAGCTGTAGGACTGCTGCTGGGGGGCTGCTGGAGACTGCAAAGGTTGGGGGTGGGAGGACTGGGTAGACACATGGTGACCCACCCCCATGGGTGAAGGCAACAAGCCCTGCATGAGCCCTTGAGAATGGCCCATCCCTGGAACTGGATTAGAGTAGGGGGGGCCCAGATCCCTGACGAAAGACTCCACGGGCTCCTTGGTAACGGAGGTGGGGTCAGAGCTCACCAGGCCGGGCTCTTCTTTCACCGTACAGTGAGAGGTGGGGGTCTGAGCAGCTCCAGTAGCGCTAGGGGGGGCCGGTGACATCATCCCCGACTCCTGTGCGTGACTCTTCTTTAGGTGGCGAGTCAGGTGGTCTCTGCGGCCAAAACGTTGAGCGCAGCGGGTGCACAGGAAGTCCCTGCGCCCAGTGTGGACCACAGCATGACGCCGTACGTCCTTTCGTGTGTAAAACCGCCGGTCACATCGCTCGCACGAGTACTTCCTCTCTCGGACGGGCACGGTGGTGCTGCCTTCTGATGAAGGAGGTCTGTCGCTATGGTCGCTCAGCGTCTCCAACAGAGAGGGGGGCTCCTCTGGGCAGGCCAGGCCTCCTGCGGCACCGTGTGTGGTCACAAGGTGGCGCCGGTAATCCAGCTGAGTGTTGTACTGCTTCCCACAGTCCTGGCACTGAAAAAGCTGCCTGCTGCCTGGGAGGCACTCCGGCAGCTGAGCCTTCAGATGATCCTGCTGGTGGAACATGGTTTAACAGGACGAAGACTGATGATCCTGCAGCTGCACAGGGACTTGGACTCGGGCCAAGAGCCTGAGCCAATACAGACAAAGGACCATCAGTCTGCACCTCTCTGGGTGTGCTGATAACTTCAGAGAGCAGTGCCGGTACTCAGGAGTTTAAAGCAGAGATCCGTGATCTGACCAGCCTGAGTCCGAAGTTTGTTTTCTGCTACAGCTGGTGCCATAGCCCCCCACCCGAAGAGGGCTGCAGTGATGAGAAGTTAGAGCAGGTCAATGTGTTTACTGATTACAGCTCTCGTCTTAGAAGGTCTTCAACAGATGCAGAGCAGAAGAGTCACAGGAGCAGACCGAGGCCTTTACAGATCTGCAAAACAGGAAAAACTGTTATTGTATGAAAAGATGAGCTTTTACCTAAAACTACACTGTGCAACCAAGACTGAGACTGAAATCTGAGTACTTTATTATCAGATTTGTTGATGAAGTTGTTTTTTTTAAATTAATGGGCAGGTATGACAGGTATGTACTTTGTTTTGTATTACTGTACATAGATTTTGTTTTTATGAAATAAATACAAAAATATTTTATTTTGCCAGCTGAAATTGATTTAGAAAGTTCTGCATTATTTTTTTAATCAACAGATGGTAGTATTTGCCTCCTTTTCCACTAGTACCTCTACAGCACATTTCGACTTGGTTGAACTCTGTTCAGCTGGTTTTCAATTAAGCTGCGTTCGCACCAAACGCGTTTTCAGCATCTAAAATGCACCCAACGCTTCAAGTTAGACGTGCTACTAAAAACTAGACGCGCGTCTAAATGGGAGGAGCATTTTGGGGTTTTTTCCGGTCCGTCTTTAATGTTGGATAAAATAAAGAAAATGGCTTTGATTTATTTAGTGAGAGCAAGCGACTTTGCCACTTGCTGGCAAAGGCATGTGGCGTCAGTTCTCAGACTCTGAGACCACCCAACCAATGAACCCACCCACTAGAGCTGTTAAGCTGGGTTCACACCGGACGTGTTTTGAGCAGCGGAAGCAGCCAGTTTACAGGCAAAGTCAATGGTGGACGCGCGTCTAGGTCTCTCGCGGCGCGTTTAGAGCGTTTCGAGCAGCGCGCAATGAAGCGG
>JARVJO010000024.1:10018145-10035794 GCA_031762555.1 Cynodonichthys magdalenae
ACCCCATTTATAAGGCAAGAAATCACACTTATTAAACCTGACAGGGCACACCTGTGAAGTGAAAACCATTTCAGGTGGCTACCTCTTGAAGCTCATCAAGAGAATGAAGAGTGTGTGAAGCAGTGATCAAAGCAAAAGGTGAAAGAACCTAGAATATAAGACATATTTTCAATTGTTTCACACTTTGTTTTAAGTATATAATTCCATGAATGACTCCCTTGACCCTGTAGGGAAGAAGCAGGTATAGATAATGAATATACTGTGTGGATATAAAAAGCGCTTTCAGCCATTTCTTTGTTTAACCCTTGTACTGTCTTTTAGGGAAAATCATCCATGCATTTATTTTTGACTTTTTTTAATCCATGTTTTTCATCAAATCTTTTCTGAGTAAGCCTAGTAATCCTTCTAATGTATTTTTGGTATTTTTTCAGATTTGTTTTTTCAAATGTTTCCAAAACCTCACAGTAACTTTACTACACACTTATGTTCCTTATAGGAAAAATCATTCTCCCTAAAACCCATTGAAAATACAACTTTTAATCCCATTTTTTATTGCATTTTTTTTTATATATTTTTTTTTTTAACCTCGATCCCTAAACTTTAGATTTGTTTATTAGCTCACTTGGTGGTGCTTTGCACTTTACATTTGTAAGCTGTAAAAGTAAACCATTCCGTAGTTATAAATGCTCAAAGTGGCCAGATCACACATCATTACATCATTCGATACAATGTTGTTTCTATGGAAACCCATTAGAATTTAACAAATTCCATCATTAAATTTATGATGTTAAACAGACCCTATGTATTTGCTCTAAATTGATTTCTAGTAAACATTCCTTTAAGATCATAGATGAGCTTTTTCATATATATCTTGATACCTTGTATATCTTTTTACTGGTATGAACTAAAAATAATCAAGTATTTAAAATCTCCTGGCTTGCTCAGTTTATTTATGTGGGTAAAAGCAGATAAGAATAATATTCACAAGAAAGACTGAAAGACTAAACAATAATGAAAGTGGTAATAATATTTTATTGGTAAATGCATAAAATTGTGTAAAATAAAGTTATCACAAGTTACAAAATTATATTTTTACAAATAAACACTAAAAATTAAACTTTGTAGTATATAGACTTCTTGCTCGTGAAAAGTCCTACCACGCATTTAAATTATAACAGTTAACCTCATCCAGTGTTTTTAGATTCATTGGAAAAGACAACTAAAACATTGATGTAAAAAAGATCATTTAAATATGACCACCAAGCAACATGTGGAAGTTTGACCAAAAACAGTATCATTTTTGGCTACTGGATCTGGATCAGGAATGCTGATCTACTAATAGGGATTTTTTTTTTTCTAAAAAGGCCATAGAATAAATATTTTGTCAGTTAAAAAAAGGAAAGGAGGAACGAACGAACGAACATTTAAAAAGGTTTGAATTTTTTAAAAGTCAGTTCAACTTGATATTTTGTTTCAGGCTTAGGTAGCTCTAACATGGGGATTAGTTTATTGCAGAAAAAAGAATTTTAAGCAAATATGTGGTCAGTTTTTTCTTACTAAGGAACATTAATAGTCTTAAAGTTAAATGACAAAACAAGGGTTAATTCAAGGATTAACTACTAAGTTGAATAATGGAGATGCAGCTGCTACTACCAGCCTACTGTAGCTTAAAACTTATTTTCTAAGCAAAAATGATTTTCTATATATTTGAACATGTACATGTTTTTTTAAGGTTGGTAAAAAAGTTTATTTGAGTTAGTTATTTTATACTTTGTTTAAAGAAACAAATACATTGACCAACAATAGTGTTGTATCAGCTATCAGCTGCCCTGTTTTAGTAAAAAGAAATCAGCATTAGCCATAGAAAACCTCATATGAGCATTAATAACACTAATGTTCTTTGTAGGAAAACGGTAAACGTTGGACTATGAAACTGGACATTTGTGCACCTCAGGTGATTTTCCCAGATGACTTTCAGTCAGCAGACCCAATGCTGGTTGTGGTGGATTTAGGCAGAATTCTTCTTACAAATTCACAAGGTAAAGCAGTCACCTATCTAATCTTTTTATTAATCCCATTTTAGAAAATATATTCCAGTTTTCTTTTTTGTCAGGCAAGATTTCTCAATTTTCACCTGCTTCAATGCTCTTTTTTTTGAAGGGAATGGTAATGCCAGCTTAAAAGCTACTCAACCTGAAAGCGAAGACATGAGTGATGATGAGTACAAGACACCTCCTGCAACCCCACCTGAGTCTCCAGCACCTGAATTTGACATACCTTTAAAAGTAGCTAAAAGCCCTGAACTTCCTAGCCTTACATTCCAAGAGGGAATTCAAGCTTATAGCAAAAAACTGTATGAGAAATATTTCTTGTCCTTTAAAGACCTACAGATAATGGTTGGTCACTATAAGGACAACTGGAAACATCTTCATGAAAGTGAAGTAGGCCCTACCCATGTTGTAGAAAAGTTCAGTGTGCTGCTGCAGCTTGAGCAGAGACTACGCTATACATCAGACCCTCAATTACCTGGGGCTGTTCTTTCAGGAACTCTGCCAGATCTCAAGGTCCATGTTAACCTTGAAAAAATGACTGCCCTTAGAAGTTGTCTTGCCAGGCTAAGCAGTCCAGCTGTGAGTGAAGGGGACATAACTTCAGAAAAAGATTCTGATGTAATGTCCCCTGATCCTCTCTCACTCCGCCATGACAAGATTTTTCACAGAGCGGACAGTTCCTGGAAGCTGCAGGATTCATCCAAGTATCTGACCCAGAGTGTGACGACATTAGAACAACACACACGCGAAGTACTGGTGGAATCACGTCTGCTATTAGCTGAATTTAATATCAACTATATGCAGCTTGGTGTAGAAAGCGATGGCCGCTACATATCTGTTCTCAAGGTGTTTGGCACAAATGCTCATTTTGTCAAACGACCCTATGATGCTGAGGTTTCTCTGACCGTTCATGGCCTGCTCCTTGTTGACACTTTACAAACCTATGGTTCAGACTTTGACCTACTTGTTGCTTCTCATAAGCATCTGAGTTTTGACATACCCACTGGCAGCCTCAAAGAGAGCCAGACATCTTCTCCCATCTCGTGTGATGACAGGTCTCCTGAGCATCAGGTGACCCATTCTGAGTTATCCACCAGTTTAAACATAGGCAGCTCGTCCCCAGTCAGTTCTGTCCTCAAAGATGAAGAAGCCCTCATTAAGCTTGAGTACCAGTTTGTGAGCTCAAACTGTCCTAGTATGAATCTAGATAGCTCCCTTCAGGTTATAAGCATGCAGGTCAACAACTTGGACATCATCCTCAACCCTGAGACTATGGTGGAGCTAGTTAAGTTCCTTCAAAAATCTTTCCCGAAAGAGGAAAGCACTTGGACATCATCAGCCCAGCAACGTACAACACAGCTTTACAATAAAGAAGAGGACAGGGCATATCAGGTCACCTATCACCAGAGCAAAGAACTAACTGTGGAGATCAACCGCCTCAACCTGCTTCTACTTCGGACTGTGTCCACTGGCACTTCTTTGGGTGCTGAGAAAAAAGGACGGAAGATTGCCACTGCCAGCATCACTGGTACCAAGGTTAATGTATCTCTTGGAAGTTGTTTGGACATCAGTGGTTCTCTTCGATCTATGCATCTAGTTGATCTAACCCAGGACAAAGGCCGTAGTCAGTTTGTGGTGAGCATTGGGAGTGTTGATGACAGCTCTTCAAATCTCGATGAAATACCATTCATCTCTGATACAAAACGTCCTTCTACAGATGCTTTGAACTTTCAACTTGTGGAAAAATCTCAAGGAGAGTGTTCCTTGCAACTTAACATGGCATCATTACATTACAACCACTCAGCCAAGTTCCTGCGGGAGCTCAGTCTTTCAGCCAATGAGCTAGAAGACAATTTTCGCTCCATGCTAAAAAATGCTGCTACCAGAGTGTCAACCGTTCTAGCTACCAAAACAGCAGAGTACAGCAATATGTTTTCACTCTTTGAAACTCCCTCACGGAGAACAGATACGTTGAGTCAGGGTTTTGCAAATTCATTTGAGGAGGAGGATGATGTTCTCACTGAGGAACCTGAATCTACTTTAGACACATTTTTGGTGAAGTTGACCCTAAATATCAACATTGACTCACCTGTTGTGTCAATTCCCCGTAAACCTGGACACCCTGAGCTGTTGATTGGTCATCTAGGAAGCATAACAATTCAGAATTTTCTTGACAGCCAAGACTCTGAAGGAGAGAGGCTGCAAGTGTTGGTAAAAGATATCCGACTGTATTCACTCAATATGTGTCATTTAGATTTGAAAAGGGTGTTCAAAGGGACCAATGCTGATGGTTTGTCTCCATCCCACGATGAAAGCATCAATCAGGAAGAAGCACAGTTCACACGTCATGACTTCTTTGAATCTCTCAATTGTGGAAAAGGTGAGAACATCACTAGTGTTGAGTTCTTCTAAGTTTTTACTTCAAATGTTTTGGTACACTGTAAAAACAAACAAATAAAATGAAGCTTGTGTTGTTTTTTTGTATGGGTTCTATTCACAATATTTCTTTTTGTTTCCATCAGCTTTCCACATTCTTAAAGACACTACTGTACAGTTTAACCTGGAAAAAAAATCTGTGGATGAAAATTCACAACTGACTTTACTCACCACAGAAGAGCCGTACAAGAGCACAGGGCAACTGAAAATTGAGAGCAAGTTTGTCAGTCCTGTTCAGGTAAGCATGTCAGCTCCCTCTTTCTTTTTAGACCAATAAAACCACTGAAGGATTTTCTACATAAAAAATTCTTATCAGTCAAAGGTTTTGACACACCTACTAACCAACTTTAATGAGTATTTTGATACACTGACATTGTCACTTGGCATCCTTTAACTCCGCATTGAGGGAAAAGCACCTTTAGCATCATCCAAAATGACATGAAAAATAAAAGACAACAAAAAATATAAAACAACCTGAGAAATAAATTACTTTGCTCTCTGCCATTATTATAGCTATTACTTGTGAAGCAAATGTATAAAATGTCCACACTTGCACAGCTCTCCTCAAACATGGACACCCCTTTCACTTTCAGCACAGTTGCAAACCATGGGAGAATGTAAAAAAAAATATTCTGAAATTGTAAAAAATATTTAGCACCATAAGCATTTGTATTCTAGATCTAAAACAAGTGCAGCAGATTGCTTGCCTTCTTTTGGTGTTTTTGTTTAGTTTTTTAGATGCAAACATTGGTAGCTTTCTGGAGAATATAAATATTTCTTGTCCCTAACAGGGCTTTTAAAATATAATAGATTTTGCCTTTGCAGTATTTTACATGTATTAATGGAAAAAAGAAAGTCTAGGGTTTTATAATCAGGAGTTCAGTAATCTGTACATCAATCGGGGCATAAATGTTACCTGGTTTTTACTAGGTTCTAAAGTTATTCAAAAATAACCTAAAATGTACAAAAACAACAAATTCCAACATATTGTTCCACAAAGCAAAAATAAAAAAGCTGAGTATATAAAATAAAGGCCACTGTTTTGCAGCCACTGGACTTGTGGCACTTGCTGAGTTGATCATCTTTGTATACCAAAATATTTAAACGTGAGGCCATCTTTTTGACAACTGAAGCTTTAAGCAAACAGAGTCATGATGTGACAGGACAATAATCTCAAACAAAATAACAAATCTACAAAAGAACAGCTGACAAAGAAAAAAACAGGCTAAGGACTTGACTGAAATGCTGCGGTGGGACCTTAAGAGAGTTGTGTGAAAACAAACGTCCACAAATCTCAATGTTGTTGGAAGTGTGGTCAAAAGATTCGTCCACAACAATATGATACTGATAGTTGTACAGAAAACAGCTGTTGAGCATTAATATGGCCCCGCTAGACAAAGCGGGTGGTCATATTGTTTTCCAACTGTTTATTTATTCATTTATTTATTCTTTTTGTTCATGCTATTTTATTACTGGGTTGTGGTAGTTCAGTACATGTGACATGCGGGCTGTTTCCGGGTGCATTCAAACCCGAGAGTCAGACTTTAACAGAACCACAACATCCTTTTGTCTAACATACACATGGTCTAGTACAGCTATCTTTATGGGGACACTGGATTTACTTCCATTAATTTCTGACTGTCTAACTTTAAGTAAAGTCTAGGACTAAATCTGAAGAGTCTGTCTCAGAGCTGGTTTATGTTGTTGATCCTGGACCAATCACTGAGAAAATGCAAAAATTTTCTCCGAAAAATGTCAAGTCAAATCTTGATGGTTTGAAATAATTTCAAATTCAACACAATAATGTTGTAATTATTGTTTTTAGGAAGAATATCTGAAAGAATCATGTACACCGGTATATCAGGCCTAATTGACTTATCACAGGACCAAAACGTTTGCTTCAAATTTATGAAGTTTCAGAGTTGGCAGCCTGTCCTCATCCTGCTCTTCCTGCTGCTGCAGACTCGGTTATCTCAGATCGTGGCTGGCAGCCGGAAAATAAAAATGGAGATTCTTTAAATTTAGCTACATCATTCTCTGATAAGCATCTATTATAATTAAATTTACTCTCAGTAGCTCTGTAGTCAGTTAATATAAACTCAAAAGTTCTAAAAAATGATCAGGCCAAACAGGATTGTGAGGTTCTATCATTAATTTCTCACTTCCCTTGCCTTAACTATCAGTATTCAGTAATAAGTTAGACAAAAAAATCTGAGAATTCACATAAAAACTGAGTATAAGGGTCTGAAAAATAACAATTAAAAGTGGTTTTCTGATTCCCACTTTGGATGAGAAAGACTGAGGGACAAAGACTCAAAAGTTATATAACTAATAATTGGTTTAGTAATCAACACTCCTAACTAATAAACAGCAGCTACTCCACCACGACCCGTTGTTCTAGGAACGTGAAAATTGTAATAATTAGCAGGAGTGGATTCATTTATACTAACAGAACTAACCAGGTTTCTGTAAGACAGAATAAATCAATATGATCAGTTATCAGATCATTAACTAACAGAGACTTAGAGGAAAGAGAGCTGATGTTTAATAATCCACACCTAATAATTTTAGAATTCTATTCTATTCTATTCTGTTCCATTCTGATTTTTGCTTTTCTTTTTTGTTACATAATACTACGTTTACCTTCACCTTGAGCAATTTTTATTCTGAAAGAACAAATAATATCTGTGTAAGGCTTTCTATAAAACAACAATGCTATAGTTGGCTGATTGATTTCTGTTTCTGTAATAATTTGCATTTGAATATTTGTGTGACAGGTGTTCCTCTGCAAACCTGTGTATGAGCAAGTTCTCCAGACTCTGGACAATTTATTGCTGATTGAGAAGGAAAATGTCACGTCCAGCCATCCACCTACTCCTCCCCCACCAACGCCTTTATCCAATAAACCTCACTGCTTTCCTGACCTCCAGGGAGGACTGTTTGCAAGAGAAATTCCCAATATCACCATCCCCCATTCATCACTTTCTTCTCCTCTGTCTCTACAGTTGCATAAACCTTCTCCTAGTCTTCTGTCATTCACTCAGCTGAAGATCACCTTACATGTACCGGAACTGCAAATCCAGCTGAATGCTGACTTGACTCGGGGTTCTCAGGGTTTAGTCAGTGTGCGCTTCCAAGATTTGGAGGCTGATTTTACCAAAGATCACCCATATTTACTTGAAGTACAGCTTGTTCTGCATGCTCTACTAATGGAAGATCTCCTGGAGCGAAACCCTGACTCTAAGTACAAGCATTTGATTTTGTCTCGTGGAGCTCCCAAATCCTCCCCCTTCAACCAAAAAGAGTATCTTTCCCAAAGCTGTCCATCAGCATCTAATGCTGTTTATCCAGACATGCCCCGTTCATTGCCTGCCCAGATGGAAGAAGCCCAGAATGTTTTTCAGCTCTACCAGAGACATCCCAGCACACCTTCATCCTGCAGCCGTAAAACAAAAAATGACCCAGACTGTCCCAGCACGCCACCTCCTTCTCCTACACCTCAAAACATTTCTCCTCAGCCTCCAATAGGCTTTGATGATTCATTAGTTCATATAAGTATGCTTCTTGTTGACCCAAATCATCCCGAGTTCAAAACGCGCTTCGGGAGAGTAGGGCGACGTGTGGATGTGGACTTTAATTGTCTGGATGTTTTGATCACACTTCAGACCTGGGTGGTGATTCTGGACTTTTTTGGAATTGGCTCCACTGCCAATAATCATGCAGTAAAGGTGCCAGTCTCACCCCAACCTATGCCAGTACACTTTCTAAATGAGCCAGATGCCAGTGAAGAGGAGACATCGCAACCTGTCAACACAAAGGTGGACCTAAAGGTATGTTGCATGATTTGGTTCATGCACTGAAACATTTGGCTCTCAAGAAATTAAAATAAATTGACAGGATACTAGCTGTGTTTCCATCAACATATTTAATGCGCATTTTAAAGTATCGCATTAGAAAAGGTGAATGGAAATGGCACGATTCGAAAAAACTTCCTCTATTTCGCAAAAAAGTTTATACGCTCGCTTGAGGTGGTTTTGGGGTTTTTTGAAAAAGGGTTAATGTGCAAAAGGAGAGATTGAAACACATTTCCTGACAAAGCGAACATTGACCTCACATGGTTGATCAGCTGTTCTTGCTGTCTGTCTGGTACCGGTACCAGAGCGACTGCAGCTGGACCCTCCTCCCTCTCTGTGTCTTCTGTTATTCCTGTAACAAGAAGAGAATTGCATTGCTTTTTCTACGTCTCCAGACATCAGTAACATCACCAAAACTAGTTGATATGACAGAATAATGACAACTTCCCTGATAGTAGCAATACGTTCCTGATAACTTTTCTCTGTTCTGGGATGTCTAGTCCCTGCGGGTTTGCGACTTCTACTTCCTGTTTACCACACACATGCGTCTGATGTAATTACACTTTGTGTAGCCTGGTTGATTCTCTTCAAGGCAGTTGATGGAAACACGTCTGTTTCACTTTTTTTTTTTTTTCCTTTTTGCAAAATTTTAAAAATTTGCTCAAAATTTGAATTAAATTGGATGGAAACACAGCTAATGTAGTATTTTATTTCAAAGTAAAATTAAAAATAGCCCAAATATAGGCTATTGTTATGAACCCCAGGAAGAATAGTCTTAACTACGGTAAAGACTAATGCAGATCCTAAAATAAATAAATACAGCAGATTCTGTTGGAGAATTGTTAATTAATTGTTAGGCCAGTATGTGTCTCTCTGCATTGTGGTTGTTGGCCATACTTGGCAAAGGACATTTATAAGTAGATTACAAAATGATGGGCACAGTGGAGCGCTATGTTGCTAATGCTAGGTCCTAGCCACTTATTCTGTTATTACGATCTCTGCTGGTGCTGGCTCTAAATAAACACATATTGCTTAGCCTGGGGGTTGTAAGTACGACCTGGCAGCATGCCAGCCAGGTTTATAGTACACTGGGGGAAACCCTGGTGAAGATTTACTGAGAACACGATGATGAAGCACAGAGAATTTGTTAAGCATGAAGAGAAATCTCTAAACGGAGTTAATTTTTCATGTTTAGAAAATTATATGAGGGAGATGTTAGTCACACATTTCATGTGTAGTGCTCCACAACAATGCAGCTGGATCCAGGTCCACACTGTTATGTTTGTCGGCGATAGGACCCATGAGCAGACTCATACAACTAAAACAAAAAAGTTAATTAAATAAGAAAAGCTGCTTACATAAAGCTGCTCTGGGATACACAAAGGGGAGACGGAGAGGATGCAGGACTGAGGAGTGGAGGCGTAGCAACAGGTCAGGGTGGTTGAGACATGTAGCAGAGTGAAGAAGAAAAAGAGAAATGGCTCTAGAGAAACACTGAGGAAACTAAAACTCAAAGAGCAAATAAAGGATAATCAAAAGACAGCGGCTATGACACATAAATGATCTAATTCTGTGAAGCTTGTTTTATAAGCTGTCATCTCTGCAGCATGTGGCCAGCTCCATTAGTGACTCATGAACAGTCAGAAGCAGCCTAAAGACAGACAGAACTATTGTGACGATACCTACTGATTTCCTCCTGACTTGATCATTATAGAGTTAAATATATAACAATATTATCAAGGAGATGTGAAAAATAAAAATCCAAATTGGCAAATCAAATCTTTCAGTTTTTAAAAAGTCATATCTTAGCATTTTGATTTAAAGAACCATTCATCATTTTCTGATTTGGATTGTAAAACCTCTAGTGTATTTTCTTCCAAATTAATTTCCAATTTTTAAAAAAGTGTAACATTTGTAATTGTTTATTTTTGACACTTCATGATTCTCCAAGAAGCAGGTTAAACAGAACGTTGTTTTGTTTTTTAATAATTTTTCTTTACTTTTAGGTTCATTCTTTGTCGCTTGTGCTCAACAAGAAATTCAGTGAACTTGCCAGAGCTAGTGTGTCCAAATTGTCTGCTCAGCTGGAAATGCTTGGTCTGTATGAGGAACACAAAATTGCTGTTATATAAAAAAGTTGACAAATAATAATATTGCTCCATTTTGACTTATGCTACAGATGGTGACCTGACGATTCAAGGAAATTTAGGAAATTTGTCTCTGAGTGACCTGACACCACATGGTGACCTGTACAGAGAGCGCTTTACCACCCAAGGACGGGAGGCTCTTGTGTTCAACATTTTGAAGTATAGTTTGTACAGGACACAATTATTTGACACCATAAATGAAAACCTAAAGACATTTTTGTTGTATTTTGTCTCCTGAAGGTACGGATTGCCTGATCCCAACCTGAAGAGGGATTATGACATTAAAGTGTGTTTGCAGATGGCCTCTGTCCTGTATGTGCACACTCAGCGCTTCCAGGCTGAGGTGGTCGGCTTCATGCAGCACTTTACGCAGCTACAAGATGTCCTTGGCAGGCAGAGGGCTGCAATAGAGGGTCAGACTGTGAGTGTTTGTTGTTTGGGATTTTTTTCAGTGTAACAAAAAGGTAGGGTTTAAAAATCTTGTTAGATTAATTCTCAATGTTTCTTGTCAAGTGGCAACTGTCTTGTGAAGCTAAATAAGCCACAAGACTTTGTTAAAATTATCATGGAAAACAGTCCCCACTACTAATTTTTTTGTGTGACAGCAGTTGTTCGTCATGAAAGACATGGTAAATCAAAAAGAATTGAAAAAAAAAACTACTTGACTTCTTTTCTGTAGTTTGATGTTTTGCTTCCCATCTGGGGAGACTTTTTAAACCAGAGTTTTGAATTTAAAAAATCTCTGTTGCTCCCTTTCCATTTCACCATAAAAGTTCAATTGTTTAGTTTATTTTTTATGTGACAACAACTAAAAAACAAATGTTAACTAGAATGAAAAACAGTTATTACCAAACCTGTTTACACATGTCCACCTTGGCTCAGGTTGTCCCCAGCACACAGTCAACCTTGTGCCCACCGGGTCGTAGCATGATGAGGTGTAATTGAGCTTTTGTGACTTTTGCTAAAGAGTTTTAGGATAAGTTCTCTATTTGACCAGAATATTATTTTACACCTATTCAAGGCTTGTTTAAAATATGGATCAAAATTATAGCTGCTATTCATCTCCATTCAAAGAAGTAAAAACTGTCATGGCATAAAATATTGAAAAGACTGAATCTATTTAAACAAAAACCAAATATTTTGAAGACAGCCTGGGGAACATGCCTCCCTTTTTTATTAGTGATTGAAAACAAGTGCACTAACTTATTAGCATTAAATATGGTACAGGAATTCTTTCATGAAGAAAACTATTGTCTTTAAATACCAGAGGTTTGAATATCCGAACTATATGTATGTGTGTGTATGCAGTGGCTTGCGAAAGTATTTGACCCCCTTGAACCTTTTAACCTTTTGCCACATTTCAGGCTTCAAACATAAGGATATAAAATTTAAATTTTTTTGTGAAGAATCAACAACAAATGGGACACAATCGTGAAGTGGAATGAAATTTATTGGATCTTTTAAACTTTAACAAATAGAAAACTGAAAAATGGGGCGGGCAATATTGTTTGGCCCCTTTACTTTCAGTGCAGCAAACTCAGTCCAGAAGTTCAGTGAGGATCTCTGAATGATCTAATGTTCTAAATGACTGGTGATTATAAATAGAATCTATCTGTGTGTAATCAAGTCTCTGTATAAATGCACCTGCTCTGATAGTCTTACCCTGAACACACCACCCCCACTGTCAAACACGGTGGTGGCAGCATCATGGTTTGGGCCTGATTTTTTTTGGGCAGGGAAGATGGTTAATTGATGAAAAGATGGATGGAGCCAAATACAGGACCATTCTGGAAGAAAACCTGTTTGAGTCTGCAAAAGACCTGAGACTGGGACGGAGATTTATCTTCCAAGAAAATGATCAAAACATAAAGCAGAATCTACAATGGAATGGTTCACAAATAAACATATCCAGGTGTTAGAATGACCAAGTCAAAGTCCAGACCTGAATCCAATCCAGAATCTGTGGAAAGAGCTGAAAACTGCTGTTCACAAACTCTCTCCATCCAACCTCACTGAGCTCCAGCTGTTTTGAAGGAAGAATGGGCAAAACTGATAGAGACAAACCCCAAGAGACCTGCAGCTGTGATCACAGCAAAAGGTGGAGCTACAAAGTATTAATGCAAGGGGGTCGAATAATGTTGCATGCTCAATTTTTCAGTTTTTATTTGTTAAAAAAAGTTTTAAAGATCCAATAAATTTCGTTCCACTTCACGATTGTGTCCCACTTGTTGATTCTTCACAAAAAAATACAATTTTATGTCTTTATGCTTGAAGCCTGAAATGTGGCAAAAGGTTGAAAAGTTCAAGGGGGCCGAATACTTTCACAAGGCACAATATCAGACAAGATGTCCAGTAAATGTTGGTGCTGGAGATCAAATGTATGTATTTTAATCATTTTTTGTAGTGTATCATCAACAAGCTACACTTACTTTTGCCCATCATTGCCATGTTGAGCTAACAACTTAAGTTGTGGTCCTAAACAAGTGTAACTTATTTGGTATAAATCAGCATAAGCATTTTTAAGATATAAATTTTGGAGCCATTGTAGATCAATATAAGTTAAATGCCTGAATGGGACTAAATCAGAGGTTGCGTTAATGGATTATTTTCCGTATTTAAATGTTTTTTTTACACGGTGATGGAAAAATCTGAAGGCCGTCCGTCATTTTGACAGATTGCAATTAACACCCCTGACCACTTAAGTCTGGAAGACTTAATATATAAGCCAGGTGAGGCGGAGAAAATAATTCATTCATTCACAAGACCGCAAGCTCTGTGGCATCACACTCACACAGAGACATATTCAGATTTACGCACGGAGTAGGTCTACATCCCGAAGGTATCTTATTTAATCTAAAATAAATAAAAATGTCGCAGCAGAGTGTGGGTTTAGTCTTCAGAACCACTGGTGTCTGCAGATGTATGGCTGTAGGTGCGTACCTTGAGATTTTCTTTAGAGTAAAAAAAAAAATTTAATCATTATTAGACTTTTTATTTCATAAATAACATCCATACTCTTTCTGTTTTTATTTAATAACATTTTTAACATGGTGGCTGCATCTCTGCCTTTTTCTTTTCTCTTGTCCTGCAAAGGAGGCAGAGACAGAAATAAGGAGGTATTATCTAATGTTGCAAACTGCAGCCACTAAATAACGTTTGTAGCTCATGTGGCCTGTAATTGTGTGAGGTGCACTGATGAGTTTTTCTCCAATAAAATCCTGCAGGCGCTGCATCTGAGGCAAAACTGCAAAACCAACTTGACAATAGCTACATTCTATTGAATGTTTGGTCAATATCATTTAAAAAAGGAAGTGCTGGATAAAAATTAATCATGACTGATATTTTTTTTACCCTAAAAGTCTAGCTCAACCTCTAGACTACGTATAAAAATTCCACCAAAAATTACAAGATTTTTAATAAATTCTGAAAATATTTCGTAAGGACTGACTGTAGTGCAGCACGACGGTTCAGTGGTTAGCACTGATGCCTCACATCAAAACGACATAGGTTTTCTCTGGGTACTCTGGTTTTCTCCCACAGACAAAGAACATGCTTGTTAGGCTTCCTTCTGGCCCAGGCCTCCTTTGCAAAAGAGATCTGTGATCTCAATGGGATTTGCCTATTTTGATAAAGGTAAATATGTAATACTCAAGTTTTTTCCAAGCATCAATTAAATTTTTTCTAATGGCAAACATGTTTATGCAAGATGTATATCATTAAATAAATGATTTAATTTATTTCAACAAAAGTCAAATGTTTTGACCGAGACAGCCTGGAAATCTTGATAATTTTCTTAATGACTGAAAACAAAATAAAGAACAATACATTTTTTTAAACAAGCATATTTAATCAAAAAATAGAGTACAAATGAACAATTAAAAGACGAAGTATTTGTTGATTGGGCTAAGTATACAGGAGTTATAGATCAAAATGTTTTGCTCCTTATACTAGCGCCACCTATAGGTGGACTGATGCAGTTTTTTATAGTTATACAGCAGTTAGGGTACACTATTTTTGCTATAAAAAACTTCTCAAAATCTCTGACTATTAAGGCTCCATGACTGATTTTGTGAACATTTTCAATTAAGATACCCACTTTATGTATGAAAAATGGCCTTTTAGGTTTATGCTTTGGGTGAGGGTTTGAAGGTCTGCACCAAATTTCATGAATATTCGATAAATTTTTACATAAAGTATCTTTGTGGTTTATTGTGCCCCCTATATCTCAATGATTTTCAAACTAGGCCCACTAACTTAAAGCTTACTAGTGTAATAAGTGTAAGATTTTCATCACATCATGTGCTATTGTATTCAAGATATGGCAAAATCTCTGTCTGCCTAAGATATTTCCCTAGGCATAACTCACACATTTTAAAAGTGTTTAAAACATTTTGCAACTTATGGTTTAGAACCCAGAGGATCAAATGCAAAGACATTGATCGATAGTGCTCCTTATAAGTTGACACATCTGGTTATTTTTTTTCTTCCCTACTCGTAAGTTTTTTTTACTTCCATGGCCAAATCTTCTCTTCAGTCCCTGTGGTTTGGGCTGCAGTATGAGTTTTGAGATGGAAGAACAGATACCATAGGGTTCCATGCTCCGCTGATTGCATGGAAACGCTGCTGCATTTCAGCTGCATTCCCCCTGTGCTGCGAGCTTGGACCCCTAATAATAATCAAAACAGAACAGTTTAAGTAGGATTTCATGCTGTACTTGCATGGAAACTGTGTTGCTCTACAGCTGCATTCCCCTGCTCTGTGGGCTTAGATCCCTAAATAGTAGAACAATACAGTCACATTGCTCAAAACATATAGAGACAAACTTTCGTTCATCATTTTGCAGCTTCTGCTAGCATGTTGAGTTTTTGAGTCTTTGCTGTAAATGTAAATTTTGTTCCTAATTACTTAGTTTTCTTGTCTTTACCTACAGGTCCATGATCACCCACAACGGGCGTCCAGGATTCTGCTTGATATTGAAGCTGGTGCCCCAGTTATTGTCATACCTGAGAGTTCGCAGTCACCACATGTAATTGTGGCCAATCTCGGTAAGCTGAGGGTGCAGAACCGCTTCCTTCCAGCTGGGGCTCACGGAACATTCTCCCTCCTAGATAAGGTAGAGAAACTCATCATGACACATGCCTTTCTTTTTCTGGTGAGTTTAACTGCAGTGCTCTCTAACCTTTCTGCTGCAATTAGCATTACTCGGATTTGTGAATTTTATGCACTATTCCACATGCTTGCTGAAAAAAATTCAAATTGTTTCATTCAGTTGTTCATGTATGGCAAATGGTTGCATTTGCCAGTTTTCATTCATATGTCGGGATGTATCAAAACAAATGTTCCATGAAACTGTGTGTAAAAATACACCTGTCACAAGAATGTGCTCATCATCTTGCAAACTTTTTCAGTTGACAGTATTCAAATTCAACTCAAGCCTTTGTCATCATGCATGAGCATGATGAAAGTAGAACAGCTGCCACTGATCAGTGCTTGTATATCTTAAAATAGAAAACATCCCTCTCTTTCTCTCTCTGTGTGTGTGTGTGTGTATATATATTCAAGATACCAGAAAAATACAATAATAAAACACACTGTGCACAAAAGTGCAAAGACATGGTGCAAAATGTAAGACTCAATGATCATTAGGGTGACTTATTTTTTGGAGGCCTTATTCAGTGTACTGATGTCATCCTCTGCATATCCATCCTGTCAGCTGCTGAAAAAGCAGCAAACCACATAGTGACAGTACATTAGCACAGATTCACAGATTCTGTAAACGACATGAACAGTTTCTCCTCCAGGTGGTTCCACTGCATAACTGAGCAAGTGAAGCCTCTGCTGGGCCTTTTTGACTAACGTTGAATTGGTTGTTCAGGTGAGGTCCTCTGTTGTGTGTCCCTAGGAACTTGAAGGAAGCCACTTTGTCCACACATGCCCCACAAATATCCCCAGTTGCTCCAGATAGTTAAGGGCTGAGTGGAGAGCGATGGTGTCCTCTGTGGACCGGTTTGTCCTCTGTGGACCGGTTTGTCCTCTGTGGACCGGTTTGTCCTCTGTGGACCGGTTTGCCATAAACTGATTATGGTTGAGATTTCTATGGAGGGAGGCTCTGAGGTGCTGAAGAACAAGTCTTTCAAAGCATTTCATCACCACAGACATCAGTGCCACCGTCTGTAGTGAGATTAGTTATTGGTTGTTTTTTTGACACTGGAATGATGGTAGCTGTAGGGCTGGGCTGTCACATGTTGAATAATTTACGTTTAATGGAAAAATGGCTGCTTGTGATTATTTACATACATAAAGCCAGAGATAGGTGTTTAAAAAACACAGCTGCTCTAATGTTACTGTCACTCAGAGCAGCAGGAGTCAAAGAATGAGTTTACCTTTTATTATGTCAAACAGATCAAATACAAGTCAAATTACGTCCTTTTAGACTTTCAAGTTTCAAAATAAACTGATTCTTACCATGGTCATTTCAAAGCTGCTGCATACTTTTAGCAAGAAAAATCTTTGTGCTGATGAAGTTTGCACTTGTTTTCTCTTCTGCAGCTCGAGGTCAGATAAAATAAAAAAAAAATCACAAAGGTTAAATCTGAAAGGAGTCCCACTCTTTGCTTGACTTAAACTCACAACTGGTGAAGCTGTCCATCTTTTGGGAGCCAGCGAGGAGTAATGTGTCTGAACATGTCCAGCAAGGCTGCTCATAAATTTAGATTTTATTTTTTTATTACCCTGCGCAGAGGCACAAGAGAAGGGGTGTCTCTGCCTCCCCCTCCCTTCTGTTTGTTTTCTGAATGAGCTGAGGTGATCAGAACATACATCAGTAACAACGTGGGGCGCCTTCTGAAATGTTTGTTCCAGCTTCCATCTGCTTTTCACTTCACGTGAATCAAACCGTCCTAATTTTTTTATACCGTCGTCATATTTTGATACCGTGGTGTAAGTAAATACCTTCATACCACCCAAGCCCAGGTAAATTCCTTCAGACAGGATGGGACCGCAGTCAGGGACAGTGATATATTGAAAATCCTGGTAAAGACTCCTGCCAACTTGTCTGCAAAGGTACAAAGCACTTTAAAGCACCTTATTTTATTTTCTCCAGTTCTCCCTCTCCCATGACCCCCGGGCGGCGTCTGGGGTTGGGGTCCGGGGGACCGTCGG
>JARVJO010000024.1:10050979-10064231 GCA_031762555.1 Cynodonichthys magdalenae
TGTAATTGACATCATAGTTAGACCTCAACTATGAGAGACAAAATGAGAAAACATATCTAGAAAATCACATTGTCTGAATTTTTAAGAATTTATTTGCAAACTAAAATATATTGTTGTCTTGGTTATTGTCAAGTAGTCATAACCAAGACATTTTAAACAATGTCAACTTTGAATTAAAAGTGTCATAATTTACTCAATGACAGTTTATGACAATAGTCAAACGTTCATGAAGACTCCTTTATGTTTGACAGTGTCATGTCGGCCTTACGCACACCCCTTCAAATAAAGTGTTACTATTTTTTCTTATTTCATTTACATTTCTTCTCCATTCAGTATTTTCTCCTCAGATTTCTGCTATAAAGCATATTCCTGCTTTGTGCAAATTTTCACTTTAAACTCAACTCGCATTAACAGTTTAGCATTTAAAATGTTTCAGCTTGTCTTCAGCATCCTTTAGCAAAATCAGTCAGGAATAAGCTTTCACACTGCATTTTCACAGGAAATGCGATTTCTTTAGTAAAATTTGTTTGGTCTAAAAAGTGACCCAAAAAAAACAAAAACAGAAAAATTATGTAAGGACTGAATGCTTTTTTTCACAGCATGGTATACTTACAGCTAAAGGACAACAACAGGTAATTCTGTCAAGAAGCTGGGTGCATGTTATTCCCAGAACATTAAATGCATCTTTTTTCTATTCCAACAGAGTGGCACTGTCTCACAGCAGTAGTGCAGACTTCATCTCTGATGTCCACAGCTCAGGAAATGATGATGCCCACAATGTCAGTCACTGGAGAGAAGTGCTACCTGGGGAGGAGATTCCTTTTGAGTTTGAAGCTCGTGAGAAACTTCGCCACCGGTACAGCTTGAACTTCGTCACAGCACCTGGGCATTATTACTGTTTTTCTTTTGTTCACTTTGGGCTTTTGCTGAAGATCAAACCGTAAACTATGTAGTGATGCAGGTCAACCAATAAATTGCAGGTCTACTATTCATTTGGTGTAGCACAGCAGAAAACATATACAGTATACATATACTGTATATGTGAAAAGATAAGCTCCCAACCCAGTTAGAACAAATTTGGTGTTCACATATTGCTGTTCAGGAGTCACAAGCTGTAGTTATTAGTTTTCTCAGCGCTTTAGAATATGTCTTGCACTACAGGCTGCTTGTCATGAGGACCTGGGGCCTCATTTATAAAGGATTGCTTGGATTCATACTAAAAGTGAACGTACAGCCAAACGGTGAAAATGGCGTACACCAAAAAACATATCAGATTTATAAAACCATGCGCATGCAAACCTTCAAGCAATTTTCGTTTATAGATCACAGCTGCACCTCAGAGTTTGCGCCTTGTCCACAAACTCTGTCTCTCTGAAAAGTGGCATACGCAAGTTTCTGGCCCCTTTTTTGTGCATACGCAAGCTTTATAAATCCAACCCCTGGTGCTTATCTCCAGCTATCAATGGGTATTAGGCGGGGTACACCCTCAACAAATTGTCAGTCCATCACAGGGCCAACACAGAGACATGCAAGACACACAACCTTGCCTACACACACACACACACACACACACACACACACACACACCTACATTCAAATTAGAATTTCCAATTACCCTAATATGCATGTTTTTGGATTTTGGGAGGAAGTCATGTACAAGGAGAAGCATGCAGACTCCACAAAGTCAGTCCCCAAGTCAGATGCAAAGCAAGAACCTGCTATCTGAGACAACAGCTCTAACCACTGTGTGGCTTTTTTCTTTTTCTATCAATAGTAAAGTCATCCTGGGTCGTCTTATATGGATAATTCCATTATAATTCAAAATGTATGGCGTAATCAGAAAGTGATATTGTGAAATAATGAAAATACTGACAGTTAAATTCACTCAAGTATGAATGGTGAGGTGATAAACAGTCTTCTAACTGCTTTCTCTTGTGCAGACACACTCATGAGCTGAAACTTCACCAGCTGCTGGTTCGTGTGTGTGGATGGGAGCAAGTCAAGCCAGTATCTGTGGATAAAGTGGGCATTTTCTTTCGCTATGCAACTCCAGACAAAAACAACTCATCTAATACTGTAAGGATAAAGTTTTTAAAACATACTGAATGGTTTAATGTTAGGACTATTGACATTGTCATTTTGTCAGTGATGAAAAAACTTATTTTTCTCATAGGTTGGCAGCCCTATTAGCAAGACTAATATAATCCACCCTCATGTTTATGTAAGTTTGCCAAGATCTTTGTACTGATTAAAGTGATAATTGATCTAAATCTTGATTTAATTTGTATTGTATTTGCATTAGAACTAAATGAAATGCACTTACAGATTAACAAGCAAAGACCTTGCCAAATAACTCATAAGACATAATTATGACAAACATTTACCTGCTTACATTTGCTAGTGGCTATGAGGGACACCTAAACGTTTTACTGCATGCCAGTGGTGCAAAGTGATCCTTGGATGGTCCAGATGCATACCCCCAGATAATTAAAAAAAATATCTGCTTAAAATTCTGCATTTTCCAGCCATTTGAGGGGCATTTTTTTCTAATACTTAGATATTTATTGAAAGGTAAAACAGTGACTTACAACTAGTCTTTGAGATGAACTTTATCTGAGATCATATGTCCTGTTTGAAATTGGTTTCATGCTTATGTTGTTGTTTGTGTTACGCACCTAACACCATGAGTTTTGTAACAAGATAGACTAGCCTGAGAAATCTAGTGACACAGGAAAATCTACAAAATACTACAAAATAGAAAATGCAACTTGTTCTATAGTGTTTGGTCCAGTCTTTATTGTATTTACACATTCCCACAGTGGCTCTCCATTATGAGCTGTGAAACTTCTGGTTGTGGAGAAAAAAGTAAAACAAAAAACGTCTGAGCTAAAGTCTTGTTTTCAAAAATAAACAACATCCCACCTCCACCCTTCACACACTGTAGTCTCTGACATCCTCAGCAACTAAAGATTAAATCAATCACGTTTCCTGGAACTTTTACACAGTTAAATTACCCCCACCACCACAAATACACATTACAACAAAAATTATTTGTCTTTTCATCAGAAGCTGCTCTTCGTATATTAAGACAAATTCTAGATGATGTTTTAGTTTGGAAGGCTTCAGTGCTTTGTTGAATAGCTTGTTCCATGGCTAACTATATTTGATAAAGTCTGCATCAAACATGAGTCCAATTTTGGTCTTATTGGCAAGTTTGCTTCATTTTTTGCCTTCAACTTTTCATTTAAAATATGTTTTCATTTACACGCTGCTCTCATGGCCCACAGTTGAAAACAGATTTTTCTTTTGAAGTCCTCAAGGTGGCAGTCACAGCCCAATTGTGGGTCACAAAACAAGGGTTAAGAATGTCTGTCATAGAGCAGCTATCAAACCTGGGTCAAATACAGTATTCCAGTACAGCACCTTAGACTAACAGAAGGAACAGAGGAAGTTACAGAAGGGGCTGTTACATCCCAACAAATGTGTGTGATGAAGATCAGCTGACTGCAGGACAAATGTCACTCACCCCTCCCAAATATGGCCCAACATTAGGGAGATATGCTGCACTCGGTCTGTTGGGTAAATTAATTATCAAGATAACTCAGACACAGCAGCAGATGAATTCTGAGCTTTTTTTTACTTGCAAAGGTTCAAAGGTTTACTGACAGGCATGCATGGCATACAGTTCTTTTTGGTAGTTTGCACAACAGTTACAGAAACCACATGCACCATAAAATAAACTTATAGGCCTATTGACTTGTTTGGCCTCTTAACAAAGATCACAATATTTTCAACACAGTCTCAGAGTGAGTTTGGAGCCATCTGGGGAAAACTGAGCACAGGAGGAAGTTAACAAGAATAAAGTATTAGTCTTATATAGCACTTTTCCAGACATTCAAAAACACTTTTACATTATTCATTCACACACACATTGACACACTGATGATGGTAAGCTACATTGTAGCCACAGTTGCTAAAGGCTTTTAAAATGCACCAAGTTACATTGTCTGGAAAAATGTGTTATTTACTAAGTAGGCAAGAATGAACTGAGTGACAGATTCAGATTTTTAATATAAACATTTAATTGCAATGAATAAGGCCATATGCCCTCTTTCAGCTGGACCAAATACTGACCTTAAATTCAGTCTTGAGGCATTTAGCCCAGAACCAGGAATTTAAAACTTCTTCTGACAAAACCACTCCCTCAGGGGCAAAATAAGTCACTGATATGGAAGGCCCTTCCTCCCAGGTAGTTCGGTCATAACGCAAGTTCTGGAATCTGATGAAGTAACTATTTATTTTGTCATTGTGTTAGCATAAGGCATGTTTAAAGTACTTTGTCTCTTAAAAAGTACGGCCTGTACTGAGATGAACCGTATCACGAGTCACTCAGAACAGAGAACACTACTATTTAATCAGAGTTTAATCACATCACAGTACATAAGAAATATTTACATATTTGATTATAAAAAATAGTTCAGACATCTCAATGAAGAACAAGAATGAGAATCAGTGAACTGTTAGAGAGAAGAATTGAGAACTGAAGAATGAGTTTGACTTGTATATTGTAGTGAATGAATTTCCATGGCAGCTCTTTCTTACCTAACATGTTCATCTCTGTGGGTGTTAGTTCTCTGCCCTGCCACCTGTCAGGGTGGTCTTTGCAATTACAATGGAGGGCAGTGCGAGGAAGGTCATCACGGTGCGTTCAGCTCTGATGGTGAAGAACAGGTTGGATGTTCTAATGGAGGTCAGACTTGACAGCCCCTCGGCTCCTGACAGTAAGACACTGCTTCATTTAATTTTCTTTCTATGTCAGACCCATTCCTAAAAAAAATCTCCAGTCATTCAGTGACAGTTTATGTTTGTTTCTTCCATTTATTTTCCCCCATACCCTCATTTTCTGTTTTGTGGCTTTTTGACATTGTAAGATGATGGCTTTTTTTCTGCCTTGATAGAGCCAGTGGTGTTACCTCCTGTCCCGCCTGGCCAAGCCTTTGCTATTCCCCTTCATCTGACATCCTGGAGGTTGCAGACTCGACCCAAAGGTATGGACTTGTTCTTCTGTAAGGTTCCTATTCACTGGACCAACGTGGAGCAGCCCGGAGAGATCAGCAGCAGTAGAAGGGAGTGTCAATCAGCAGACTTTGATGCCAGTCTGAAACCTAACTTCAGGTGGATAAAGTTGATCAGATTTTATTTTTTGTTTGTGTGTTTTTGCATCTTGGCTTGCCCACATCTTGTAATATTCCTGTTACATTTCTTTATGTTGCAGGTTTTGCGTGGTCATTAAAAAGGAGAACTATCCAGAGGAGCAACCTGCTAAAAAGCAAGTTCCTGGCAGCACACAGCAGATCTATCGACAACCAGGTCACATCATTTATCTGCTGCCCACCATGATACTTGCAAACGTGCTGCCATGTGACCTTGACTACTACATCAAAGGAACAACTATCAAAGGCACACTGAAACCAGGAAAAGAGGCAGTGCTTCACTATGCTGATACTTCACAGAACATGGAGCTGGGTCAGGACTTGCTAATCATCTATCAATAATTGTTCACTTATATTAGGGGTCAAAGCCTATAAATGCAAGGGAATGCAGCTGCACACAGTAGTGTTTCCATTCTTCCAGCAGAGCATGGTATCCAATTGATTCTATTCAGTTTATTAAAATTGTTATTATTAACATAAAGGGTTTTGGGATGATTTTCACCCAGAGGTAACTAAAGCTTGCATAACTTCTAAACTTTTAGTTGCACAATTAAAATCCTTATATCTACAGGTTTCTTGCTTAGTGCTGAATAAGATGGTATAGGCCCTGCCTTTCCAATTATTTTTTTCTGTTTTTGATACACCATGAAATTTGCTAAACCTACATTTGTACAGTACAGTCGCCATGAAACTCCCCATGTTAAATCTTAATACCAAGCTCAATATAAAGTTAATACAAAAAGTAAGGAAATTTGGGTTTGGTAGATTATTTCTGTGTTTTAACAAATCTTCTTAGCAGTAAGTCTTATACAGATAGAAAGTTTGTCAAATTCCATTTTAAAAAGTGCCACATTTGTAAAGAACATGCATTTGTGTCATGAGCAGTAGAGTTGAGTATGTGGATTGTGTAAATGAAAAATTTGCCAAATCTTCTCTGCCAATGCCACACAGCTTATTTACAATTGACTCTCTTTGATGTTTGGTGGACTGGATGATTGAAGGTTGAAGAAACAAAATATATTTCCAACTTAACAAATTTAATTTAATAAACAAAAGCCTCAGTAGCATGTGGAAGAACCATATACACCCACAACAGCCTAGCACCACCTCCTCATGCTGGTCACCAGATCATTCTACAACAAGCATTTGTCGCAAGTCAGCCAACAGGGTTGTGTTGGTCACTCTGGTACGAATTTTACACCCAAGCTGATCCCAAAGTGTTCAGTGAGGTTGAGGTTTTTTTTTTGTTGTTGGAAATTCACACAGTTGTTATCAGACCATTTAAGATGGAGCTAGTTAAATAACTTTTTAATTAACAGGCAGATGCCTGTTCATTAATAAATAGATGCTAGCTTCTTTTGTTTTTCTTTAACTAACTGCAGACTGTATATTTATTAATATAGTTAGTCTAGTTAATATATTTTGAAAAACTAGTTATATAGCTCCACCTCGAAGTCCATCACCCACCATGTTTTCAAATTAAATATCCAGCAAAATATGATAGAGACACTAAAAAAACTCCCAGGAATGTTTCCCCGAATTTTTTTTTAAAAAATGATGCTAAATTGTTTTAAAAATTATAATAATAATAATATAATAATAAAAAGTTTTTAAGCTGTTGCTCTGGAAAAGCTGTTACACATATGGGCAGTGACGTCAAGAGAGTCTTGCCCTCAAGGTAGACAAGAATTTACAATGCTCATCCACTTATCTTTCTTATTTAACCGATGTGTTGCCCAGCTCTGTATTATACTCGAGGAGGAAGCTAATGTTCTTTATTTTCCCCAAAACTAAAACCTTCAGAAGATATGGGTAAAGTTTGTTCAAGTCAAACGGGCTGATTTCATTACTCCATCGTGTACCGGTTCTTTAAACCGGAAGAATCCAGAAGATTACAATTCATAACCTTGGCGGACTATCGACCGCAGAGATGACAGCACCTGCAGCGCAAAGCAGGAGGAAATGAGGAAGGGAGACCATGTTTATAGCGGCAGAGCGGGTTGGAAGATGGTTATTTGATGTTTGTTTTGAAGTCCTACAGACTCTGTAATGTCAAATAAATTTGAAACTGAGTTTTTGAAAAAATCCGTAAAACTTCATGAGATTGGTATATACATCCTTATACCTGCAAAGTGAAGGAAAATTCATGCAATAACAGACAATCTGAACAACTTGACATGTATGAATTGGCCACCACAGAGTCCATTGAGAATCTTTGGGATGTGCTGGAGAAGGCTTTGTGTCAGACTCTACCATCATCAATGCAAGATCCTAGTAAAAATGAATGCAGCACTAGAGGGAAATAAATCTTGTGACATTGCAGAAGCTTATCAAAACATTGCCACAGCAAATGAGTGCCATAATCAAGTCTCGGGTTTGGAGGCACTGATCCTCATCCCGGCTGCTTCACACTCGGCGTGAACCGTTCCAGTAAGAGCTGAAGATCACGATCTGATGAAGCCAATAGGACCACATCATCCGCAAAAAGCAGAGATGTGATCCTAAGGTCACCAAAACGGATCCCCTCAACACCTTGGCTGCACCTAGAAATTCTGTCCATAAAAGTTATGAACAGAATTTGTGACAAAGGGTAACCTTGGCGGAGTCCAACTCTCACCGGAAATGAGTCCGACTTACTACCGGCAATGCGGATCAAACACTGGCACCGGTTGTACAGGGGCCTAACAGCCCTTATCAACAAGCCTGGTACCCCATACTTCCGGAGAACCCTCTAGGACCCTGCTGAGGGTGTAGAGCTGGTCCGGTGCTCCACGACCAGGACGAAAACCACACTGCTCTTCCTGAATCCGAGATTTGACTATCCAACAGACCCTCCATTCAGGACCGCCAAATAGACCTTACCAGGGAGGCTTAGAAGTGTGATACCCCTATAGTTTGAACACACTCTGTGGTCCCCCTATTTAAAAAGGGGGACCACCACCCCAGTCTGCCAATCCAGGGGAACTGCCCCCTATGTCCATGCAATATTGTAGAGTTCGTCAACCAACGCAACCCCACAACATCCTTAAGGAACTCAGGGCGAATCTTGTCCACCCACGGTGCCCTGCCATCGAGGAGCTTTTTAACCACATTGGTGACCTCAGCACCAGAAATTGGAGAGTCCGACCCAGGGTCCCCAGGCTCTGCTTTCTCATAAGAAGACGTGTCTGTGAGATTGAGGAGATCTTCGAAGTATTCTGCCCACCGACTTACAATGTCCCAAGTTGAGGTCAGCAGCCCACCATCCCCACCCTAAACAGCGTTGGTGGCGAACAGCTTTCCCCTTCGAGATGCCGGATGGTGGACCAGAACCGCCTCAAAGCTGTACAGAAGTCTTTTTTCATGGCCCCTCCAAACTCCTCCCATGCCGATACCTATCAGGAGACCGGGAGACTGGTTCCAGAGCCAGAGCAGTATGTCGAGGTGAGTTTGACTATATCTAGTCAGAACCTCTCAAACTCACACACCATCTCAGGCTCCTTCCTCAGCAGAGGTGAAATTCTACATCCCTAGAGCCAGCTTCTGTAGCTGAGGATCGGACCGCCAGGGTCCCTGCCTTTGACCACTGCCCATTGCACATTTCACCCGACCCCTACGGCCCCTCCCACAGGTGGTGAGCCCATGGGAAGGGGGACCCACGTCTCCTCTTCAGGCTAAGCTCGGCCGGACTCCATGGGTAAAAGCCCGGTCATCAGGCACTCGCCATTTAATTTAATAACATTCAAAGCACGTGCAAGAGGTAATCGTTTCTGTCCGCACTAACCAATAGGTACACGTCTTACATAGTTCCAACTTAGACCCCGCCCTAGATGTTCATGTTCTCTGAGTTCAACTGAAAACCTAGGACGTCAACCAAAAGTTTGAGACTCAACCAACGGTTTCTGACATACGAAAAAAAAGTTTCTGTTATGCAAAAACCTTTTAGAGTGAAAAATGCTTTTCACTGAAATTGTTTTTTTGTTTGGTTGAAACTTTTTTTGTTTGAAATTTTTTTTTGATTTGTTGAATTTTTTTTAATTGAAACTGCTTTGTTTGATTGATTAAAAAAAACTAAACTACCTGCATAGTTAAAGGTTAATAACCTTCAAATTAGGAGGTTAGGAGCTTGGGGACACCAGTAGGTATCGAGTTGACCTTTTTAATCTACAAGCCAGAAGTTCGGTCCTCAGAACTGGGGCAAGAATTTTTAATTGGGAAAGAAACATGCATTGGAAGGTTTGGACCCCTGTCATAACTTCTTGCAGTTGTAGTTTCTTAACTGTACTTGTTGTCATTGTGATCACTGTGCTTTTAGGAGTGCTGCTGGAGAGCTTCCCTATATGCAAAGAACTGCTGATTCCTCCTGGTACCCAGAACTATGTGGTGCGCATGAGACTATATGACACCAACAAACGTCTCCTTTGTCTCACTATCCGCATCATCCTAAGGGCACAAGGGGCTCTGAAAGTTTTGATTTCTGCCCCATACTGGCTTATCAACAAAACCGGTAATGCTTTAATTTACAAATGCAGAAAAGTTATGGTTTTTGGATTATTTAAAGATCAAGCTTCTGTGTATCAATTTACTAACGTTACTTTTTACTCCTTAGGTCTGCCATTAATTTTCCGTCAGGACAATGGAAAGGCTGATGCTGCAGGGCAGTTTGAGGAACACGAATTGGCCAGAAGTCTAAGTCCATTACTGTTTTCTTACACTGACAAAGAGCAGCCTGCAATGTAAATTTGTGACCAAATCTGCTTGGAAAAAATGTTTTTTCACTTAAACTGTATGTTTTTTTTATAGTCTACCTTTTACTCACATAATTTGATTCCAGGTGCACAATGCGTGTTGGAAAAGGTATCCACCCAGATGGAGTTCCAGGATGGTGTCAAGGCTTCTCCCTGGATGGAGGGAGTGGAGTCAGAGCAGTGAAAGTGATCCAACATGGAAATAGACCTGGCCTCATCTACAACATAGGTAAGTTTATCGATGTAAGGGAAAGTGATTAGTTCATTGTCATTATTGTACATGGGGGGGCAGCTGAGGCAGAATGGTTTGAGGTTGTCCTTGAACCAGTAGGTTGCCGGTTTAATCCCCCGTTCCAGCTGTCTCAGTTGTTCCTCCACTTAGGCCAAGACATCTTTCACGACCCGTAGGAGGCATTCTACCCTTTTCCAGGTCAAGACCATGGTCTCAGATTTGGAGGCACTGAACCTTATCCTGGCTTCTTCTCACTCGGCTGTGAACCGCTCCCGTGAGAGCTGGAGATCACGATCTAATGAAGCCAAAAGGCCCACATCATCCGCAAAAAGCAGAGATGCGATCCTCAGGTCACCAAAACAGATCCCCTCAACACCTTGGCCACGCCTAGAAATTCTGTCCATAAAAGTTATGAAAAGAATCAGTGACAGGCAACCTTGGTAGAGTCCAACTCTCACTGAAAACGAGCCTGACTTACTACCAGCAATGCGAACCAAACTCTGACACCGGTTGTATAGGGACCTAACAGCTTGTATCAAAGGGCCTAGTACCCCATTCTCCCAGAGTATTCACTCACAGGACTCCCCGAGGGACACGGTCGAATGCCTTCTTTAAGTCCACAAAACACATGAAGACTGGTTGAGCGAACTCCCATGCACTCTCCAGAACCCCGCTGAGAGTGTAGAGCTGGTCCAGTGTTCCACAACCAGGACAAAAACCACACTGCTCTTCCTGAATCCGAGATTCGACTATCCGATGGACCCTCCTCTCCAGGACCCCTGAATAGACCTTACCAGGGAGGCTCAGAAGTGTGATCGCCCTATAGTTGGAACACACTCTGCAGTCCCCCTTTTTAAATAGGGGGACCACCACCCAGGTCTGCCAATCCAGGGGAACAGCACCCAATGTCCACACAATATTGTAGAGTCGCGTCAACCAACGCAACCCCACAACATCCAGAGCCTTAAGGAACTTTGGGCGACTCTCATCAACCCCTGGCAACTCACAACCAGATAGGGGTTAGTTGACAGCTTTGTCCCTCTCTTCATCCGAGTGTTTAAAACATTGCAGATCAAATGAGGCAACAACAAAGTCAATCATTGAACTGTGGCCTAATGTGTCCTGGGGCCAAGAGCACACATTGACACCCTTATGCTTGAACATGGTGTTCGTTATAGACAATCCACATACACACACACACACACCAGCTCAGGCTTCTTCCCCACTAGAGTGGTGACATTTCACGTTCTTAGAGCCAGCTTCTGTTGCTGAGGATCAGACCCCCAAGGTCCTCACCTTCTACTACTGCCTAATGCTGGTCCTTACTTTGTAACAGAAACAAGTACACACAAACACGCTGAAGAAACTTCAAAGAGTCCCCCATTCTGTCTCATTTATGACCTGCTTCTCTTCCTACTGACAACCCCACCCCCCCACCAGACGCGCATTGCTGCTGCCTTGTTCTTGCATTTAAATGCAAACAAGACTGAGACTCCTAATATTGCCAGATAATAAAATTCCTGAAATCAGGCTTTTTGATTTCTTGGTTTATGTTCTTGCCCCATTAATTTTTTCAGCTAATCCCACACTACCTTTGGATGACCTCTTGCTTCACTGATTATAGTCAGAAAGAAGTTGGCCTTGGATATTCTTAACATAGTTGTTACAGTTGAAATTTAATTATGGTTCTGCCAAAATGAGTGACCATTTCAATAAAAAAGACAAAAAAGAATGCCAAAGAGGAGATATGGATATAGTGATCTGTTTCTAGAGACCTAGATCTGTTTAGGACATTAGTGTTTCAAATACATGTTTTACATACTCCTCATCATTCTAAAAAGATGTGGTTCACAGGTTGACAAGGGACGACATGGGCCAAGGTTGGCATATGTAAACAAGCTTGGACCCCATTCATAACTGCTTTGCAGTTCTAGTTATGTAATATATTTTTAAAATTTATCATTACAGGTATTAGTGTGCGTAAAGGAAAAGGAAACTACAGGGACACTCACATTGTGACGTTTGCGCCTCGTTACTTGCTGGACAACTGCTCTACACATAAACTGGCCTTCGCTCAGAGAGAGTTTGCACGAGGAAAGGTAAAGTACAGTCACAGGATGCTCTTGTTGTCATTTTTATGGTTAGATTGTTATTGGGGATTCCTGTGCTTCTAAATCAGTTTTTAAACATGCTAAAGAAATTGATCCATACCTATGTAATTGTTTTGAAATCATTGTGGAGTGTGTAAGTAAAATATACTATCCTAGTCAAAATTTTAAAGACCACTTGAAAAAGATTTTGCATTTTGCACTGTTCGATCTTAAGGTTCTAAGTAGAGCTTCGAAATGCAAAAGTAAGAATTGGGAGTGAGACAAAAAAAACATTTAAGTAAGAATTTTATTGCAACCAACAATTATGCTGAAATAGGATGTTCATCTGCTGATCAAAAATTTTAAACCACAGCAAAACATCAGTTTTGGTAAATCAAGACTAATTTCTTTCCCTAAAGCATGTTTGTACACTTAGCACATCTGTGCCAAGTTCATGAGTGTGTAAATGCAAACACACAGGTACACCAGACCATTTTAGTTTCAATGAAGTTTATTGTAGCTTGTGTTGCTACATTCTCTTTATGTGTAAAATGAAAACATTTTTTACAAACATATGTTAGTGTCATTAGTAAATTAGTGTCTGGTAGGTAACTGATTCAAATCTTTTACTTTCATGAAAAAATTTGAATAATTAACACACCTTTATAGCTTCTCGAAGTACAGAAATATTTCTTGCATAAATGTTCTAAAAAACAAAGTGAACCATTTTGGATTCAAACAATTTTTTTTCAAGTTTTATTTTGCTGTTTCTAGTTCAAATCAGTCAATTTATTGTATAGATTTTTTCCCTGTGTCTTCTTTGCTGCAACTTAATTCCAGTGAAAGTGATGCAAGGACAAAAGTAGCAGGTTATATTGTTCCTACTAAGTGAAAAACTCCCTTGGTAACAATAATTATACACTCACCGGCCACTTTATTAGGTACACCATGCTAGTAACGGGTTGGACCCCCTTTTGCCTTCAGAACTGC
>JARVJO010000024.1:10126468-10137766 GCA_031762555.1 Cynodonichthys magdalenae
ACAGAGGGAATGTTTTTATTCTTGAATAGAAGATCCCGTGATAAATATTCCTCATAATGTTAAGTTCTGAGAGTTGTATGGGTGTTCCCCTACAATGCCTTTGTTTTAAGCAAACACGCACAACTCTCTCGGCTGTATGAAGGACCGAAACTGACATAATTAGAAATAAAAGCAGAAATTTTTAAATGGATGAATAAATAAATAAATAAATAAATAAATAAATAAACTTAAAATGCACAAATTATATTAAAAAAAGGAGAATTTTACCTTGTGTTTTAGAATTTCATTGACCTTCATAAATATTTTCCAGCTTAGTTTTGTCTTTTGTAGTTTTGCGGGCTCTGTACCGGTCAATTGTGGTTCAGAAGGAGCTGAGCTGTGAGGTAAAACTCTCTGTAGACTGGTAAACAGATGGTTACGAACTTTGGGAAGTGAACCAAAGAAGATCTCAAACACAAGCAGATAAAATTTGTTTTCTCTACAGGGTAGCTGGACTCTCCCTTTAGAGCCGGGGTGAAGTTCAGTTTTCCATGACAGATTCAGAGTCGGTACTCCTTCACATTGAGAGGAGCCAGTTGAGGTGGTTTATCTGGTAAGGATGCCTCCTGGAGGCTTCCCTAGGGATGAAGGGTGCTTCAGTCATGTCCAACCCCAAAGAGAAGACCCCAGAGGAGACTCAGGACACGATGGAGAGATATGTCTCCTGGCTGGCCTGGGAACGCCTTGGAATTCTCCCAGGAGAGCTGAAAGAGGTGGCTTGGGAAAGAGAAATCTACGACTGTGAAACAAGTGGAAAATAATGAACAAGTGGATGGATGAAGAAATTCAGTCATCACAAACCTGAAGAAGACAAGTGTATTTGATAGATAGCACACCGTTTTATTAGTATATTTAGCTTTGTGACGTACAGCTTGAGATGAAACTAAACAAAACATGACAAACTTAAATAATCAGACTTTTCTGCCTTAACAGTAACATCACACTAAAGAAAGCACATTTCTTTCCATTAATTTACTCAAAATTATGGACCAAAGTGGTAAGTTCTTACTGCCAAGAGAGGTACAGTATCACTCTCAGGGAGTTCACAGAAAAATAACCCTGAATCTGTTTGTTTCCCCTTTTAGTTTTAATGTTGCTTCATAAATATTATCAACAATTGCCAAAAGAATCATAAGATTATAGCACAGGTACTGGAAAACATTTTCCACTGGTACATATAATAAAAAAACACAAATATAAAAAAGAAGTCTTGATATAATTCATATGATATCAAAGAGAAATGGGCTTTCATTTTTTATTTTTTTTTTGCAAAAGTTGTGTTTTTTATTTTTTCCTGAGGTTAAGTTTTGTTGTCTGCGGTTTCAGTTCCACTAAATATACTAATAGTCTAAATGACCCACCACACGGGGTCTGTCATGGCTTATCATTCACTGAGGGGTCCACTCCACCAGCAACACTCAGATTCTGTGAGCTGAGGAGGGAACCCAGAGGTCAAGGACCAGGTTCCCCCGAACTGATCCTGAATATCCCCTAATCAGTTTCAAACTGGGACACTCTTCTCTAATCTTCCGAATGAAACTGTTAGCATTCCACAGAGACATGATGATCCTTTCAAAAACAAACAACAAGATGCAGACAGGGGCCCTCCTTCAAACAAACAAACAAAAACATAAAACTGAGCAGCAGCTGAATGAAGGACAGTAACCAACTGAAAACAAGGTGTCCTTCTAAGGACAGACTAAATGTGTCCCCCTGGTGACAAGCTAAAGGTGTCTCCCTAGTGACGAGCTAAAGGTGTCCCCGTGGTGACGAATTAAAGGTATCCCCCTATTGATGAGCTAAAGGTTTCCCCTTGGTGACGAACTAAAGGTGTCCCTCTGGTGATGAGCTAAAGTTGTCTCCCTGTTGCAAGCTAAAGGTTTCCCCTTGGTGACGTGCTAAAGGTGTCCCCTTGGTGATGAGCTAAAGGTGTTCCCTTGGTGACATGCTAAAGGTGTCCCCTTGGTGATGAGCTAAAGGTGTCCCTCTATTGATGAGCTAAAGGTGTTCCCCTTGGTGATAAGCTAAAGGTGTCCCCTTGGTGACGTGCTAAAGGTGTTCCCCTTGGTGATGAGCTAAAGGTGTCCCCTTGGTGACGTGCTAAAGGTGTCCCCTTGGTGATGAGCTAAAGGTGTTCCCCTGGTGACAAGCTAAAGGTATCTCCTGTTGATGAGCTAAAGGTGTTCCCCTGGTGATGAGCTAAAGGTGTTCCCCTGGTGATGAGCTAAAGGTGTTCCCCTGGTGATGAGCTAAATGTGTTCCCCTTGGTGATGAGCTAAAGGTGTTTCCTTGGTGATGAGCTAAAGGTGTCCCCCTATTGATGAGCTAAAGGTGTTCCCCTGGTGATGAGCTAAAGGTGTTCCCCTTGGTGATGAGCTAAAGGTGTTTCCTTGGTGATGAGCTAAAGGTGTCCCCCTATTGATGAGCTAAAGGTGTTCCCCTGGTGATGAGCTAAAGGTGTTACCCTGGTGATGAGCTAAAGGTGTTTCCCTGGTGACGAGCTAAAGGTGACCCCCTGGTGACAAGCTAAAGGTGTCCCTATGTTTCTTTTTCAACAGGCTAAACATGTGAAATGCTGACTCTGGGTTTAGATACAATCTCAGTTCTTATCCTAAAGACAGAAGCAGTGACTAAAGGGACAAAGAAGAGGAAAACAGAAAAAACAAAAACAATCAATTTCAATCTGTACATGTAAACATCACACTTTGTTGAATCAAACAATGATGCAGAACCAGTTTCCACATTGGTTTTACAGTGTGTTCACAGACCTGGCAGAGGAACCCAGGACCATCAGGAGTCTAAAACAAAGACCAGGGGTGACAGACATTAAAGCAAACAGTTTAAGTGGAGCTTTAGTTTTGATGAGACTGTTTTATTGTGTAGAGTTATCAGATGGGACCTGACCAGCATCACACCACAAAAAAACACTGACCTCTGACCTCCACAATAAGGTTGTTTTTTTATAAACGACCAATCACAGGTCAGTGAAGGCATCACCTAAATGTTTTCATTGCAGAAACAAATTCTTCATTTGGCACTTTTTTTTACCAGGCCCCCCCAACTCTCCACTCCACTCCACCCCCCACCCCAACCTTTTCTACATCAGCTGATTACAAGAGTTTTGTCAAAGACAGAAAGACAATCTGTAGCCTTTACTTGTCCTAACCTTCATTAAGATTCTTTATCATGGTTTTATCTTTCATTAGTTTGCTTTTGTTTGATGACATCAAGAATAATGAGTTGATTCTGGCCCTCAGGCCATTTTTGCCTATATGTGTTTTAACTCAGTAGTACCTGATAGGGTTAGAGTAAAAGTACAATTACTATAAAATTACTTTGGTAAAACAAAATCTTCTTTTAGATTATTACTTGAGTAAAAGTCTTAAAGTATCTGACATTTACTGTACTAAACGTCATTTTCTCATAAAATGTACATAAGTATTATAAGTATTGAGGAGAAGGGAGTGGTTTGAATGTCCAAAAATGACATTTATTGACAGGTGACATAAAACCTTTTTTAAGCCATAATGATTATAATGTTATAATAAAATGTTAATGTTAACAATTTTGGGATGCACCTGTTTCAGCTGCAGATATATCTCTGCCACATCATCTTTATACAGGTTGCATACTTCTGACATGTTCTGCTGGAGTCAGGTGTGACCCGTGTCACACAGGTGTGATGGATTTCTAACAACCAACTGGCTGTCAGAATGATATATATGTATACTTCTCATCCAACTATCGTCAAATTCACTCTATCTGGGAGGCACAATTTATCTGGATAGGTTTTAATTTTTTTTAACAAAAACAAACCAAAATGAAGCAGGAAAAAAAGACTTTCTACTTCTTATATTTTTTAAAAAGCTAAGAAGTAGAAAGAGAACAGACAATCATCTGAAAATGAAAAGAATAGAAATAGTAGAGTAAAAGTCAGCTGAAAAATAATTACTCAAGTACAGATAACAAAAATTTGTACTTAAGTACAGGAACAAATTATTTGTACTTTGTTACTTTACATTTCTGGTCTAACAAGATCTGCCATAAGTGCCTTTAAAGTGTTTTCCTGCATGGGATGGAAACTTTTCTAATGTCTTCCAGCACAGAGAAACTTAGCTGCCTAATGTTTTAGGTTTATATGTAGAGGTGATAAATGAAAAATGGGAAAGTTTACATTCACATGTAAGAGTCTCAGTTTCCTGCCTGCTGTCTGAAAGTCTGAGGCCAGAAACTGCTACGACTGTTCTCACTGCAGAACCTCTGACAGGTTAAGTTCTCAGTGCTGGCGTCGCCTGTCCCAGTGTCTCAGTGAGACACTACCTGTTGTCTTAGCTAGGTTTAGTTGCTTCTGGCAACAGCTACAGATTTGCCAATTTGGAGACGGCATTTGTTACTTCTGCATTATGAAAAACTAGTCAAAATGTAGAACCTGATCAATTGTCCACATTCTGCTTCACACACTGCCTCATTAAATGGTGAGTGTATCTTTATTGTGGTGAGAGGTGTAAGACTTCACCACAGCAGAGGATGAAATTATAAGACAAAAAATAAGAAAAAATGTGAAGCCAAGAGTTTAAGTCTTATAAAGTTCTCAGTGCTGGCGTCGCCTGAGCTGAACACAAAAGGCTTCAGGATCTTAAAGCAGAAGCAATACCCATGTAAGCAGGAGAGAAAACCAGACTCTTCCCTTTTGAAGTAACTAATTTTAGATCAGAATCAAACTCTGTTTCTGATGCAAGCAGAAGCCTAAAGAATGAGGATGAACATGGTCAGGTCCCGTTCACAGCCATTTTTGGAATGTACAGTATTTAGCATACAGAATGAAGATACAAAATAGTCTTTAAAAACTTTACAAAATGTATCAAAATAATCAGAACATTTATGATAATAATAATAATAATAGTAATAATAATAATAATAGTGTCATATATAAAAAATGAAAATAAGATAAAAACATGTTGGTTGAAGATGTTAACAGCTGGAGGAAGAGGAGGAGGTGTACAAAGGTTCTGATTCTGGCTACACTGTAGGAATAAATTACACCTCTCTGAAGATTGTCATTTGCGTTTAGCTGTCATGTTGTTTCCTACACAGTCATTGGTGTTTTTGTGAAGCGCAGTTCTGCACCTCTGATAGAAATGAAGACGGGTCGAGAAACACTTTCTCTCTCAGAATGTCTCCTCTGAGGCTGACAAGAGTCATCAACGTAAACCGACAAATGATTGCATCTTCCTTACAGGTTTATGAGTCAGTGTCTTTTACCACCAGCCAAGTGTGAGACGTTCTGACTTGGTCAGAGTGTCACACCTAGTCTGTTCAAGAATTTTTACCTTGAATAAACAGAATCAAACACAGATGCAAATTATAACACAAAGATTGATTAGCTTCTTACAAAACCTTATCACCTGATTTCAGAAATAACAGTTTCATGTTCTGGAAAAAGTAAAATACTTCTGAAAAATGTAAGTAAAATCTCTGTTCTTTTAACGTTTAACATTTTTAAAATGTTCTTTTAACTCCAGTAAAAAATAGAGACAGAAAGTTTGTTTGAATTAAAGCCAGGCATTCACTCAGCTGGGACTGTTGGAAAGGAGACAGAGTTTTAGAGGTTTGCAGTTTTGTCCAAAAAATCTTTGTTTCAAAGTCATCACAAAGTCATCAAGACAACCAGAGCTGCGCTTTGACACCAACACAGGAGCTTTGACAGAAACAGGTCAAGGTCTAAAGGACAAACTGTTTCCTAAAAACTGGTCCAAATGTGCACCAATTCATTTCTACAGTAGATGAAACCATAAACATGGGGTCAGCTGCCACAGTACGTATGATGTGGCTGTAGGTGGGCAACAAAATGTGCAATATTTTTTCTTTTTCTTTTTATTATATATACATAGGAGCTTCTGTTAGTCAACTAGTCACAGAGATACTTCAACCCACTAATCAAAGAGAGAATATGATGTAAAGGACAGAGTGTTTTTGTGTGACTGCTTTTAGTAGCAAGCCTCCGAGCTTTCTGATTTTCTTTTCCTTTCTGTGTGTGAAGTGTGTGTGGTCTGGGTCCCTGACCAGAACTGACCAAAACTGAGTGTGTATCAATAAGACCCTGATCAGCTGTAAACCAGATCACGTCAGACCTGAGTGGACTGGCCTGCTGACATTACAGTTGGGTCATTTAGAACTCCACTCAGACAAAATAAAACTACTTTATGTTAAGTTTCACATGAATTATTCATTTGGTGGGGCAGCGTGGTGGGACAGTGCTTAAAACTGCTCCCTCACAGCAAGAAGACTGCTAGTTTGCCTCTCGCCTCTTTCTGTGTTGAGTGTTTTTCTCTGGTGTAGACCTGTGGATCCGCAGGAGTGCAGAGCTGCACCGTGTGGGTCAGACACAGAGGTGGACTGGCTGTCTGTGAGTTCTGTACTGACACAGCTGCCTTCGCGGCAGCTGATGGATGAAACCATTGATATATGAAACTAACGTTCAATGCGAGTGGCCCCTCCCAAATTGAAAAACAGAGAGGATGAAAGATGACTTGGAAAAATTAGGAAACGTGTTAAAAAGAAAGGTGAACAAAGAAACTGGGGGGTAGTGCAAGATGAAGCCAAATGTGCTAAATAAACATATATTTTCTGCGATGAAAGGGCCGCGGTCAGTGTGACAAATCAGCCAGTGATGACCGGAACACAGACCCAGCAGTGATAGATCCAGGTTAGCAGCTCTGACTACACACGGTCCTTCATCCCAGACTTGGTTTATGAGTTCAAATGATTTAATGTTTGCCTGATTTTTATGAAAAGCTGCTTATTTAGGTCTTTTAAAAACTTACTTGTATTTTTATTTGTAGGTTACGTGATGACCATTGAATCAGTTTTGATTATATAGTCCCATCAGTAAATGTAGGTGATTATCATAATTACACCTGTTTATTGGGTAAAATTATTACTATTCTTACTTTAAACATGTAGTTGAGTGTCAGCACTGCTTGGCACAATGTCATGTGTTACAAATAAAACTAAATCCAGAATAGAAAAAAAAGTAAAATGGAACTCTGAACTCCTTTAATAATTTATCACATTAATATCCTGATCTCAGCCACAGCAGTGAGTTTAAAACCAGGATGATTTATATATGGACTAGTTGATGAACCTGTCTCTATAATAGTTATAAAATCAAGTGTTTATTTATGTAAGTAAAATATGTTTAGCAACCTGTTAAAATACTCTAGAATGCAGGAAACAGCATCTACTTCCATCAAAATTTCCTGGGGGAGAACCCCCACACCCCCCACCAGTATGCCCTTCATACATATTTCAATGCTTCTGATGGCCACGAGTACCAGCAAAGGCAAGTATAGTAGGAGCAGCACTTATGTAAAAGAACTAAAGTCTGTCTCCTGGTGCTGTACTGTGTGTGTTACGGGATTTAAATTACTAAGTAGAGGTGTGATTGAATGTGAGAAGATGATAAATGATAAAAAAACAACCTCCATTGACCTCTGAACAATTTGTCCACCTTACTTCTGAGATGGTGAATTATGCCCTTGGGAGAAAGACACCAGCGTACTTAGAAAGGGAAAGCAGGTAAAGAAAATATGTTGGATGGATGTTAATATTTAACATGTCTGACTCCTGTGGCATCTTCTCTTTTCAACAAATATACTGCATATATTTATGCTGATCATTCAATGACAAGCAAACTGCAACTTTGCACCAAACAAAACATTTCCTCATTCATTACTTGAAGCTACTTTAGCTCTAGTAGTTTGGATGGAGGTGTTACTGTCTGACTCACAAACATCAGCTGATCCGTGATTATGTGCTTTTCTCTGCTTTCCTACAGAGTGATGGCACAGGGTGGGGGTGGTTTGTCTCAGTATATTTACACACAGAGCCTGACAGATAATTGCTGTGTTGCACACTGTGCACAAATAGGAGACTCCACTGAAAGGATCAAAATGAACAAGAACCATAGAGGAAACTGAGTACAGAAACCTCTGGACTTCCTTCAAGTTCAACAAAATCTAACGTCTGAATTAACAGAGGAACTGAAAACATCAAAAGGCAGAAAATACTTTTGAAGCTAAACTAAACAAACTTTAACTCAAGCATGTGGCTGTTTGACCTGAAGATAAAGTTGGGTTGTGCTATTCAAAACAAAAGCTGCATGTCGCTAAAGAAATATCATGTTTTAATTTTTTATTTTAAATATTGGGTAAAGTACCTGCAACCAGTTATAGGTCATTATTTTTAAAACAGTAATTTGTCCATTTTGAAGAAAGTAAAAGTTAGTTTTTGTTAACATTCTGAATTTTAAACTGATAAATTTTTAATTAACAACTAACAAAAAAAGAAATAAAAACTAACATTCTACTCCTAACCAAAACAAAGAAATGAAAGCAAAATATGCATATAAAATAAATAATGAAATTATATTAAAGCAGATGATATAAATAATTTAATATATATAAATACACATGCATTTCCACACACAGACTCATGCATACAGTGCCTATAAAACTTTTTATGTATTTGTCAAGTCTGTGTCAAGAAAAACTGTCTTGTTTATAAAAACAACCATTTTTTTAATGTGAAAGTTGAATCAGAATTTGAACAAATTCTGTCTTAAAACAGCTCCAGTTTTCAGAATTTTAGAGGGGTTTAGGTAAAGCATTTATTTGAACTTTTACACTACATTATGTGTAACTTTACACCAACAGATTCTATTTAAATAGCTTTGTAATGCAGAACTGATGTTGGTGTCAAAGGATTCCAATGTACCGTTCCCATGTTTGTTTTAAGATTGCAACAACCCACTGGGGTTTTGGCTGCATAACAAGGGTTATGCCAGAATCAAACTATTTTTGTCCAAACTGAGATAATTTCAAAAGCTTTATACAACACATACGTTTTTATTATTATTATTATTTATAACTTATCATAGAAACCCACCACAACAGGGTCAAATTTTGCATCAAGCACTTCTTTTATCAGATTCTGTGAGGTACCAGCAGCAGAGAGTAACTACAACCCTTTCAGTTTGGAGTCACGGACCATCTATGACCAGAGAGTTAAGCTAAAGAACAACAACAAACAAATACATTTACAGAAAATACTGAGTCGCCAATAGTCTCCAACAGTCACAGCCCAGTGAGACACTACCTGTGGTCTTAGCTAGGTTTAGTTGCTTCTGGCAACAGCTACAGATTTGCCAATTTGGAGATGACATTTGTTACTACTGCATTAGGAAAAACTAGTCAAAATGTAGAACCTGATCAATTGTCCACATTTTGCTTCACACACTGCCTCATTAAATGGTGAGTGTATATTTATTGTGGTTAGAGGTGTGTCTACTTCACCACAGCATAGGATGAAACTATAAGACAAAAAATAAAAAAAGATGTGAAGCCAAGAGTTTAAGTCTTATGAAGCAAAACAGTCCATGTATGTTTTGGTCATTGGATTTTCCTTTTATAAATGGGTATTGAAAAACAAGAAACGAGTGGTTATTTGATTTTTGTTTTAAAATACAAAAAACGAAATTAAAAAACAAAGCGTTTCTCTTTTTTCAGTGTCAAAAAGGCATAACGAAATATTAAAAAATGATTTGAATTTTATTGTTCATTCCTGATAACAAAAAATAAATTTACTTTAAAAGTTAAATGAAAATTGGCTCCTTTGTTCATTTTCTGAGACCGGATTTCATCATTTACACAACAAGAGCGCCAAGAAGAGGACAGAGCTGAGCTGTACAGTAATGAAGCTGAAGTTGATTTCCGATTCCAGCTTCCGATTCGGGAAATGACTAAAGGGCGATTACAACTAATTTTTCCACTACCTTGACCGTATTTACACAGCTCTAGCCTAAAAACTAAAATACTTAGATTGTATAAGCCTGGACTAGGTTACTCTACACTTTAACAAATGTTGTTTTTCATCATTTTGTAGGCATCTGGACCACACTAGACCTGGTCCAGCTCAAAATCTACAACACCTGGACTGTTCAAACCTGGACTAGATTGTTCTACACAAATAAAAGAATATTCAAAACCTGGTTTGAGATTTGTGAAAGCTTTTCCTGATTTCATCACTTTTTTTGCATCTGGACCACACTAGAACTGGTCCAGCTGCAAAACCACAAGACCTAGACTCTTCAAATCTGGACTACATTAATCTACACTAATAGCAGAATATTTGAAATCAAGTTTGAGATTCAGGAAACTTTTATGTAATTTGTGAAACTTCAGTACAATTATTCTATTTGTTATTCATATGGACCACATTAGACCTGGCAGTAGATACACAACATTGAAAAAGAAGCAAAGATATAGGAAAATCAAAAAGTTAATACAAGAGAAGGAAGAACATTAAGATGTTGGCAGCATTATGTCAGATGATGCCCCCAACCAGGAAGGTATCACAGCTAAACGGAATGCAAGACCACATCTAGCTACAATGAAGATGAAAAATAAAATGTTAGAAAACAAAAAGTTAAAAGTTGAAATAACAGCAAATAATGGTAAATTGAAAGAAGGATGAGTTCAATTCTAGTGTGTTCCACAGACCAAAGAGCACTAGTAATACATTTTATTGAAATTTCACAAATCAGATAAAGGTTTCACAAATCCCACACTTCTTTTTAAATATTCTGCTATTAGAGTAGAATAATCGAGTCCAGGTGTTGTAGTTTTTGAGCTGGACCAGGTCTAGTGTGGTCTAGTAGCCTGACCAATGATGAAAAACCAACTTTGTTGAAGTTTCACAAATCAGAAAAAGCTTTCACAAATCCCAAAGTTGTTAAATGTTCTGCTGTTAGTGTAAAATAACCTAGTCCAGGATTGAAGAATCTAAGTATTTTAGTTTTAAAGCTAGAGCTGATTAAATATGGTTAAGGTAGTGAAAAATTAGTTGTAATTGCCCTTTAGTCATTTCCCGAATGGGAAGCTGGAATCGGAAACCAACTTCAGCTTCGTTACTGCACAGCTCAGCTCTGTCCTCTTCTTGGTGCTCTTATTGTGTAAATGAAGAAAGCCAGTCTCAGAAAATGAACAAAAGAGTCAATTTTCATTTATTTTTTAAAGTAAATTTATTTTTTGTTATTAGGAATGAAAAATGAAATTCAAATCATTTTTTAAATTTCATTATGCCTTTTTGACACTGTTTTTTTATTTCATTTTTTGTATTTTAAAACCAGTCTCCTTGAGAGGGGTTGGACACTCTTCCACTCTGGAGTTGCCCATGCTGAGAGGCGCCGAGCAGGAGTGG